>JAYKAV010003388.1:1490123-1559271 GCA_035582835.1 Phoebastria nigripes | reverse complement strand
AAGGCCCGAGCCGCTGAGCTGCCCAGATGCCGTTTGTTTAATCAAAGCATCCGTCGACAGAAGCACCCGGGGCAGGAGCCTCGCTCGGTCCCGGTGGCGGCAGCACCTGCGCGGCGGCGGCCGGGGCGCGGAGGGAGCCCCCCTGGGCCGGGCACCCCGCGGGAGGCGGCGGGCAGCGCCTGCCCTTGCCCTGCCTTGCCCTGCCCGGCTGTTTGCTCCCCGCGGAGCCCAGAGCCCTGTGCCGGTCCCTGGCAGCTGCCGGTGCTGCGAGCAAAGACCGAGGAGCAAGTGGATGTACGGGAAAGTTTGTCTCAAACTTCCCCGTATTTAGCCTCTTCTCTGCTTTCTCGGTTTGTTTTCTAGGAAGCCAAGTGCTTATTTTGGTCGCCTTGTTTAGGTAATGTCCTATAGATCCTTCATTCTCTTCCACGCCTCTATTTACAAATATTATTTTTATATACACAACAAATAATAAGAAACTGAATTTATCTTCGTGATTTTGGCCACCAAAAGAAACAAAACGAAGGTGTTCAGACCTTGACAATTTTAAAGAATGAGAAAATCATGGTCGCCTCTCATTGTGACATTTCTGAGCAGRAAGAAAATCTGGCTTCTGAGGTTATGATAAAAATGACCAACGTTGCTACAATGCAGGGTCTCTTTGGAAGGAAAAAGAGCTGATCCCAAACCTGGGAAGCTCGACGGTTGCCTTCCTCGTTTCTTTCTAAATCCATCTTGTCCCTTTAATACAAATGAACTTTAAGCTCCCCCTGTCTTTTATTATTTAGATTCCTAGTCTTAATGACGCCAGGAGCAGCGCAAGCACACTCGCTAATAATCGTGGCGAACTGCATTTCAAAGAAACATCCCTGGAAGAAAAACACCGTCGTTTAAAAAAAATAAATAGAGACTCCACCAAAAATGATAATGCGGAGTCCCTGCTGATGATGGGCTTAATGCAACTGCTGCAAATCAGCACCTGCGTGCTAGATAAGGCAGATAACACCTCCAACAGTTACTTCCAGCACCCCCGTCCTCCTCGGTTTTATTTTTAGATCATTCATTTAGTCGGATGTAATTTTTTTTGGTGTTTGGTTTGTTGGGGTTTATTATTATTATTATTATTATTATTATTATTATTATTATTATTGTTATTTTGCTTTCCCGATCCTTAGGAAAAAAAGCGAGGGAAGTGTGAACTGGTTTAAATCTCGAGACGTGGGTCTGTCTCGGGCCTTTAATAACAGCTCTGGGGCGGCTCGTCCCCGGGCACTGAGATCGCCGAGATCTCCGCAGCCAGCACTGTCCAGGGTCATCTTTTGTCCCTGCCACAATAAACAAACACTTGCTCCTCTCATGTAAATGAGCAGTGATCCGGATGCACCTTAAAACACTGGGAGAAGTCGTTGCTTTTGAAAACGATGTTCATTTTGTCTGACACACATAACTGCATAGATCAAATGGCTGCAGAAAGGTAGCAATTTGGCAGGGAAGTATTTTCTAAGCTTAGATGAAAGTGTGCTCACGGCGTCCGAAAATGCCTGTCTCAACTCCCACCTGCTTCCCCAGCCCCAAGTTTGCGCGAGAAGATTAGATAGGYGGAATTTTCGTTAAAAAAAATGAAAATAATAATGATGCGGGGAACCGGTGACACAATTCACACAGCCCCGAATCGGGGACGCTGAATCAGTGCTGCTTTACCTACCAGGGATTCAACACAACTGCAATAATCTTGTCGGATAATTAAGTAAATTATACCTTAAACATTGGTAGCTTACAAGTTGTAATCAGTAATTCAAACTCTTGACAATTATGCAAATTGAGCTCAGGCTGGAGCTCGGACTTTCTCGCTTTTGCAACGAGGACTTTTTCCGAGTTTATTTCGCCCAGAAGCCGCCGGACCCGCCGAGTGTGGGGGCACCAGCGCTGCGCCCCCCCGCGCGGATTTTAGCAAAGTCCTTCCACGCGTGGGGGTGGGGAACACCCGACACTGCTCCCCCTCCCCCCAAAAAAAATTCAACACGTGGGGGGCTTTGTGGGGCAGCCTCGTTGCAGTGCGGGGGGGATGTCCACGCATGACCCCTTCCCCGCGGGCCAGGACTGCCCCCCCGAGCGCTCCGGGGGCGCTGGGGGGGTCCGGCTTTGCGCTGCCTCCCCACCCCTCCGCGGGCGCGGAAGGAGTGGCTTGAGGCTGCGCGCTCCCTCCTGAGTGGCTGGCGGCCGCGGCTCCCAAGCCATCCCTGGGGAGGAGTTATGATAATCCTATTGCCATTAAGGGCGTCTGGGCAGGGAAAAAACCCCGAGTGACCATTAGCGCGGAGGTTTAGTCCGTCATCTGCCTTCATGCCTGCCAACTGAGCTCCGTCCGGGGCGCAGCTCCTCTTCCCCAGCGCCGACGTGGATTTACCGCCCGTGGGGGGGGGCCTGAGCTCTCATCTGTTTTCGGCACCACACACCTGGTTTGGACGCTGGACGCCATGTTGTGGAAACTAGCAGATAATGTCAAGTATGAAGAGGACTGCGAGGTGAGAAGCGCGGGGAGGGGTCGGGAGTGGGGAAGGGGGGGTCCGGCGTGGGGCAGCGCGGAGCTCCGCCGCCCCCCTGAGCCGCGCTGCCCTCCCTCCCCGCTCGCTTCCAGCCGGCGCCCGGCTCTCCTGCCTCCTCGCCGGGCGGGATTTGTCCCTTCTCGAAGACCCCCGGTTTGCTTTTTTCTTTTTTTTTCTTTTTCTTTTTTCCCCCTTCTCTTTGGAGGTGCGGGGGTTTTTTTCTTATTTTTTTTTTTTCCCTGAGTCTTTTGAACGCTTGAATAAAACGCGGGTGAGAGCCCCGGCTGGGAGAAACGAGCCCGCATCCCGCGTCCCCTACCCGCCCGGTGGAGCAGCGCCTTACGGGAGCCGGGTGTACCCCGCGGAGCGGGCAGGAGAAGCAACAGCCGGGGCCGAATGCAGAAGCGGGCAGCGCCAGCCCCGCCGGCGGAGCGCGGTGCCGAGTGCCCCAGCCTGTCGGACCGGTCCGGGCTGCGAGGCGCCGAGCGGCGCCGGCCCCGCTCCGGGTGGGAGCGGGCAGGGATGCGGCGGAGCCGGCCGGCAGGTAGCAGCTGCTGCGGGGATGAGCCGGGCAGCGCTCGGCCGCCCGCCCCGAGGGGACCTTCCTTCCCACGTTCCCCTCCTCCGCGGGAGCGTCTCCCACCCCCCGTGAAGCTCTCCCGGGTTTTGATCTCTCCGAAAGCGGCTGTGTCCCCCGTATCCCTCCCCCCCCCCCCCCGGCTCCATTGGTTGCGGTCCGCCTGCTTGGCTCCTACAGATTAGCTGCAGTCCCCGCTTCACGCTCCATTGAGACCCCATTCACCTCTTATTAACTAGCCCTGTTATTTTAATGACCGTGAAGGCAGAAGCTGCTAAATCCCTGGATCAGCTCAATGTAGACATTTAAGCTTTGACTGCTGAGATTTGAAATCGGGGGAGAAGCAGAGATGAGACGGCTGGAGGGAGGAACGCCGTCCTTCCCTGCCGCGCCAGCAGCCGTCGGGCGAGAGCTGCGCGTCCCGGACGGCTCCCGGGGCCTCGGGAGGGTGGGAGGGACGGATTGCCGGGGGCCTCCGGCCTGCTCTGCCCAGGGCCCTTTTCTCTCCAAGGGCAGCAGGTCCGCAGCCCCCGGCCGCAGAGTCTCCTCCGCAGCCGGGGCAGCGCGGCGGAAACCGGGCTGCGTCGCTGATTTGAATTTTTCTTGTTTTAATAATTCTTCCAATGACTTGCACAAGCGTGAGGGTTAGTCTGTTGTAGTCGCGATGAGGAGAGCAGTGAGAACTGGTGTGTAATCTCCTCCCCGGGAGTGGGGCTGATTTCTTACACGAAGTGCCTTAAAAAGAGAAGACTCCCTGGGCAGGAGCCGGGCGGCTCTCTCCTCTCCTCTTCCCCAGTGCGGCAAGTGCCACCGCCGGCAGCCCCGAGCGGCCGCTGCCCGGCGTGCCCCGCCCCGGGTCTGGGCTGCCGCCGCTGCCCGACAGCCGCCCGCTGACGGCCGCCCCCCTTCTCCCCCACCCCTCTGTGCTTTCCAGGACCGGCACGATGGGAGCAGCAACGGGAACCCGCGGCTCCCCCACCTCTCGGCCGTCAGCCAGCACCTGTACAGCCCGGCTCCGCCGCTCTCCCACTCGGGCGCCTCCGACTTCCAGCCCCCCTACTTCCCGCCCCCGTACCAGCCGCTGCCTTACTCCCAGTCCAGCGACCCCTACTCCCACCTCGGGGACCCCTTCTCCATCAACCCGCTCCACCAGCCGCCGCCGCCGCCCCCCAGCCAGCAGCAGAGCGCCTGGCCCAACCGGCAAAGCCAGGACCCGGCCGGCCTCGCCCCCCACGGCCGCCCCGGCCTCGTCCCCCACCTCTCGGCGCTAGAGAGCGGCTCCGCCGGCAGCCGCAGGGAAACGTACCGACGCTCCGAGCTCCTCCTGCCCCACGGGCACGGGCTGGACGCCTCCGCGCTGGCCGATAACCTGGGCCTGCACGACATGGCCCACCAGATGGAGGAGGTGCAGGTAAGCCCCCCCCTCGGACCCCCACCGCCCCCTCGGGCCGCCCCGCGCATCGCGGGGGACGGGCGGGACAAGGCGCTCCCCGGCTGGCAGAGGTGCCGGAGCGCTCCGCTGTGGAGCCGGGCACCGTCCCCTTCTGCGCATCCCAGCTTTACTTGCCCCATCCCCGTACTTGGAGCACAACCCGCCTTTTCTCCCTTTCTGCCCTTAAAATGGGGACGCGCGGGGCGGGGGTGGGTTTCCCAAAAGTCCCCCGGCTCGTTCCCTCTCAGCTTTTCAAGGTGCGAAACTTTCTCCCCTTTCTCTTTGCAGAATGTGGAAGACCAACACTTATTAATGCATGACCAGACAGTCATTAGAAAAGGTCAGTAAGGTGGCACTGCAGTTTACTTTCCCTTGTCAATAGTTAAATGACGCACCGGTGAATTGACGCCTTATTATCTTCTAAAAGACAGATCCTTTCGGATCGGGAGAGCGGAGAGGGTTTTATTACACTCTCTCCGTCGCTGGATTTTTCTAACGCATCTGAGGGGAGGTGGCGGCGGGGGCTGCCCCGGTCCGGCGGCGAGCCCGCGTGGCGAGACGGCGCCGGGGGACGCTGGCCGTCCCCGCACGGACGAGTCCCGGCTCTTGTGTGTGGCTTTAATCGAAACCAGGACCTTGGACCGAATTTAATGCTGCCCTGGAATACGTGTGTGTAAAGTGACACGGGGCTTTGTTGTTGTTGGGGTTTTTGTTTGTTTGTTTGTTTTTTGTTGTTGCTAGCACTCGAAGACGGTTTGGGGGTTTGGTTGTTTTTTGTTTGTGGTGGGTCCCCCCCGTTCAACTTCTTTATAAGACTTGGGAAGGGAATGAGTTCACTGGCGTAAGCCTGCTGGGCTTTATCTTAATCGAAATGGTTTTGTAGATGAGGTTTTAAGGAAGGAGAAAGACGTATTGACTCAATTTACAGTAATTTAGGGTTTTTTTTTTCCTGCTTTTGTTTTTAAACAAATTTGTGCTTAGAAAAAAATCAGTGGAAGTTTCCTCTGAAGACTTCAAACAAATACCTAACTGAGGAAAAGCAGAAGTGTTTGTCAGAGCGCTGATTGCTGCGTTTAGCTCATGGGAGAATAATTTCGCTGTCAGATGCACCACTGAAAAATCTTTCCCCCTCCGGGGAGCGGGGCCGACCTCGGCTCTTTAACCCTTTCCGACCGGTGCTGTGAGCCAGCACCACACCACTGGGGGTTAACTGGGTGGATTCGCAAGGGGATGGAAAAGCTGGATCTGTGCTTTGCTCCTTGCAAAGCCTTTGTTGTCCCTATTCACCTAAAGGCTGAAGCCATTAACGAGCAGTGTTTTACTTTCAGTTCTCYTCTGGGCTGCATCCCTGTCTCTGTCGTACTGTCTGTTATGAATTTGTTGGGATTAAATTCCAAAGGCGGTTTCTTAAATCCGCGTGTGCGAGGTGGAAGATGAACCCCAGCAGGAGCTGGGAGGCTCGGAAAGAGTTTTTGGCAGTAGCTGAAGGATGCTAATGTGGAGCCTGTACTTCTATCGGGCTTTTTATAAGTGTGGATTTGCTAACTTGCAGCATGCTGCTTCAGAGATGTGTTATTTGTGCGTTTTTTAAAAAGTATTCTTAGTTGTGTTCGGCAGCTCCTTGAAATTTAGCGTGGCAAAATACAGCTACTCAAGAATAGTTGTGGGGACCTTTCGGTTGCAGCCGAGCCCCGTGCTGCAGATTGATGCTGGGGACGGGGGTCAGTGGTGTGAGCATTTAACGCTAAACGAAATCCTGTCTTCTGGTCTTTTTTTTTTTTGTAGAAAGAAAATTCACTTGCCACTTCCTATTTATTTTTCCCTTTTATAAAATACCTGCTTTCCTCCTCCTCCCGCAGGTCCCATTTCCTTAACGAAGAACAGTGCTCTGAGTCTCCCCTGCCAAAAGGATGGATTAATTGGAGTGGTCATAAACCCCAATGAAGTATTTTGTTCTGTTCCGGGGAGACTTTCCCTCCTGAGCTCCACGTCGAAATACAAAGTGACAGTAGCAGAGGTGCAGAGACGGCTCTCGCCCCCCGAGTGTCTCAATGCTTCTTTGCTAGGAGGAGTACTCAGAAGGTAGGCTGCGACTCCCCTTACAACCATCTCTGCCGTTTCTATTGTTTGTGATTTTTTTTTTTTTTTTCTTTTCCTTTTTTCCTGCGCTTGTGTGTGTGTGTGAGCAGCCAGATTAGCACAACGGGAAGCTAAGAAAGCCTTTTAGCAAATTTCTGATTTTTAAGAAGCCCAACAACACTGAATCCTAATAAGCTTTGGAAATAAAACTTCTTTGCACTTCTGCTACTTCTCGAGAAGTGCTATTAACAGCTCTGACAGCAATTCTCATTCTCTGTTTAAAGTTGGACTTTTGTCTCAAAAACGGCTCATGGCGCTTTCTTATTCCTGTGACAAACTGTTTCCCCATGGAATGATTTTGGATTAGATCTCATGGTCTTGATTAATCATTACAAGGACACTTTATATGTCCTTTTTTGCATACGCTTAATTTGGCTTGTGGTCGTTCCACAGCTGTTGGTTTCGATGGTGCAGTTTGAAACATTTTGATTTTGACCTCTGCTGTGTTTTATCCTGGCTGGTTTGTAGTAGAGCATTTAAAAAGTAGGTCACTTGAAAAGAGCCTGTTTTTTTATCTTCCCCCCCCTATTGAATGTCAGTAACTGGAATTTCTCATCTTTAAAAAGAAGTGTTCCCTGAAGATAAATAAGGCCATTTTTTTCTCTTTAATTACAGAGCCAAATCTAAAAATGGTGGCAGATCATTAAGGGAAAAACTGGATAAGATTGGCTTGAATCTTCCCGCTGGTAGAAGGAAAGCTGCAAATGTGACACTATTGACATCTTTGGTGGAAGGTCAGTCTTGAACATGTCTTAAAAATAAACTTTTTTTTCCCTTGTGTACAGTTTTTATCCTCTAGGCAAAGCATGGAAAGGCTAGAAAGTCAGTGAATGTAATAGAGAGTTTTTAATAAAGTGAGCATGACTGGAACACTGCAGCAACTAACAGATGTGTTGCCTTTGGGGGGCTCYTCTCCCCTTCTTCTCCCTTCAGATCTGGTCTCTAAGCCCTTGGCCTCAGAGCCCTACCCTCACCAACCCAGCTAATACTCCTCTTCCTCACAGCTGCATTGCAGGGATGCAGTAACTCCTATATGCCAAGCTGTTCAAAACGCATGTGTGTCCAKTCTGTGTTTCTTGAGGGGGCTGGGTTGTTCTGGGTTTTGTAAGGGTGTGTGCAGGGACAGGCAGGGAAGGCGAAAGGGGTGAAACTCATCACATTAGTGGGTTTGCTTCCCTATGGGGAAACTTAAAAAGTCCGGGGCAGCTGACTCCAATGCCTGGCCCTACCTCAGCGGTATCCTCAGAAGCTTTTCTAATAAACAAGCATATAAAGTGAGATTTATAGCTTTTGACTTCCTGATAGGAAACTGGAGCCCCTTTAATCTGTAACATGTTATGTGGACCCTCTATCAGTTAAGCTGACTTGAAGGGTGTGTATATATGTATGTGTGTGGTTATGGTTTGTGTTTCTGTTTAAAGCAGCTCCTGGTAGTGGTACAATTTAGTAGGAATAGAAGCAGCAATTGAAAAATGAAAAATGATCTAACAATACTTTCTACATCAGCCCAAATAATACAGCAACTTCCATTTAAAACCTTTCTTTGGAAGTTGGGTTTAAGAGAGCTTATGTGTGCATACATGCACACATGTACATTACAGGTAACGCACTGATTGTGCCAATCCATTTTTTTTAAGCCTGATCAAATCGCCTTAATGAAAAAAAAAAAAGTGGCCTAGTTATGCACCTTACAATTTTATTTTCCRTATGAAAATGTTTATTAGAAAGCATTTAGAGAGTACACTAAACTGATAAACGCTTTATTATATAAGCGGAATTTAGTTGCCAGGTTTTTTAAATATCAGTGGACAATTTGATCTAGACTGAATTCTAGTCTTTGCACAGTTAATCTGGACAGAGATAGGAATTTTTCTTTCCAGGATAAAGGCAAGAGAATTATTTTTTGTAGCAGTCACCATGTAGGATCTTTTCTTGATGCAAACTTGCTACCATTTTCTTTGTGTGTTTCTTTGCGAGTGGTATGGTGGTAAAATAGCAGTGTCCCTTTCTAAAATAGGAATACACTTCATAACTTCACAGTACTTTGCTTAATTTCCCTGATCTTCTTATAATAAATAGATGTAACTACATTTAATAAGCATTCCCTTTTACCCACGCCAGGTGAAGCTGTACATCTTGCTCGTGACTTTGGTTACGTTTGTGAGACAGAGTTTCCTTCCAAAGCAGTGGCCGAATATTTAACTAGACCACACATGGGCCGCAATGAGATGGCAAACAGGAAGAATATGCTTCTTGCTGCAAAGTAAGTTTTGGGCTTGGATTTTTTTTTTTTCTTTGTGACTGTGGACAGTTTGGTACGTTTTCATGTGTAATTTTAATCAGGGAGATGAAGCAATTCTTTTTATTTGGTTTTGGTTTGAATTCAACTATGGCAGCAGTTATTTYAGTCTGAACCAAAAATAATAATAATAACAACCCTGTACGATAACTCTAAAGCAGTTTGGACCAGTTCTGTTCTTTTTTCTTTTAACTGTAGTAAAAACTTCAGGAAAAAGCTGTCTTATACCAGGACAGCTATATCTCTAAGAAAAAGATGTCCCTAGATCTGACAGGGTTGAGGACCTGGAGGGCAGGTGTGGCCCGGGAATGTGAACCAGTGTCGGGACTGGGAGCAGGAGATGGTTCACCCACCTCTGCRTACGTGCAGCCCAGAGGGACATCTCCAAGGAAAGTTACTGGTGGGCATGCTGGGTGCAAGGGAAGCTCCTCTGCCACGTCCTCGTAACTGCTTTTGGCAATAGCAGCACACAGGTTTCCCCCATGGGACACTAGAAGTCAAGAACTGTGGATAGTCCCTTTTCACTATTATACCTGTAGATTTTTATAGTTCAGTGAAAGCCAGCCTTTGGTAGGTGTGAAAAGTCCCTGTACTTAAATAAATTCCTATTGCAAAGCTTGATGAACAGGGAAGGAAGGGTAAAGGAGAGAAGCTTTGTTATGGCTGTTCTGCAGACACTTGTACCTGTAAATAAACCACGTACTGAACAGGTCTCTGGTAGGAAATACCTGTGTTGAGTTACGCTTATCTTAAACCGGTGGCTGGAGTGCTCACTGTCCCCTTCCACCCCTCAGCCTTGCCAGGCTGAGGTTTAACAAAGCCTTCAGTTCATGATCCGTTCTGGTCTGAGATGTTTTCTGGTTTGGGGTTGGTACAACTCCTTGCTTTTGAAGGCACCCTTGCTCTGCAGAGGATCTGAGAAAAGCCTGCTTAAACTGCTGAGAAGAATTGCCCTGACTTTGGGCTCAGATCAGGCATGCAAAACACACTCCTCCTGTCGCTGAATTAATACACCTTTCCCAGAAAAAGGGACTTCTTACAAAAATATCTCTTAGAAATATACTCTCTCTTTTCTATAGCTTGAACATKATGCTTTTTACTGAGCACTACTCCTTCTGCTCTTCAGTATTATCATTATTGGTACTGTTATTAGCACTAATAACAATCATCTTTTGGAAGATGTTTGTGATTGAGAAATTCTGATAAAGCAATGATTCTGTTAAGATTGCTCAGCTCCTGTGAAATCCCATCAAGGGGACAGATTTACAAGCAGCAAACAACATATGCTTGAGCATTATTAACCATTCATGTTTTGCCAGGCATATGTGTTAGTGTTTGCAGGATCAGGGCCTAGGTCTCTATTAAAGAGGGCATATACATGTAATATGCACAACTAAATTGCATCTCCTATTCAGCTGCTTTAGTCTTTCTAAATCACTTAACTGCAGCTGTGGAAGTTCTCATAGAAACTAGCCCTAAATCCCCACTTCCCCCTTAAAATCTAGAGCAAATGATGCAGAGCCAGCCAGACACCAGAGGTGGAGAGATTATTTTGCAGAGTGTGTATGTGGTTTTGTGACATAGATATAACAGAAGGTTCATCAGAAACTGGTGCTAATAAATAGGCTTTAATTTTAGACAATGCTGCTGATGGAGTAATGAATTTCTGAAAACTCTAATTCCAACGTAACTGCCAAATATTTGATACAGACTTACTTTGTTACTTTTATTTATTTATTTGCTTTTGCATAAATTCCCACCATGGTGTAAAGTGTGATCACTTTGTGTCTTGCAGGCAGATTTGTAAGGAATTCACAGACCTCCTCACTCAGGACAGAACTCCTCTTGGAAACACGAGACCTAGTCCCATCTTGGACCCTGGCATCCAGGGCTGTTTGACTCATTTTAGCCTGATCACACATGGCTTTGGGAGTGCTGCCATCTGCGCTGCCATGACATCCGTCCAGAACTACCTAAATGAAGCATTAAAAATAGCAGACAAAACATATATGAACGCTGGCGACCAGAGCCCCGCAGAAACCAACAAAACCATTGATAAAATGGATAAGCACAGGAAGTAAAAGGAGAGGAACCAGACTTTAAACTCTTCCTCCTAAACACAGACTGGGATCTTCTTGCCGGGGGGAACATAGAGATTTGGTTGGTTGTTTTTTTTGTTGGGTTTTTTTTTTTTTTTTGGTGTTTTTTTTTGTTTAGAAAGGAGGGGAAAAAAGGAAAAAAAATCATCTTATTCAGGATCTTCACTCCCCCTGGATCCATGAGACAAGTCTTTCTAAAAGCTGCAGTATCCCTTATCTGTGGAAGCAATTACCAGAAGATAAGTACTTGGTACAAGTGTATTGAAATCCTTTGCTGTAAAAGTGGTGCTATAAAGGGTTTTTGATGGAAATATACAAAGAGATATATTTAGATTTCTTTTCCACATCTAAGTATCTAGTGGTGACCAGCTTCATGTATAGTTTTTAAGATACAGATTTTAGATGGAAGCCTATTTGTTATCTGATACAATTTCAGGGTTTTATTCTCTCTAAATGCAACAGTAACAATAAAGCAGTATTAAACAATGGTATATAGATTTATGTACATTAAAATTTTTTATAAACACCTGAAAATAGTAAGATTATTCCATGGGTTGTTTTTTTTCTTTTGTTTTATTTTGTTGGTTTTTGTGTGTTTTTGGTTTTTTTCCTTTATTTTCAGATTACCATAGGAGAGTACTAAAATCCTGCTAGACTTAAAAGTTATCTGATGGCATTTGACATGCTTATTTTTATGGAAATATTCAGGCTTTTAAAAACTGCAATAATGTTGGCTGCAGTGGATATTATCTTGATTTTTTTTTAAACAAGGAATAGTTCAAAATGAAAATGCTTTTAGAAAATTCACTTTCTGTGTGTAAGGATATTGCAGCTTTATTCACATATTTATATTGTCTTGTTTTTAAATTGGGGGGGAAACTTGAAAGAATAGGCACATAACTTTTTTTGGAGAAATTTTTTTTTTTTTTTTTTTTTTTTTTGCCTATTAAGGCCAAAAAATATTTCCAGGGAGGCTTTATGTGTATTAAAGGAAGCAGTGTGTTGAATGTAAATATTTATTTATGTGTAATTTAATCGGATTTGTAAATAATGGTGAACTTTTTAATACTTTTTTTTTTTATAAATGGGTTTCAAATTTTAATTTTGGTAAGTATTTCAAAGGTAATGGGTAAGCTAAACATGTCTTTAGGTTTATGCACAGGTATGTTATACAGGGTATTTAAGACTTGGTTTTTTTAAAATATCTCAATTCTTGCCACTGAAGATTAAATTTAATCTGAGGTGTATGTTCACAAAGCAATAATTTTGTGCATCATTCACCTGATAACTGACTAGACATGCAAAATGAGTGTGTGAGTTAGCGTGTATGTGAATAATGGAAATTCTGAACTATCTTTACATATTTGTAAATGTTCCCAATATAATTCTGATGTATATGATAACCATATAATAAAAGTATTCTGGATAGAAGCATGGGATGTTTTGTTAACTGAAAACAGTTTTGTTTTCTTTCTATACTTCGGGAATGTGGGGCGAGTAGCACTAGAGGACATTATGTATTGAGTCATAATTGCAGCACTTTGTTCGGATTAACAACAGAAATATGAAGCTGTTTGCCAGTAAAACTAATGGTTTCAATTAAACACATTATGTATCTCCAAGAATCTTTTTTTTTTCTTCCTAAGATGTCATTATCATGCTAACTGCCTATTTAAATAGGCAGCTTAAACACAAACGGCAAGACTTCCTCTAAATAAAAATCAATCCTACCAGCTTTGTCTTCTAGTGAATCTGACTTTATTAGAATAATCTGTCTCTAATGACAAATATTTGCAAAATCCTGGCATGTGAAATTTGATAGGTCTCCCATCTGGTTTCAGCTCAATTTTACTGATTTGAGGAAGTTTACAGCATTTTGCAGAAAGTCCCCAAAGTACTCTGTGCGGTAGTGGTGAGGCAGGATCTGAGGCTTTCAGTGGCATTCAGTGTCTCGGATGCAAAATAACCAAACAAACCTTCCTGAAAAAAAAAAACCAACCACTTTTTCAGTACTTTCTAAAACAGGAACAACATGAACCTGGGCTTTATTCTGTCCTTGGCATTTCAACACCTGGTCAATCCATCAGGCGTGTGGCTAGAGCAAACATTATGAATGATGGCACTGGACATAACTGCGAGTAAGAATTTGGTTCACATCATGGCAGAGTGTTTCTTTCACAGATGTGGAGAAGAGGCAATATGTACAATTTGTGAATACTTTGTTTATAAGCTCTTTTTATGTTGTCATTATTTTTCCTCTAAAGGGTAAAGGCAAACTACTGAAGGTGTGCAGGGAGAAGAAAGGAAAGGGAAGCTCAAAGAAATGAATGGTGGTGAGCTGGGAGAAAGCTGTTTTTTGAGTTGCAGTCCAGTCCCCTTCTCTCCTAAAGAGGTGAAATTCCAGTCTTTGCATTTGTTAGACTCATTGTAGCATTTGAGAAATAAGCGTTTTGGACCATCAGTAGACACAAGGTGACTAACAGGACTTCCAAAATATACAAACAATATACCATTCTGATAATATATTTTTATTGATTATATATACACACAGAAATATGCTAGGTATGGTAAGAGCTCATTTAGAGAATGTGATGCTAGAGTTCTGGGTTTTTCTTCTGTTTCTGCTGCTGGACTGCTTATACAGCATATATAGTAAGATATTTTAGCTACCAGACAATGGAATCTTGCTTTTTATTAATGCACAAAACCAGCCTCTGAAATAATTGCCCCTTGGGATAGGAAATAAGGATGTTTCCATTTATTCCTGTGTGCATTCAAGCAAAGCCAGTCAATTGTCTAATGTACTGACTCGGGTTCTATTTATATGTTTGGAACATTAGAAATGTTGAGTTTCCATTACCTTAATGCTTTACTGTATGTTTTAGATGGTACACTATTTTGAGGCTCAACTACCTTATAAGCTGTGCCAGTAATACGAAACAAGAACAATGTCTTCTGCTCCATTCACTGAAGAGAACAGTTAAACTCTGACCTGAACTTGTCTGTCATCTGAAATTATTAATCGTAAGGAAAATGTTAATAGGTTAGTAACTTCTTGGGAAATCTAAAAAGCACAGTTATCTGAACACACAGGAGGGTATTTGCTTTTTCCTGGTCCTCAAAATTTCATGCTTTTTACTGCTTTTACATAGGCTATTCCTGGGCTGGCTAAAAGAAAAAGTTCTACTGTAAGACTCCTCTGAAGTTCCACTTTTAATTTCCTTTGAAAATGGAATATTCAAATGACACTCTCCAATCTTGTCCCTTGCCCTTCTCCCAGAAAAATAATGGGTTTGGTCTTCATATAAGGGAAAATGAATTTAAACTACTAGAATTTAAAAGTAAAAATTCTGAAGTTTAAATGGACCATTTTAAGTATTGCSCTTCTGCAAAAGTATTATTTGATACACACCCACAAAATAGTTGAATTCATGTCACTCAGTATAAAAATGGCTTCTGGAAAAAGAAAATATTTCAATCATCTCTCACTTAGCCATCAGCAGCAGCTGGGCACCAGAGGATGTTGGGGTCTTCCCAGGCAGGGCTGGAGCCACGGCAGGCAGCAATGCTGCTTCCTCCCACCTGCAGCAGCTGAGGGCATGGCCTTTGCAACCCTATCACCTGACAGGCAACCTGATTGTTACAGATTATTAATTGCAAACCTGATGATTATTCAAAGCCCTAGCTCATGAAATCATCTGACTTCATGGCAGTGTTGCTTTCAGTTTAAAAAGATTTTTTTGTTCACAACTTCAGAGAGAAATGATGATGCAAAACTAGTACTATATAGGGAAACAAGGAAAAAGAATGAACTTCTGTCTTAATTTAGTAACTGATTTCAGTTAACTTCATTTTTGATTCTCAGTTTTTGCTTTACCTTTCACTTGTTTCACTGTTATTTACAAATGGTTCGTCTCACCCTGTCTCTTTTGGCTGCAGCCCTACTGCTGTCTGTTCCTCTGCTCCCTCAGACTTTTGCAATATGAATAAACCCAGCAATGCATCTTGAAATGGGTCTAACTTGCTGTGATAGCCTGCTGTGCATATTTGTTGCAGCCCTTTCTTCTCTATTTTTTCCCACATGCAACGTTTATGTATATCCTTGTAGTTATTGTGGCCTAATGGTGTGCAGCCTTGGTCCTGGCAGTGGGGTTGGGCTGCCTTCTGGCACATGTTCTGCAATAAGAGCCTGATTTTTTTTTTTTTTTAAAGAAAAAAAATAGGGTCCTGTTAATATTTTGTCCCAAAACTGTTACTTCACTAAGAACATTATGGGGTTAGGGACAAAGATGCTTCCCTCTCACTAAAAGAAATCTCCAAAGTATAATATGTTTCTGTTCATCGATGTTTGCAGGTTTTTGTACAAGGAATCTGGAGCCAGTTTTGCCAAGCACTCTGGGGTCCCTTGGGATTGTGACCCAAGGCCTGGTGGTGAGCCACAGGAAACGCATATGGAACCATGCAAATGAGAATTTGTTTCTAAACCCTAGCCACAGCCAGACACACCGTGTCTGTCTGTGTGTTATCCAAACCAGTTGTGGTCTGTCATAACATTTCTATGGTGCCTGGCTATTGCTGCTGCCTATCGCCTAACGTCACATTATCCACGTAGCTGCATGGATGACCATCTCTGTCAAAATTACACGGGGCCTACGCTGGAACCATCATTTTTAACAAATTGTTAAATCCTGTTCTGTATCATTTGCTGCCATCTCCTTCTTTCATTTTCACTTTCATAGGATTATATAAATAAGCTTTCTCCCAGTTTCAGATGCCATTTTGCATTCATGGGATGTTCTTGCATGTCTTACAGGGATGTTCCAGCTGGTTTCCATGGGCCATTGTTGTGTAAGAGCTGGCCACAGATATTCCATTTTTCCTCTCTTTTGGCTAAACAGCCCTTTTTAACTGGTTCTTGTGAAGGCCTTGTGCACAGGCTACTACTATTCCATGACACATTCTCTGAGTATTTAATCTGATCTGCAGTTTTACCCATAATTTAAAATTAAAAACATGTAATCATACAGACACTTGCGCACTCTGCCACGAAACTCAAACACCTGTTTGTTAATATAGCAGAAAGTTCAGAGATCTACAATGAACAAAATAACAGAAGTAATCTTTCAGGTGAGCTTTAGACCTTTTATTTCCAGGTCAATCTGCATAAAACTGAGGGAAAAGTAGCAGTTTAAGAGGATCTGAAAGGGAGTGTTCTTCAGCTGATCACTGCAATTAAAAACTGATTTCTAGTTAATTGAAAGAGTTCTTCAGTAACAACAGGAGTGGTCTAAAATGATGCCAGCTCCCTTCTTATAGACGGGGATGCTAAAGCAGAGAGAAGGGAAAATGTTCGATTGCAGCCCTCCTGTAAGATGGGGTCTGTCTGGGAGCAGAAACCACTTTTGCCAGGTCCTCATCCTGTCCTTCCTCCTTTGCATCACATCAACTCCAAAGAGAAAGAAAAAAAAAAAAACCCACCAAACCACATGAACAGTGCAGGTTTTGAGGCATATTGGGTGAAATGCATTATTTTGCCTTTGTAAGGTAATAAGATGACCTTTATGTTGTATCAGGCTGTTGCACCTCTGGTTGTTGCTGGAAGACCACAGACCTGAAAAAGCCACAAGGGGTGAAGGAAAAGACCTGCAGCCATGAGCCCTGCTGCCAGGGCTGCAGGTGTGGGGTCATCTTCTGCCGTGTCTGCTGGAGGACAGGGGCAGAGGCAGAGCGCAGCCTGTGCCTTGGTGCAGCCTGGAGGCTGGACGATGCTGGAGCTGAGCCGAGCGCTGGACTGTGAGCTGGAGCAGCTGCGATGGAGGCACACGTGGTTTTGGCTGTGCAAGAGAAACAGTAATTAACCTCCAGCAGAGGGGTAGGGCAGGTACCTGGGACCAGTAATTTTCTCTAACTCTTGCAGCAAAATTTACCTGAGCTCATTTGTCAAGCTTTGAATCCTTAAATCTATAACTCTAATTAATTAAGAATCTCTAATTACCCCAAAACGGTGCTCTATATTTAAGGCTAAGGTGTGGTGGAATCCAGAGAAAACATGAGAGAAGCTGGAGGATGTTCAGAGCTGGAGATGCCAGGAAACCATGCGTTTTCAGAGATCAGGGTGCACGTAGGTGCAAAGGAAGCCAGATGGCTCAATGTGTCAGTGAGACCTAGGGCAGGTCCTAAACTGCCAGAAGTCACTGTCCAGTATTTAGACATCTATCCTTGAGTGTCCTAAGAAAGCAACGACCACCAAACCTCTCAGCAGGGAGTTGTTACATTGGAGACCCAAAAGCCAAGTAATCTTCGGGGTTTAAGCCCAACTCTGGGTATTTTCTATACCAGAAGCACATTGGACGAGGCTCTGGTTTCTTACAACCTTGAACAAGAAACCCCAGTGGGGATATTATTGAAAACATCAGTGCAGACGGTTCTGGCCCTGCCCTCGTAAGAGGAAAAAGCCCTTTCACAGCTGAGGTCTTATTATATTAAGTTAAAAATTTATAGCTTTTAACTAGGCTGTAACCAGTTAATGTGACTCAGGCAAAGATGTAATGTGGACAGAGGCATTACTTAGAGCTACCATTTTTGCCTTACTGCAGAGGTTACTGTTTTCCAGACCTCACACACAAGCTCCTAGAAGCCCAGGTTAAAGCATATTTAGGAATTAGGCTATGAGGTCATCTGATTAAGTGAGGGGGATCAGCTGGGTTTTGGGCTGATTGACTTCAGCAGTGCAGCAGACATGAGCCTGATTTCTGAGCACTGTTGGCCTGAGCTCCTTCCCTAGGACTTGCTAGCACCATTGCTTCAGCAAAGGTAAGGCTTCTCCTTCATCTGCTGTGGGTGTCTGGTAACAGTGTGTACAGTGGCTGTAGACAGGGTACATCTGCATGTGTATGAGGTCGTTGTGAAGACGTTAAAGGAGGAAAAAAATTATGCATGCTTCTAGGTAAACGGTAGGGTCTCCCCTTCAGAGCCCCAAGTACTGTTTTCTAGCTCCAATAGTAGCAAATCTTTGTATTGTCCTGGCAAATAAACGCCTGTACTTAGTGGCTTTGTCTGGTGGAAGATAAAAGTTGATAAGATCCTGGTAAGGCTGTTGTGAGGCACTCCTGTTAACTTCCCTGCAGAGAGTGTTTCCAGGGATTCACTCAAGAAAAACTGCTAGACTGGGGGAAGGATTCAGAGTGATCAGTGATCTTTGTTAAGTTCTGAAGTAAAAATGATTTCTGCCTGCTATTTTTCAGGACTTGTGTGATTGTGGTGTTAAAAAGCAACATAAGCGTAGCTAAAATAATTTTTTTTTTTTTYTTCATATTTGCTGCTAAGGTATGGTGTAGCAAATTGCATCAGAAAGGTAAAGATGAGAATGAGTCGTTGGGTGCTAGCTAAAAAGGTGAGAGAAACGTGTTAAATCAGTTATGGGATTTCCTTTCCATTCATTTTTCTCATGTAGCTCAAGACATGAGGGGGAAGAAAAAAAGCATGATCAGCTGTTTGGATTGCTTCAAACAGCACTGTTTGCCTGGGTTGTTCAGGACACGGCAAACGTCGTTCTCCCTTACCACTTTCTTGAAAACCTCGAGGTTTTCACCTTGGAAGTGCTTTGCCCTCTGAGCTGTGATGCGCAGGCAGCGAAAGATGCGGGGATGCCCCGAAGCCTCTGCATATGGGGACCTGGGCTCTACCTCGGCCCCTGCGTGCGACGCCGCGGGTGGGTCGTGCTCAGGCACCCCGTGGGTGCTGACTCACAGCGGTGGGGGCCACCTACTGAATCACCGCCCGGCTCTCGGCAGCACCTGGCTTGCTCCGGAGGTCTCACAGCCAGCGCTGAGCAGGCCCCAGCCTGTTCGGGCTGGGAGATCTAACGAGATCACAGCCGGGGCCAGGGGTGATATGGCCGCAGGCCATCATCTTACATAAAACCCATAAATTTGCATAATGTGTTTTACAAGATTAAAACTGAGGAAACTTTTTTTTTTTTCTTTTTGCATAAAAGGGAAGAAAATAGGTGAAAGAGCTTTACAAAAATGGGATATCAGAAACCTGTGGTTTCCAAAATAACAGTGTCAGTGATTGGGTTTGAAACAATTTCAAGGCTCACTGTCTAAATCTGTCATATTGTACTTGGGGGAAAATAACAACCCAGAGGTAGGACCATAAACAGAAAGCAAATATTGGACCAGTGATGGGGAAACTCATCCCTTTTGAAGGAGCTGTTCCTCCAAACCTGTTGGATGCTGCACGTAGGAGAAAACCCTCCTTCCGCAGTAGGGCTGTGGCGTGGAGAGGGTTGCCAAAGCTTGTCGAGTCACAAAATCAAGGCGTTCTTACTTTGCTTAATTACAGTGGGTGACTTGGATGCTAATGCAGAGGTCAGTAAATGGCCTATGATCTCTAGAAATGCACCTTACTCACAGACTTGGCCAGTGCTGGCTGGCTGGGAGTGAGTGGATTTCATGCAAAGGCCACCATGTGGATCAGTCTGCTGATGACTTGTTGCTCAGCTGTACGTGCCTCCTGCACTGGGCTTACTGCTTCCCATAGGGGCTAATCCTGCACAAGTTCTTTAGTGGAAAAATATGAGGAGGTGAGGGGAAAAAATTCCAGGAAATTGCAAAGCTTGGACATTCTCTCTGCTGCGATGCATTAGGAAATGCTGGCTGGTGCTTGTGAAAGTCTGATAAATATCCCAGAGTGTAGCTATGGCCATGGACCTGCTTAGCTACAGCTGCTGCATCCAAAAAAAGAGCAGAGAAATTTGCCACTTTGGGGAGGGCAGAAGGCAAAAAATGTCCCTGCTGGTTGGATGTAAATGTGGGCTTGGAACTTCAGTCATCTGCTCCCCTAAAAATGTGAAACTTGGGGGCACATGGGGCTCCTGGGCTGTGGTAAGGCAGGTGCCCAGCTCCCTCTCTGGGAATGGGGTGGCCAGGCTGGGCAGCAGACCTGGCTGGAAGTTATTTTCAGCTGTTGCTTAAGGAACTGGCTACGATTTTAATAGCTGGTTTAACTGAACCAACCAAACTGCTTCCAGCACAGCCCTGTACTTGTAGGTGATGAAAAGACTTGAATGAGAGGCAGTATTGGATTTCCTGAGAGGCTTTGTTTTAGCAGGGTTTGGYTTACTAATCCCTCGCTCAACCACTCCCCGCGGGACTCCCAAAGTTGTGGTCTTCAGCTTTTCCCCAGGACTTGGCAATGGTGTCCATGGCTATGCCCATGTACATGGGTGTATTCATCTGTTTGTGCAGAGGGAAAAGCAGCGGTAGCTGCTTGCTCTGGATGCAGGAGATATGAATTTGTGTCTTGTTACACTGAGCTACCTCTGAAGTATCTGTGGTCAGATCAGGCACATATTTAGACCCCCTAACTGTTACTGAAATAAATAGCAGTGAAGTACCTAAGCACTTTGCAGATCAAGAAGACATGTCTAAAAAAGCAAATAGCTGCTTGCCATAGGAGAGTTGTGAGGGGTGTGAATGGGCCTGCACTGTGGTCCTGGGGTGAAAAATACCATGGGCAGGAAATCTATACTGTCAGCATGGCCAATCTAAAGTGATTGTACAAGGAACTGGACTTGTGCCTGGTGAAAAATTTTAACTATTTTTAATTTTTATTATATCTCTTCTCCTCCCCCCTCCCCTTTCACATCCCTTATGAAATAAGCCTCATAAAATTACTAGTCGGAGAGGGGGAAATCTCCTGCATTGTACCAAGGTGCAAACTTAAAAACAGGRAAAAAAGGAAACACACAAACATGTTGAAAGAGAGGACTGCATGGAGGAATAGCTCCATGTCTGTGCTAAATATGGCTCATTTACCTTGCAACGCTCTGTATCTCTGTATGTTTTTCTGCTTCTTTCCTCCCATTCTTCACTTCCCTTCTTCCCTGGAGTTTATATCACTGCCTTTTAAAGTGTGTCCCTGCACAGATCCAGGATGGGCTGTGTGATTGTACTGCTGTTATCAGGATGACACAAGGAAAGCTGACTCTTCTTGTGGTTCCTACATGCAGTTCCCTGAACCCTAAATATGGCCTGGATCAGTGTGTGTTTAGGGGTGTCAACACACCTTCCACTCAGAAAGGTGGAAATGGTTATTACATGATGCGCTGGAGCTGGGATGTTGTGGAATATCCTCTCTTGGGAGTTCAGTGGGCCACATTATAATAACGAGTCAAGCAAACCAGTCTGTGCTGCTGCTGCTGGGTGTGAGAGCTGATTCCTGGTGCTGGTGACTTGATGTCTGGCTGCTGAAAATCTCTTTAGTTGACTCTTGTGTCCTGTACTTATTTCTGAGGCCTGAAAGGCTGTCATATGCAGGCAATTTTGTTGTCTATGAAGTACTTGGGACACAGTCCCAAAGTTGTGGTTCCCAGTTTATCCAAAAGAGCAGTTTGAAGGAAAGAAGGTTCTTGTGTCTGGGGAAGAAACCTCAAAACTTATGAAGCCTGAACTGGGCAAATAATGGAGAGAACTAAACTTCTTTCCCTTTTTTTTTAAATCACTACGAAAGGAGAGCATTCCCTCTGGCATGTGTGAGCTGACCTTTACAATACAAGGGAAAGGTGTCAAAGAATGTACACCCTTCTCAAAAATATGTACCTAAAAAAACCCCTGAGGCCCAGACTCTTTCCTCCATCAGGGTTAAAATCCAGAGTCACTAGGGCAGGTAGGAAATTGCATCTCTGGGGAGGGTAAAATGCACAACTGCTTTTCCAGGCTGTACCAACTGCAGCCTGGCCGCAGAGGGGCTGTTGCAGGACTTGCAGAGGGCAGGCTTCYGCAGTGTTTTCCAGCACATGAGGAGCATGTGAGCATTTATGGTGAGTCACTGCTGGGCTAAAACACTGCCTAGCAATGCCGCTGGGTTGAACCATTTTGTAAGCCTCTGTAGTATAGAGGTTATTCTTCCTGTTACTTCTCTTGGCAGCGCTAACTTGTTGTGACAGTGATGTTGCTGGCTGCTGCTATTAATCCAGCCTTCTTGGACATGCAAAAATCATGCTGTATCTGGGGCGAGATGCGCAGTGAGATTAATTCCTGCTCTGTAGTTAGCTATTCTGAGTCGTGTCAAAATATGAGAGCCCTTGTGTGCAAGGGTTACAAACTGGGGAGGGATGTGACTGGGACTCCCTTTTCCATCACATTCCAGTGCTGGACCACATCACCTTATTATACAAGAGGGTCACTTGTCTCAGTACACCTCCGATTTTTCCATGCAGTCATGCATTTCTGATCCATGCTTCAACTTCCTGCCTCATCAATGCAGCCCTTATCCAACCCTTAGCGTCTCTGCAGATTTACCAAAGCACAGCTTCTCATCCTCAGAGACGTGTGCTGGGTAAAATGCTGGCTTTTTTGGGGTGCTTTGTGTTAAGGGGTAGAAGGAACCAGCCAGAAGCTTGTGCCTTATTCCTGCTCTCCCAGTAACGGTGGAACTGGGGCACTGTGCTCTCTGAACCACGCCACTCCATGTTCTGTCCTGGGCTGAATTCCATTCCCTGCCTTTGTTGGGAGAAAGTGGCCATATGTGCAGCAGGCAGGTGTCCTGCCTCCTCTCCTCGAAGCACCGGTGGAGCTTCTCATGTGCCACGACTGGGAGCTCATTAGCRATGGCCCTGCATGAGGTCTGTGGACGAGGGGTGCGGGCTGCCTTGCACAGATTGCTCTGCATATGATTATTTCCACACACTCCCTATCAAAACAGCCACTCTTTCCGCATGAGCTCCTCTTCCAGCTCTCGGCACTGAGGGCGGTCAGGATGGGTGTGTGGGGGACTCTCCTGTTGCAAGCCTGTGCGTATATACAGCCATGTAGGTGCAGTCTGGCCCTTGCACAGCAAAGAGTGGGGAGGAAGTTTTGATAGGTTTCGGCTGTAATTTCCCTTCCAGTTTGAGAGATTCTCTCGTTGGAGAGACCCAGGCTTCCTTTATGGCTTCTCGAAGTCTGTATTTTGCTTGCTGTATGGGGTGTCTGTGCCCAGGTGCTGGCAGCGGGCTGCAGGGGCCTCTGTGAGGAGAGGTGAGGGGCTGCCCCGTGCTGGTTCCAGCCGGTTCCGGCTGGTTCCTCAATGGCGCCACAGCCGAGTCTGTCGGTGATGCTGGGGACACCCCTGTGAAAACAGGTGTAAGAAAGGGCAAAATGCTGCCTGGAAGTGAGAGAAAAAGTGTGAGAAACAGCCCTGCCATCCCCAAGGAGGTGCTCAAGGTGCTGGAGCAGAGATCCCCCCGCGGGCTATGGAGGACTCGGGCTGGAGCAGAGGAAGGAGCTGCAGGGAGGAACCCCTGTTCCCCATGCCCTCCGTGCCGCTCGGGGCATTGGGTGGGAGGTAGAGGAGTTGGGAATGAAGGAGCGAGGTTGAGCCTGGAAAGAAGGGGGGAGTGAGATGTTGTTTTAATTTTGTCTTTGTTTCTCACCATCCAAATCTATTTGAATTAGCAATACATTAAATTAGTTTTCCCCAAATCAAGTCTGTTTTGCTCATGACAGTAATTGGTAAGGGATCTCCCTGTTTTTTATCCTGACCTATGAGCTTTTTCATTTTATTTTCTCTCCTGTCAAGGAGGGGGGTGAGAGAGCAGCTGGGTGGGTGGCTGGCTGCAGTCCAAGGTCAACCCACCACACTTGCCCAACACTGTTTTCACCCAGCGCATATGCTATATCCTTGATTCTTTTTATCACAAGCTTTCCTTCTTTCTCTGTTGTAAACCTGATCTGCACAGACCTCTAATTCAGCAGGAACCCACCAGATCAATTCCTTAGT
The DNA here is from genome assembly GCA_035582835.1 of Phoebastria nigripes. Classification (NCBI taxonomy): domain Eukaryota; kingdom Metazoa; phylum Chordata; class Aves; order Procellariiformes; family Diomedeidae; genus Phoebastria; species Phoebastria nigripes. The sequence goes on along the minus strand of JAYKAV010003388.1, from coordinate 1,535,414 downwards.
CAGTCAGTGGGCAGCATTGCAGCTGAAATGGGCCAGGTTTTGGGCTCTGGATTCACTGGGCTATGAGGATTACAAAGGCGCGTTGTAATCTCCTACAGCCCAACTACAGATTTTCCGCAAAATTGTGAGCAACATACTTAGAAATTTTAGCAATAGCTAAAATTCCGTGCTTAAAAATATTAACGTTAACTAGGACTTGTGTCTGTGCTTATGATAGCTCCACATGCAACTGCAAAAAACTGCATGTGCAATGAATGTACACTGTACCCCCAGCTCTGCATGCACAGGTCTGAATACTTGGATTAATTCTTAAGATGTGCATAAAACTCTTTCCCCTTCGCTTGGTTTTACTGTAACTGACAAAGCTGCCTGACTCAAGCAGTTCTGAGAAGCATTTCAGAAATCTAATGCTTAAGATTTCACTGTGGATTTTTGGCTTCAAAGTGATTTTGTTATGTCCCCAGAGCCTGGTTAAATCCTTAGTTATAATGATTGCACACTGAAGGGTGCTGTTACATAGAAATGCTGTCCCATAATGGCTTCGTTGCTGTGGAAAATCCGATGTTATTTGGTCATTTGCTACAAGTTCCCTAAGCCATCAAGACATTTGCCTCAAGGCTACAAACACAAAGCTACAGGCAAAACCCTCTGGACATAATGAGTGGGCATTTATGCAGAACTAAAAACTGGAACAGCTGAGCAGTAGATCTATGAATAGCAAGCATGCCTCTAAGCACAAAAGACATCATTCTGGAATAAAGGGGTTTATAATGGTTCTGACATCTTGTATGTCAAGATCATGCTACGTTGTTGTAACTTTTTTTTTTATGTTTGTTTGTTTGAACCACGTTCCTTAAGTAAGGTTTGAGTAATTAAAGGGTGTGAAGGAAACCCTATAGCTTTGGTAAGAACAAAAATTGGGCAACTGACACTTTTGGCAAGATCCATCATTTTGATCATGCTTGCTAGGGAACAAGCTTATTGCTCCTGTGCTGTTAGTATCCCCAGTTCCACCCTTCAGGATTTCTTAGGGGTTTTTCTCGTATCAGCAGCTTTAAAAGTCTTGAATCTAATGTTAGCCGAGAAGTGTCTTCTGATGGAAACGTGAGGGTTGGACTAACAGTAAACTACAGGGTCAGGGAGTCGGGCAATACAAAGGAGGGTAATAAAATTCAGAGTGATTTGGATCAACAGGGAGCTGGAGGAGCTTAATGTTGAGAAATGTACTGCAGCGAGGTCGCAAGCCTTTGCGAATCATCTATGGGCACTTCTAACTACATGGCAAGAACAAGATGGAAAGGGATGTGTGACTCTTACACCAGAAGCATAATGAAAACCCAAGCAGAGTAGAAATTAGAGCTGGAGTTAGAATATAGAAATATCTTAGAGGAAAAAAGACAGGGGAAAGGGAATGCAAGAATACACAAGGATGATAAATTCATTTTCTATGTGTCTGCATCTACACGTATCTGATCAGTTTTTGAGACCCTATTGGTTTCCAAGATGGTGTGGGTTTTTTTGTGGGTTTTTTGTTTTTGTTTTTGGTTGGTTTGGTTTTTTTTTTTTTTTTTGGCTTATTTTCCAGGCCTTGTGCCAATGTGCTGTGGGACTGGGGGAGGGGCTGAGCAACCCTTTGTGACTGGGAAAATGTACAAGTTCAAACATGTTTTGCAATCCTTGCAAAGTAGTTTGGGCCTTGCAAAACCATTGGTTGTACAGATGAGCAAAGCCCTAGTACTATGAAGTTCCTACAGGGAAACGTGGCAAAGGGATTAGGTGCTAATCTCTGACCTGAGAAGATGTGATGAATGTCTATGCTGCAGACTGTAATGCAGCATAGAGATACCCGAGCTGGTTGTGACTAGCTTATTCGGCAGACTAACCTAGCTCTGCACTTTGGGGTATGGGAAGCAAATTTCCCTTCCACCAGCAGAGTAAGTTAACCCATGCAGAGATCAATGCTAGAGAGTCCAGAAAGTAACTTGGCAGAAAACTGTAGCCTACAATACAGCTGTGCACCTCATTTCCTCATGTCCGAATGTCTTGCATGGCCACAAGCAAATTATTTCTCCTCTTGGCATGTACCCTTCTTAACATTGAAAACAAGGTATCGTGCCTATTTTGAATGCTCACCCTGAAGAGAGGTAGACTCTGAACTGCAAGATGGAAGGATGTTACTCTAGGTTGCTTAGAAAGGCAAAGGGATTAATTTCATTRTCCCTCCATCTTCTTCCTCACGGTTATTAGTGACAGCTTTTTGTGCCTGGCAACAGACTCCTGAAGCCCTGTCGGGAGAACGACAGCTCTGCCCTGCCAGTAAGTGACAGCTCTGTAGCCGCTCTTGAGAGACTAATTGATAGAGCAGCATGGAAGAACAGGGATGGACTGTTCCCTTTATAAAATGCTAAGTTAAAAACAAGGATTTCTACTTGGTCAGAGTGATATTGGCCACATTTGTATGAAGGCAAGACTCTGCGTTGGAAACGTGTCCCTGGTGCRTATTGCAGTGAATGGTCCTGCCACACCAAGTATGGCAGTCTGGTCATGGAGTCAGATTTTGTTCTGCTGTGTGTGTGCCAGTTGTATTTCAGGCAAAGATTTTCATTTTTTCCCTGGAAAGCATCTTCTACTGTTGCATATTTTAGTAGCATCTCTCTCTCTCTCTCTCTGTCTGTGACTGAGTGTTTGGCAGAGAAGAGGTGATTTGGCAAAGAGGGATCTTGGCTGATGGGAGACTGAAATCTACTTCAGTTATTTGGATGTTCAGTCTTTTGTTTGTTTAACTGGAGATGTGTATTTTTGGCTGTTAAACATATATCCAGTTTTAATGCCCTATTTTCACTTTATTATACCTGTATTTTTGCATACCAGCAAATGAATGCTAAAACATGAGATGCATAGTGATAGGAAAACTAGAAAGACTGAGAGTTGTGCGTGCCTGGGGTCCTTCTTCCTCCACCATCGGTCTCCTAGCACACAGAAGAGAGACACAGAGGCTGGTAGTCATCTCCTGCTGCGGGTGTATGTTGTGCATCACTAGAGGCCCCTCAAAAGAAACTGGAGAAAATGCATGAGTGAGAGTAAATCCCTTCAGGTTTATGAACAGGAACAGAGACTGTAGTCTGGTCTCTGATCCCATGTCTATACCAGGTTTCTCTTGACTTCCTGAGACCTGACTGCGCTTTTACCCCTTCAAGCGGGTTTACGTGTAAGTGCCCCTAGAAACTGCTATCTCCGTTGCTTGGAAGGGTACGAGAGTTACTGCTTCCTCACGTAATGAAACTCTTCCAAGTAGTCAAAGATTTCTCCTGGTCACAAAACATCTCCCTTATCAACTCTCTCATGTACAAACTGCATAATAACAATGTAGCTTGAACAGCACTGCTAGCTTATTTGCTTTGTGATTTGTGGTTGGATCATTGCATTTCAGCATTTACCGATGAAAGGAAATTACTAACAAGACACTGGTATTTACATTAATTGTGGCTTTGGGGAGATAGTCCAAAGAAAATTATGTTAAAGCCAGTTATTATGTGTCTCCCTAACAATTAGAATGAAACCCAAAGTTTATAAAACAAAAGTTGATCTCAAACAGATTTTAGCTGCCGCTTGATATTTTTCCCTTTCTAGAGGTTGAGGGGGAAAAAAAGATGTTTTCTCCTTCCCCCCCCCCCTTTTTTTTTTCTTTCTTTCTCCTTCTTCTCCCTTTCTTTCATCCATCTTCTAAAAACAGTGTAAATAACATAGCTTGAAAGATAGCATGTGTGCTACTGCAAGAGAAACTCCTTATTTACACTGAGCAGGATCTCAGCTTCCAAGGAGGCCTAGTGGAGTGGGTCAGTTTTCACACATGACACCTACTAAATGGCAGGGTTTCCTCAGTTAAAGCCATTGATTTTCATGGTTTTTGTTTCACCTCAATGCAGTCTTGTGCAGCTCTGTGGGTTAAATAGAGGTTTGGCTCCAAAATCTTCAAGGTACTCCAAGCACATTTCACGTATGTCCCACTAGATAGTCTTGTGAGTGTCCTAAGATCATACTTCTACTTCAGTTTGAACTATTTCTGGACACTAATTCAATGCTTTTTATAATGTTTGATGTATGATGAAAAGTAATTTAAGGTTTCTTAGGATGGCTCACTTGCCAGCATAGTAGATCCAAGAAACAAACACAGATGTGAGATTTAAATTCTCCTTTGGCATAAAACACTGCCAGGACTCTTCATGCCATAAACCACAAACTATGCCCAATGGAGACTAGTAACACTATTCTTTTTTTAGCTTCAACTAGTCAGGTAGCTTCTGACTTCACAGGTGAGCAGGGATTCATGCACCTTGTTCTTTCACTAGATGTCGGTGCTGTTTGCACATCCCCACTAATGGTGGGATTTATCTCCTCCATCTCTAGATGTCCAACCCGAGCTTCTTGTGGAGGCTGCATTCGTAGTGAAGAAATGCAGGCAGTTCTTTAGTATGATTCATCTGGCCTGCTGTCAATGGCTATTTTAGGGACATGCCTACAGTAAGGTGAAATTAAGTCCTTCCGCAAAAATTCTTCTGTAAGAAGGGGGATTTTGGATGTGTGGGGAGACAGTCTGGGCTCCCTTTCCTTGGATGACCCCGTTACTAGGCTTTACCCTTGCATCACTCTGCAAGTCCTCAGCAGATCTAGGCACAGGAATGTGTGTTCTGGCACACACCTGCATGGGGCGGGCACGTAGACACGCTCATGCTGACCTTGCTTTGGGGTTATTCTGTTCAGCCCTCTGCTCATCAGAGCCGAAGTGGACAGCACTGTTTGCTATGTGTCTGGCCACCAAGAGGCTGCAGACTAAAAGTATAACTGGTTTTAATTATTAAGGCATAATTTAGGTTTTCATGTTTATAGGATAATTGTTTCTTTTTTAATATAATTTAAACTTTGCAATACAAGAAACAGGCCTGAACCTGTGGATGGAGTGCTGGAAACTGTCTAAGAAGATTAAGGTCTCTTAATTGATTTCACATAAACAGGTGTGACTGAATTCATCAGAAGGAGGTTAAGACTAAATGTATTCTGCTAATTATGCAAAAATTGCCACAGTGCGTGCTCGGTTGAGCAACTGCCTTCCCTTTGCAAGCGGGATCACTCCTCAACTGTATGTCAAATGGGAAAATTGACATTTCCTAAGCAAATGAACCAACTTGTCATACGCTGTGTTTTATTTTGAAATTTTTTTGCTTGTAGATACATTGACAGTGGTGAATTTGGCAACAGGACATGGGAATGTCCCTTGTGTGCTGTACAGTGACTGGGAGTGTGGGAGGACAGGTGTCAAAGCAGGGCTGTGCCATTTTCTAAAGTTCAGGAATCTGCATTGATGAAAATTCCTGTTTTGGAGAATTGAAGGAGTAACTCTGTTTAAAACACTTGCTACTTGCTGTTAAAGTTTGTTTATGTGACCTCTTAAGTCAATTTTTTCTTGTTTAAACTTAACTCTAGGCTTTGGAGATGCATAGCATGGACAATGCAGCAGTACACAGGACACCGTTTGTCTTGGGTTTCAAAATAGTAAGTGGGGTATGTAACTCCTCATGCAGCTGACAAACATGCTTATTTGTTCTACTTACTCTSTACTTTTTACCATCTGTCTTCCTAATCTTACATCTCAAGTGAACAAGAAAGAATTGACGATGTTGACCATAGTTGTAGAAAGGCCAAAAGTTCTGCTTTTGAGAGTCCATCTCAAAGACCCCCTAGGTGTGATAGTAAATTGCATGACAAGATACAAGTATCACAGCACAGCATCATGAAGGCCCTGCAATTACTCAGTGGTGTGCCTAACAAAACCTTCTGCTGATGAAATAGTTGAGTCTCCAAATTGAAGGATGACTAGTATTTAAGGTGTGCTTTTAGAGGCAAATTTGCACATAGGTGGTGATCTAAAATTAGTTTAGTTGCTTAAATCACTGTTTTGTAATAGCAAAGATATTGTTTGTAACATTGAAAATTAATGTAGAAAATCATATCCCACTTGTATTACTGTTTGTTTTAAGTTTGAGACCCAAATGCAGACTTAAACTAATGAGCAGTGACTGATGACTTAGTAGCACTCTGACCATGTGTTTTACTCAAGTTAAAGTGAGCAACTACCAGGTAATAAGGAACAAAATGTTAATAGTTATGTGCTATATTTAAAACAAACAAACCCCCTTAAGTGCATCCCTACAGAACACATGGAAACCATCTTCTAAGTGCAGATGCACAGTTTTATGTTTATTAGTAAAAATATTCACCATCCATTCAGATTTTCAGCTCAATTTTTGGGGACAAGGCTCTCTGAAGTACAAATCTTATTCTTAGGGGATCCCAGCAGGAAAACCTGTCTGTGTCTGTGTTTTGAAAAAGGGATGCAGTGGTTGTACCTGCACCTGCTGAACATGAATTGACRTTATGCTGTTACCAAAAGAAAAAGTTAAACATTATAAATGGACTAAACCATGCAGAAGAGATCAGAGGTAATCTTCCATTCTTCTTGGTACTGGTAAAGCATTAGTAGGAAGACTATATTTAGATTTAGACGCTGCACTTTGGGAAAGATATGGACCAGATGAAGAGTGTCTAGAGAGGAAGGAAAAAACATAAGAAATTTGGGAAAAAGAGTTTACAAAAAAAGCTTGAACCTAGGGTTGCTTTGCTCGCAGCCAAGGGCAGGAAGGCGTTACAAGCCTTCAGAAAAAAAGGAAGAGAACTTGTTCTCTGTATCCATTCATCCACAAGAAGCAATGTCTTGAATATAAAGCTAGACATCAGAAAAATATCTTTAGCAGTAAGAGGGTATTTGTAATAGACTGTGAGTTTCAGCTGAGGAAAAAATTAGACCAWCATCAGTCTGGAATGAGAAAGGGAATAGCTGGAAGATTGCTTGAGATCCCTTCCAGCCCTGTTTTTCTGATTTTATGATTATATATTTTTTTAATAACTGCTGTAAGCACTCTTGCACCGTGAGTTAGAATAAGTAATTTTAAAAGGTTGTAACTTCAGTTACTGAAAAATCATTCCTTATTCCAAGCAAGCCTGTCAGCTTAATTTTCCTGCCCGAGATTGCAAGCTTTTCTTCTACAGAAGCGTCTTCCTTTAAATGAAACATGGTCAAGAAATTCTTTGGCAGTTCCCTGCCAACTTCTCCAGAAAACCACCTATTGGTGAAACCAAAAAACATTTAACAGAACATACTGTTCTGTTAAAGAAGAAAAAAGGAGAGAAGAAAACAATTAAACCTTGAATTATACTGATACAGAAAAGAATCATATTGTCTGTCTCTCACTCAAACTTGACTTTATTTTGCAAACAGAAAACCTGTTTCTGGCCATCTCTGTTTCAAACATCTCCTTCAGGCTGACTTTTGGCTGTTCTTCATAGAAACTCTTTTTTTCTGTACATCCAGGCTTCATTTGATTTCTCAAGGATATGAATGCCCCAATTCCTTTGCTTCTCTGAAAACCCAAGCTGTACGTTAATCAAGACCGTAAAGAGCTGGCTGAAAAGGCATTGGAATTGATAGGATTTAAGCACATGCCTTAAAATATTTAGATAAATTAGGCACTTCATATTTATCTGCTGCCTAACACGAAACTCATCAGATTTTATCAAAACAAGATCATTTAGGCTCCCACCTCCCTGCTTTTGTGCTGACAATTAATCAAACTCTAAAATTAGAAACTGCTACATGATAGTTTTAAGCAGGAAAGCAGTTGTATGAAGGCAGTTTGGAGTGGTAGGCATCTTCTGTCAAATTGAAGCATGCTGCTGCATGGTAGTGTATGCAAAAGGGATACATGCTTACTCATTTGAATGCAAACCAGTTGTAGGCAAAACATCTTCAGGGCATGGCTAGAAAGGGGGAAATGATTGATTGAAATAGGTTTCCAAGTGATTTATCTAATCCAAAGTTATTTTCCACATCCTCTTCAATTGATGAAAAAAACAACACAATACACTGAAACCATTTTGCTCTCCAAGGTGTGAGGTTATACAGGAATTACTGGTACTTTTCAGTGGTTGGAAGCACTTAGCTCTTGGCCCCCTGCCTCATAATACAGCCCAGGCTGGTACAAGCAGTTCTGCAAAACATGTAATTTTACTTCACTTGTTTTAATGATCAGGAAACATATACTTTTAAACTGATCTCTACTGTGCAATTACATATGTTTTGATGGAAATACCTTTTTTTTTTTTTTTTTTTAATTAGTTTCATAAGTCATTGTGGCCACAGAAAGTTGCACAGGTCTTTTTGTGACTTGAAAATATTCTTCACTCTTCCAAAGCTGTTTACCTGTGTTATTTTAAAAAAAAAAAAAAAAAAAAAAGTTCCTCAGCTTCGGAGAAATTAGATCTATAACCAAGCTCTGTTTTCAGGTCAGTTACAATTTGATTGATAAATATATACAAATGTTTCTGTTTAAAACAAAACAAAAAGATGTCTGAATCCTGATTCTGTGGCTTGCTATTTATTTTCTTGTGCTGGGGTGGTAATGGCGAATGGAACAAAAAATCTCTTTTCCATGAGTGTGGCAGATAAGACTAGAAATAATAGGTTAAAATTGTAGGTGAGAGAGGATATTCATGCTACTTAATAAAACTTGATTTATTTCAAGTAGCCTGTGAAAGAATAGGATAAATCAGGCTGGACTTTGAAACTTTAGGGTCATAAATATTATCACAGACTCTTTTGCTCTTTGGAAGGAACATGAAAACTATTGAGGTTTTGGGGGGAGCTGGCTGTAAAATTGCAGGAATTTAGAGGTGGGGTACGTGTTAGTCGTTCCGTGGGAATGTCGCTGCCTGTCTCTGGGACTGGAGATTGAGATATTATTGTGTAAATGAAACATCAGGTATTCATTTTCCACATACGAGATTCAGTCATTACTGCACTCGCACAGTAGATGACAGCTGTTATCATTCTGATGAAGAGAGCTCTAAATTAAAACCCTGTTCCTTTGCATAGATCCCTGTCAGAAACAAATGTTAATTTTATTGGTTGGTCAGCCTCGTTCTTTGAGTTCTCTGACAGGTACAAATAAGGACCAGATCTTTGTTTCTCCTTTCTTTGGTGTTTCCTGGCATGCTGATGGTTTTGCAGCTGAGAGAATAAATCCACGATTAATTCTTACTAGATTTGTGCATATACCCAGCGTTCAGACTTCAGCTAATACCGGGGCATTTTGCATATGTGCAAAGACTAAAAACTCCCTAGATCTTTTTTGTTTCGTTTGCTTTGTAAAATGTGGTGTGCTTGTAGGAAGAGAAAAAGGTTGAATGAACAGGATACGTTCTTAGCACAGATGTCTGCATACATAGACAGAGCAGGGTCTGTCTGAGAAGCAGACAACTTTGCCCTGCTTTCTGACTGCAGAACGGAGTGGCTCACATGGATTAGCTTGGTGACATCTGTTTGGGTAATACGCATTCAAGATGGGGAGGTGCTATTTGTACACCTCCGTTTTCTTTGGAAACCCTTCCCAATTATAGGAGATTAAAACCTTTAATATGTCATTATCTCAGGCCGGATATCAACTGCCGAGCACCACCGCACTCTTCAGATAACGAGTCAAAAAAAGGAGTTCATTGAAAAGGCATGTTTGACGTACAGAATAACTGCTGCCCATTAGCTCCTTATGCAGGAGGGTTTTAAGATATATGGGAAAGCCCTGACATGCGCCCACACTGCGAAGGGACACGGGCTGAGTGAGCGGCAAAACTAAGGGCTTCTCTCTGCTGGTTTAACCACCAATACACAAACATCCCACTACTGTTAGAGACCTCAAAATGCCATGTGACTTGTACAGTAAATACATCTAATGGTACCTAGCAGTCACTCTTGATTTCTGCTACAATTAATAACCCAGTGGTATGACTTACAGCAAAAGAAGTCTGTCTCTGTTAACATTTACTTGGCATGACCTCTGTTTTAAAAGAACAAAAATCAGGGCTCCAAGAACACTATTCTGTGTCTTTATTTTTATTTTAAAAAACCCCTACAGTTTATTGTAGTTGCTGCTGATTTCCTTCCAAAGGTGCAGGATAAAAAGAACTTGGATGGGGAAGGATAGATGCAGGGTGAAGCCCTGGATTACATGTGGGTTTTGAGGGCCCTTGTTCTGTGCAAATTAAGTAGGACACAGCTTGAAGGGCAGAAGAGAGACTTGAAACACTCGAAGGTCCTGGGGCTTGTTGAGGAAAAGTTGGATCAGCTTTGGGTTCCTGACTTCATTCCCATATTGGAAATTGTCCATAAAGTAAATGAAAATCACTGAATTGTCCCCCAGAAACAAAGCAATCGGATCAATTTAAGAATAATAACAAAGATTCTTTATTTTTTGAAGGCAATGATAAATCATCTCTTTAGAAAAATACAGTACATGTCCCAAAGCAGAACAGCAACAATAAAAGCTCTCTTGAGCAAATATTGCAAAAGAAACTTTAAATGTAGCCAATCCCTCTATCTGTTTAAGATGGTTTGCTGCAAACTGTAACTTTTCTGCAATATTAGAGTGGCCCAGTAGTAAGTGAACCAGACTTCTGGTTTTCTGAGGCAGAGAAATGTCTCCCTGGGATTTTATAGATGAGAATGTTTTGGCACTTGACCGCATTATGACTTTTTTGTTTTGTTTTGTTTTTCTTCCCCTTCCGTCTAAAGCTGCAAGGATAGTGTGAATATTGCCTGTGGATGTCATTATTTCAGTGCCTGTATCATTTGCATGCACAAAGTCTTTGGAGTTTCCATGTTGTGTAGATTCTCCTTGACTACCTGGCCGAGAAAGGAAATGTGAGTTTAATAGTTTTTGTACTTTTAAAAGCTGGCTGGGCTGGAGATAAATGTCTTAGCTCTGAGGACTTGCAGCTTGCGATAATCTCATGCATCYCTCCTGAGAGGGAGACATGATGGCGTGTTGGTGCCTTTTAACTCAAATGCAGTTCTGAAGCTAACTTGGGTTTGTAAGATTGAAAATTGCCAGAAGCCTTTTTTTGTTTGTTTGGTTGGTTTTTTTTTTTTTGGTTGTTCTCCTTTGGGCGTATGAAACAAGTTAGGGCTCTCTCCAAATAGACATGCGTGCAACTTTTCTTAATCAGGCAGCTGTCTTTATTTTATTTAGTTTCTCTTCATGGCTGAGTAGTTTGCATGCTTTTTGAGACGGGCGGTGGGAAGAGAGAAGAGAGGAGGCCTGTGCTTGCTCAAGGAATCATCCGTTCTCATTGCTGGCCTGGCTGTGATGGGGAGATTTCGTGGACAAGCAGGACACGCTGTGCTGCTACTTCTCATTGCTGGGCTGTGCCTTGGGCCCTTGTGCAAGCAGTTACAATTTTAGGTTTTGTGAATATTCTAACTTCACAATTTCCTGAATAATTCTGCCATTTATTTATTCCTGCCTTTTATTTATATTAATAGAAGTGCATGCAGACGCAGAACTGAGGCTTAAAAAAAGTTCAAGCCAATACTTGCAATTTTTTCTGAGATATTTTCACAGCTCTAATATTCAAACACTGCTTTTACTAATTAAGTTTTCTTAATTATATGATTTGCAAGATTAAAAGGCCACTGCCAATATAAACCACATATTGCCCCTAAACTGTTAGATTATTAAATTGAATTTTTAAAATTAATTTTTACTTGCCATGATTTGTATTCTGTTTGTTCTGTGCTATTTTAAGCTTGGATAATAAATATCATGTCAGTCTTATATTCGTTTGTGGACAATTCCAAGTTTTCAGTGCTACAGGGTAAGGGTTTGACAGGCAACAGCACAATTTTTTGTTTTCTTTTAAAGAATTGTTTTCTTAATTCTATTCGTCTTACGCTTTACAGAAGACTTTTATTTTTTTTAAACAAAATAGAAAACTGGGCTAAATATAAGTTGACAGCATCTCTTGAAATGATATTCTTGTTTATGACAGTGTAGAGGAGAGGCACAAAAAGTCAGAGGTCATTTTTTATATGCAGTAGATTCTCATATGCAGGAATGTCTGGATGTGTAAAGTGTCTGTACGAGACTGAGTCATCTCTTCTTCTCTGATGGGATTTCTCAGGGCTATGGCTGTAAAAACTGCTTGTGATAAGAACATCTCCCTGGTAATGTGTTTTGCAACCCTGGCATGTCCTATTTGAACCACCTAGCTCCCTGGTGATGGCCACAGCTCATCAGGTGGGTGACTGGACATAGCAAATAAGATCATCAGGCAAAAGCAGGAGTTAAGCCGCCACCACCACAGGTTATCAGGAGAGCTGCGTGCAGGCCAAGCTCACACTGATTGGATGGAGATGGCAGAACTAGYGTAGGAATAGCATCTATGTGGCTTAGCCTGCTGCTGGTGAGCTACTGCGCTGGGCAGGGACTGGGGCGCTTGACGGAGGGCGCATTTGGATGGAATTGGTGGGAGCAATGAAGTTATGGGAGTCTGACAGGGCATAAGGCAGTTTGGTAGTTCTGATTCATTGGGCTGGCCCTTAAGTCAGTTGTGCCCATTCCTACTGGAAATAAACCCCTTGTTCCAGTGAAAGAGCTTGAATATACAGTTGTGCTTGGGGATCCATTTTTGGGGGGTAATCTGCTCTTTAGGTGGCATGCCAGTGTGGTTTGAGAATGGCTGGGGATTTGGCCCCGAGTGCCCTTATCCCAGTAATGCAGTGAGCAGTCGTGCACGGCCAGGGGCACGTGGAGTCTGCTGCAGGTGTCATGGCTCAAACCTGTCCGTCTCCACTCTGAATGTTAAAGCGCTTGGTTGGTGTCATGTGGAAGTGAAAACCACAGAAAGATGCAGGGGTAAAGCAAAGAGTCATCTTCAGATGTACAGTGGTTTCACAGATGATACAAAATCCTTGTTGAAAGCAATGGTGATCAGTACAGGGAGCACAGCCTTTAGGTCAAGAGTGCAATGTATCAATATAATTTCAGTTTTGGCTCCTCCATGCTTGCTATCTTAGGCAAACTGAAAGCAGTGCACACTTCATGGTGAGCAGAAACTTGCTAACAGCTGATTGTTAGTTTGTTGTGTAATGGAGGAAGGGTGAAACTCCTTGGCAAAGTTGCTTATTGTATTTTTTTTGCCTAAATTTCAAATACTGTGGGCCAACACTATCAAGTGCTATAAAGAGCTATACCAGATTATCAGTGGTTAAACTGATATAATAAGCTCTGCTGCTCTTACACTACAGAATTCTCTTCCTGCCAGCAAGGGCAATGAGAAAATATTGGTTGCATGATCTAATAAATAGCTTACATGATTATTAATTGCATATAGTTTTTCTGATCCATAAAATGTAGACCTTGTTCTGCATCCAGGTTAGAAGAGGCAGCCTTTAACACCCACTGACTTTGGTAGATACTCGTCCAGGTGCAAAGGACTACTTGCACAAGTAAATAGTAGGACTAAGGCCAATATACTCTCCTTGTTTGAAAGGCAGATGCCTTTTGAGGAGAGCTGAAATCTGTTTAAACAGCAACAGTAGTGCTAAAGAAGTAAAAATGTGAAATAGGGAAAGTAACTCCTAACACCAATTGATTTTTTTTTTTTTTTTTTTCTTTTTTTTGAGGGGGGAGAGTTAGGCATGTAAGTATCTTGAATTCAGAATTCATGGGGGAAAACTAAGATATTGGAAATTTACTGTTGCAGATGGATTTTTAAGAGAATACAAGGTTCTTGATTATTTGTCTCCTATATAAAGTAAAACTGAATGTTTCAAACAAAACATGTTGAGCATATGCACGTAGTCTTAGATATTGGGGAAGGAATATTTTTCCTTGAAAGAAAATGGTCAATGTTTTTGGCACCTGACAGAAACAAGATGTATTTAACAAAGCTTGAAATGGTGGGATTTGGGGGGCATGGAAAAAAGCTTTTTTTTCAGTTCATGACTTCCTGAAAAATCACATTGGGAAGAAAAACAAACACAAACAAACAAAAAAACCCCCACCACAACCAAACCCCCACACCACGTGTGAGCACATGCAGAGGGATGACGGTGCAGACATGCCATTGGCTTTAGACACTGTCTTGATAAGGACCGTTATCGGAGCCAAGACCGAGTCCCTTTCAGAAAGCTGCCTCTGTTATGCTGCTGTCCCAGTTCATGACTTTTTTTTTTTTCTTCCCCCCCCTTACTGCAAAACATCTTGGATTGAGGGATTGTCCTGATGATCTGTTCAGTGTTCCAAAGGGGCTGATTAATCTGAAAAACCCAACAAGACAGCTGAAACCGCTGCCAAAAACTGTCATCCGTTCTGCTTTCTCAACTGCCAGCTTTCTGTGCTTTTGCTGCAGAGACAGGTCCACTCTTAAATATGCAGCTTGACATTTCCTAATACAGCAGCAACAGGGTAAATGGTGGGGGAGTGATTTAGGGGTCTCAGTTTTCCCTTTATTCTGTCGCTTCTGAGTAGTGGTGTTTATCTCCCGAGGTAGCACAAAGCTCAGTACTGCTATTAATTCTTGTCTGTTGAATGCAATTAATCCAGTGGCAGAGAGGATGGAAATCTTCTGGAGGGGAAGGTGGCCCTTGAAGGTCAACATGATGGAGTTGGTATGGCTTGTTCTCTGTGCATCTCACAGCATCACTGGTTCATGGCAGTAAGAAACGTGAATTACTCCTGAACTGGATTTCCTCGCTTAAAGCACTTAATAATAATGCTTTATTCCTGCTGTGCATGGGAGTGTGAATGCTGATGCTAAGCAAGAGAAAAGGAGGCTCTTTGGTCTTTGAAGGGAGAGGTTTTGGAGCTCTGGAACGAGGAGGGTGGCCTAGCTATCCCTTGCCTGACCCACATGCTGTGTTTATGTAAGGCAGGGTGAGCCTCTGTCCCCCTCTTGTGGCAGGTGCACACCGGGGTTGAAGGCAGGAGAGCAGATGGCAGGAGGCCTCCAGCCTGGCAGTGGAGTTGACACCTCCACACCACGGTCCTAGGCTTAGGGCTTTTCAGACACCAGACCTGGGTGCCTTGCTGTGACTCCCTAAGGATACTCTTCAGCTGTGGAAGCATAAGTCAAAAGGAAAAAAAAAAAATTAAAAGAAAACTGGGTAACTGCAATCGAAAGCTTGAGGGAGTGTTTAACGGGGCCATTAATAAATGACTCAGGCAGCCAATGGGACATAGCCTTTGGTCTCATGCCTTGCAATACTCCAGAGGCACACTGTAATGAACCCATAAAACGTGCCCCATCAAGCCTTAGCGCTTTAGCACAAAACACTCCTGAATTTAATGTATGGTGGATGGCAAAGTGGTGCCTATAGTAAACACCTAGGACAGCCGGTGCTGAGAAAACCTTATTAGGGGATGGATTTTTTTAATAGGGTAATCTTCAACTATTTTCAGAATTTTTAAGAATACCAAAATGTTCTGGGTAAAGGAGAGGAACAACCTTCTGAACTTTAACTTGTCGGGAAACCTCTGTGTTAACCCCTACCATGTATGCAAATAGTGAAAGGTGTAAATGTCTCCAAGAATGTTTTGCTGTGTTAGCAATATGTTTTGATCCTGGATACAGCTATGGAAAACAGTGCATTGTAATAGCAATCATTACTGTTCTAGATCCTCAGATAGTATAGTGCAGGGTGCTACAGAAGCCCCTAACTAAAGATTAAATTTGATTAAATACACTCCCAGCAAACTGGCCCAGTTGTGCCAATTAACTTGGAAATGCAGCAGTGTTTTATTGCTTTAGGAATGAATGGTACTTATTGGCTTCTTATATAACAGTTTGACTTCCTCATCCAGTCAGAAAATTGAGCATCTGTCAGACCATCAACCCATAAATGTCTTCATTAGATCTGATAAACAGACCATGGCAAGCCAGAAAGTTGGAAGGTACCACCCTTCTGCCTGGGGGGCTGGACTCACTTAACAGGCTTAAAACGAGGGAGCTATGTAAAACAGGGAGAAACGCTCTGGGTGAGCAATACAGAAGAGCTGCTCTGAGACGTGCCCAGGTGCAGCACTGAAATAACCTCTCTTAGGGCCATAAGGGACTCTTCCCCATCCCTGTTACCAAACAAACAAAACCTTGGCAAATGACCAGTTCAGGAAGCTGTCCCCAGACAAATTGTTGGGTGTGATCCCAATATAGTTGGGCTTGAGCCTACTGACAGCTGAGATCCCTCTGGAAAGCACAGGTTGTTGTTGATTTGAAGGAGCTCTGTGACCCAAAGCCTGGGTTTTGTACCAGACTGAGTGGTGGTTGCTGGAGGCTCTCTTGCTGAGTCCTCCTTGTTGCCTTGCCTCCAAGTATTCTGCTCCTGCTTTTGTGCTCCTGCACAAAGAATCTGCACGACAAGCCAGCAGCATCACCCACAAAACGCTGCTTCTCCTGGCTAAGTTTTGAGACTATCAGAGCAGACTTCACCTTGAGTGGTTGTACAGCCCTTCTACCTGACCTCAGTACAATAAAGTCTGTGGCACTGGCAACAGAGATGTTGACAATATTACAGTAGAAGATGGAAGTCCTTAATCACACAGGGATGCATGGATGTTTTATTATTTCCACTAAAGGCACTAACAAGAATGGAGAAGACACGAGCAGATGAGCTTTTAAATGCTGTACCACTGAGTCTTCCTTCAAAGTGAGACATTCTTTTTCATCTTCCACAAACTCCTACCTTACTTTGTGCTCTGATAAATCTTTCCCTTTAAATAAAGCTGCTGCTGTTGCACAACCTTTGGTCTTGCAAAATGCAAAGCCATCTGTTACAACCTCAATTATAGGTTAGAGGAGACAGAAACTTATTTGATGGACTGCAACAGCAGGATTTACCTTCACTGTATGTCTGAGTGAAAAGAGCCAACCTTTATGACAGAGGCCAGGTCAAGAACGAAGGATTTTGTCTATCAAAGTAAATTGAAGAGTGGGAAAACCCTAAAAGACAGACTTTTAGTTCATACCTAACTTCTAAATGAAGCCAGAACTGATACATATAGCTAGATGTCTCTGTGTGTATAGTGGTATGTACAAGCATTTTTTTCCCCACAAAGTTTGCAAATATTGCTAAAGTGCTGCTCTGCATTTTGAGAATCCATACCCTTTTGAAGGAAAACTTCAAAGCAGTGATAGCCACTTGAATTGCTACATATATGTTGCTATTGAGACAAAATAATTTAGTTTCTGTTGAGTTCATTCTTTGCAAACTCAACCTAAGCAAAATAAACTTGGTGCTATATGAGATAAAATCAATAGCCTGCCAACTTGTTTGATTTTTACTGGGAGATTGATATTTTGTAGATCTTCATCTTTGTAAGGCTGTAATCACATAATTATCTAAAAAAAAAAAGTTTTAATTCAAAAGAGTTTATATATGTTGTAATTGCAGGAAAAAATCAAACTAAGTATATGGAAAAAGTCTATAAGAAACACCAAAATGTAGCTTAAAAATATATCGTCTTTGTTTTCATTTCCCTGTGGGTAATTCATGGGATCCTCGGAACGCACAACCAAGATTTATTTTTGATGCTCGGGGTTGTCATTAATGAAGCAGTCACCCTGCCAATTAAACCAAAGCTGTTTGCTTAACAGCTGATTTCCCCCCCCCCCTTCTTTCTTACCCCGTTGCAATTCTCTTGGGAATAGGAAGCCCGGGTACCTGTACTGGCTGTTCCTTGGGCGAGTACTGGGCTCCAAGGCCTTTCGCTCACAGGGAGCACGTTGGCTAGGCTCTGTCTCACCTGGGAAACCTTGGATAGTATGTCCTAACCAGAGTAACACAGCCATGGTTGGGATTCTCTTCCTGTTCAAAGTGAGGTGAAAACCCAAGCTCAGATCATCAGTAGAGTTTCCCTTCCCTCATCCTGTCCAGTAGATTCATACATGTTTGATTTATCTCTGCCCAAGTCTGTTAGGGCAGAGGGAGGTTATTGCTTTGTATGGGGAAAGAATTTGCAACAAACCTGAATGTGCTCAGTTTAAAAAAAAACATAAAGAACTAGGTGAAAGTGGTAAATATGGTAACCATGCCAGTCTCTCCTGGTCTGCTTTTCTGTTACATTCTTGTTATACAATAGTAAGAACTACTGCAGCGAGCACTGTTGAAAGATGGGGGATTTAAGAGAGAGCTGTGATGGTTGTGTTGGATTGCTGCCTATATTTGGACTGTATTTATTATTCTGTTTCTATTAAGGTGCTTAAGTTATTCAGAGTTGGGTTTAGACAAGAAATAAATATCTGAGCAGCTGTGACTACATGTCTGTTAGTGATTAGTCATCACTACAACTCTTAAGAGTTGGATTTACCAGCAAATTGTTAAAATTCCCACAAATGGAGGACAGCATAGTGAAAAAAGTTGAGATTTGTTTTGTTGTGTTTGACTGGAAATTTAACGTGAAGCTATCCAACAGGCCAAGAGATGAGAGATACTGACCTGGTATATGAGAATGAGCTATTTAGGATTTTCCTTCCTTGCAGGTGCTATTTCCTGTAGCTCACCTGTCAGGATCCAGGGGAAAGTGCACAAATAGCAGGAAAAGATACATCAATGGTACTTGTCAGCGAGAGTAAAGAGAATTGCTAAAGTCTTGGGAAGGGGGAGCCTGATTCCACCTGCGCTGCAGTGGCTGGAGTCTCTAAGTGTTCAGTACGTTTTGGGTTTGGCTGTCTATTTGGAGCAGCAAGGAAGGACTGAATACTGTCTGATTTCAACCTCAGACAGGTACTGCAAGGGAGACTTCTGCATGTACCGATTTATTTTTCTGAAAATATTAAGAAAAAGGATCTCAGTATATTCTGTGTTCTGACTGATGCAATATATCACAGTGCAACTGCAACTTCTGCAATTCTCCTTGTTTCTGGTTTGTTTTTTTTTTTTTTTTAAAGCATAAAACATCACAATTTTCTCCCTCTTCTAAAACTGAAGGAAGGATGCTCACAGTTACAGAAGAAAAAATGCCAGCTTTTTCATGTCCAAAAAAAAGAAGTTTCAGTTGAAAGCAAAAAGAGAACTCTCTAACATCTCTCCTGCTCGCCCTTGTGTTGAAGGAGAGAAGAGGATTATTTTTCCGCTCAAACAAATCCTGCAGCAAGTTTTTTGCTTTAGTTCAGGACAGCATTGCTCACTGGGTGGGGGAGGAGGGAAGAAAACACAGTAGTGAACTGTGGTTCTTGAAATCCATCCCTGCTCAGCAAGTAAAAGCATTCCCCACAAACAGTTTGGTGAGGGAAGGCCCATCCAGCAAGGAAGATGCTAACTGGGAGTGTGGGGAAATCGAGATTTGGTTTCCTGCCCTGCCCCACACAACCTGGGTAACCTGAGGCATTTTGCTTGCAGGTGGGGCTATTCATGTCATGTCCCTTAGGTATCTAGGTTAAGTGCTGAAATTACGTTCCTGGGGAGCCACTCTCTGCACCAACTGTTGCTCTGATGTCACTGAAGTTAGACACCTGGAGCTGTTGATCGGAATACCTCTTCCCCTTGCCCTTTCTCCTCCTTAGCCTCGCTTGTGCTCATGCAGAGGTGTTTAAATACATCATATATACAACACCAGCAGGGATGATATAAGTCCTTAAAACTGATATGGGCCACATACAGATGTTTGTGTGACTGGTATTCAGTGCCCAATTAGAAGAATGCTTATTTGAGAGAGTCTGTCCTCATTAGATATACAGGTCATGTTAGCTGAGAGGATTAGCAATTGGGGCTGCAGCTAACAGGTGTTGGGAATAGTAAAGTCTCAGGTCATGGGAAATAAAGCTTTTGCTGAATCATGTTGTCTGCCATCGCTAATGAACCAGCTAGATGAAAACTCTGATTACCTTTTGTATGGTTCTGGGTATCATGAAAATCATCTGGATATTATTTTTCAGTGCTCAGAGCACTGCAGCCAGATGGGGTGAAGGGGTGCTAAGTTTTGTGCCATTGAGTAGTGCAACCAAATTTCCTCTTGAAATGGGTAAACTCTGTCATCTCTTCAGGTACAGAAAGGTCCTGTGGAGAAGCTTGTGTGACAGTTGTTGATGCCTTTGTAATTTTTAGATGGGGTGGCGGTACCAAACAATTTAGACTATTTAATGTTAGGAATAATTTTGACTTCTAAGTTTCACTTCCAGCCTAGCCTCATCACCCACCAGAACTTGTCAAATGGATGTAGTGTGAAAGGTTGCTGGTAAAGCCCCACAATGTTTAGTGTCAGATCAGTGCAAATGATAAATCACATATTAATAGATAAATTTGTGATACCTGGTTTGTCTATTAGGGAGACGTGTTTGTAAGACACATGTTTCCTGGTCCAGTTAATCTGCTGTTTCTGATGACACTGTGTGAAGGTTAGGAAACAATTTCTGTCCAAAAATTCCATGGCTCATAATTTTGGCAGGCTTGAACCATTGGGATGGATTTCCCATACCAAGTATCTGCCCTTCTTGTTTAACCCAGAAGTGTTTCTGACTGCTTCATTTGAGGTCTTGACTTCTCATTTGGGAATTACTGCGTAGCCATGGCTCTGAGTGAAGCCTGGCGAATTGCTCATTGGATATATTATATGCCATAAAAATACTGAATGCTCTTTTAAGTAAATTAGGTTTTGGCGTTTCCAGCAGGGCATCCAGAAGTAGCTAATCCTTGAGAATTTTAGTCTTTTTCTTTGTATTCCAGGTACTATAGGAGAAAAACACCCCACCAAACAGACCCCAGAACAAAAAAAAAAAACCCAAAATCCCCAACGGACCCAAAAAGCAGCTCATCTTATGAAGTTGTAGTAGAGATAAATTTGTTGAAGTACGTTTTGCCAATTTTTTTTTTTTTTTTTGATGACAGGTGGTAAATAAGGCTTGGGGCATGCCAGGTACGGAGAGGATTCCTGTTCTACAAGCACCGTCTGCCCCATGCGCTGAGTAGCGAGGTCCCATGGGGACAAAATAACAGTATTTGAGTGGTGGTGGGCTGAATTTCTTCACTCAAGCTTCCTAAAATTAAAAAATGTGTTAATTCAAACATCTCCAAGCTTCTGGAGTCCTGATTATGCAATCCTAGAACATAACTTTTTTTCCTCTTTCGGTAAATAACTAAATATTTGCACTGTGGTAGTAGTGAGGAGGCACAAGCTGTGTTCCAAACACAAAGCAAGGTGTAGTTCCTGCCCTGACTTGTAGGTGTTTTTCTGATGAAATCCTTTGCTAATGATAAGACTTCTGTGTTCACTTTGTTATTTTTGTTCTTCTCATCCCTCTTAATAGAACTACTATAATTAAAAAAAGAAAAAGTATATGTGAACCTTTGCAACAGAGTGTTTCAGTGGCCCAGGGAAAGGAAGCCCCCAGTTTTGCCTGTACCCTGTGAGTGGTACAGACAGAGACGCAGATGAACTAACTGGACCCAGCAGCAGTCCAGCCTGGCCTTTCTGCAGGGAAAAATGTGGACTGTAATTGAACTGTTTATACTTGCCTGAGCTGGTATGTCAGTATGTAGTACTGTGCTAATATGTCTCAAGTGATGGACTTCTCCAAAGGCAGAAAATGCTACTCAGGTTTGAAATATCATCTGCTAAATACCCTGTGATTCTTTAGGAATTGCTCCATCAGTCAAAACACACTCCAACACGCATAATGTGATGTCCCAGGTTTGTTTGTTTGCTGCCACACTGGAAGCTAGATGGGTGCAGTTGTGAATGGCATGTGGATAAACGCTGCAACCCCATGGTATCACTCGCAGTTTAGCAGATACTGGCAAGGCAGTACCACATGCAGCTTGCCGGGCGTCTTGATGAGTTCTCCCAAATGAAGCAACGTAGCACCCTAAACTTGTGCAATCCTTCTCCTAATCCATGCGTGAAGACATCCTTGGTGTTTACATAACATTTACTGTGCAGCACAGAACAGGCATAGTTCAGTTCATGCTGTCATACAGAGGAGTCACCTTTGAGTGACAGCCTGCTAGATGTGCGTTTTGATTCCAGCGGAGAAAACTCTATACAGGAGATCTCCATTGTCGATTGCCTCTCCAAGGCTCTGTTCTCCCTATTCTATCCCAACCTAAACTGAATTTCATAGGAAAAACCATGATCAAAGGGCATTTGGGGTATGAAACATGGTTCTTTCAACTTTGCAGACCTGAGAACAAGTGGAGGATTCAGCTGACTCTTTTAACTGTGAATCTTTCCATTGACCCTTGCAGGGAGCTGAATGAGGTCTGACCATTGTTATGTTGCCTTGATTTTTGTTCTCCCTTCTCCTGGTTGAGATTCATAGTATTTGCAGCTTCCTATGAAGTCTGGGAATAAATAAAGGGGTTACAGAAGTCTAAAGGTGACTGCTTTTCTTGAAGCTAAAATTCTCATCTTCCTTTTAGCATAATATCCAGGATCCTCTCATAACTAATAGAAAATAACACAAAAGAGAGGGAGGGTTGGTGCTGTTGGATTTATTTTCTCTTAATTTCCCTTTATATAAAATTAATCACAACTAAACAAGTATTAAAAATTACAATGAAATGGTTGGGTTGCCATGGGTTCAGCTATGGCATAGAGCAGCTTTTGAAATTGCAATATGAAAAAAAAAAAAGCACTGAGCTCTCAAGTGCACAGCATTTAAGGCCTAGCTTCTTTCATTTATTTTGGTAGAAAAAGATCTTTCTCGCTTCTCTGAAGAAAGGTTTGCTCTACAGTACGACATGATGGCTGGAAAAATGCTTAGAAATTCAACACCTATCAAACCCTTGAAACTGAGCCCTCAGTGAGGACAGGGAGGTGCATCCCAGCAAAATGGGCATGATGGGAACTGTAAATATATAGGTTGTCCAAGGAAGGAACTGAATCTCCATTGAACTATCTTTGCTCTTTTACTACTGTACTTGGTGTATTGATTTTTCTAGTAAGGATATGTTTGTTTGTTTTTTAAGTTGTTCTGCATTTTAATGCCTGAACACATTCTCAGATCTGAAGTAAGAGCCATATTCCATGTTTTCATTGAGTTAGATAAATCTCTGAATATTTTAAAACTCTCTTGCTTAAAACTGTTTGAAACTGTTTGAAATAGTTTCCTGACAACATGGTACAAAAATGAATGAGCAGGAAAGTGCTCATTGACAAGATGTTCCAATATATGTGTGTCGTTTCATTCCTTGTTGTATCATTTTATGACAGTCTTGCATACAAAATTTTAGCAAGTTCATCAGTGATTTGGGTGCCTAGCAGTTTCTGGCTCTGCAGATATTTACTATTGGAAATGACCTTTGGATTTGCCTTACTGGGTTCACAAGACTGTTGAAGTCAGCAGTGACAGCAGGAGCTGGCTCTGCTAAATGCACGTGAAACAAACCTTGTAAGATCATAAAGAAAACTTTTTTGCAAGCCAGAGGATTGCCAATATGCTTTAATCCTTATCTCTGCAATGGTTCTCTGGATAATGTAAGCGTTCAAATTTGTTACATTAAAAACTAACAAAAAAAAGGCAACCTCTCCCTAACAAAACAGTTGGTTTTGTGGAAGGATGTAAATCTTTCTCCTCCGGGGCAGAAGTAAAACTTTACTTAACTGATGAATGAGAGCGATATTTTTTCTTTTCCCACCCCCGCCCCACCCCCAAGTTGTGGAGARGTGATTCTGTAGTTAAGTACTGCGAGGTGTCTTTCTGCGCGTAGCCAGAGTTGGGCTGTGTGGGTGTCAGGATGCAGGATTGTCGCGATCGTCAGCTGAACTGGTCTGGCAGTCCCTGTATTGGCTAAACTTTGAGGTGAATTTGCTGAACGCTGCAAAGGGAGAATTCCAAGTCTGATTTTTGAAATTTCCACCCCCCACCCCCAGTCTCACCCATTAAATGCAGAGTTTGGTAATGCATGAGCAGTTTTTGCCCTAGATCTAATCTTTATTTATTTATTTATTTATTTATTTATTTAAAACCCTGAATTTAAGAGAACCTCCTCTCTTATAAGTCTAGCAAGCAAAAATATTTTTGCGGCATCCTCTACAAAGCAAATGAACTTTCACAAGACTGTATGACTTTAGGCTATGCAGAAGGTATATGTACAACCCTGGGAAAGGAAGTTGTGAACRTTGTTGCAAGCAGATGAAAGCAGAAAAGCCTGGTAGACATTGGGCATCATGTAGGATTGTGGCAAAGCAATGGCAGGGTGGTTGGGTTTGACAACTAACAACACTGTAAAGCTTTGACAGAATAAGAACTTGCATGTGGTGTCAATCATCCTCCACATGCCACTTCCAATTTGTCTTGCTATAAGAGGACATCCGTCCCYGTTGGCATCTGAAATACAGCTGTCAATGTCACTGCACCAAGGACAGAGAGCACTGAAGGAGCAGAGCATGGGGTGGTGCACGCAGTTGCTTTGGTGTTGCCTATGAAAAGTGCAAGGCTGAAATGGAGGGAGAGATGGCTCTGAGATGTGTCCTCTACTCTGAAGAATAATCTTCAGAAAAGTGGACTAAGGGGAGAGTAGTAGGTGAGAGAGCAGCTGAAGCCGTGGCTTGGTCTTTCTTTAAAGTGAGTGAAGAGGGACATTTGGAATGGGCTCGAGTTCATATTAGTGTTGCATGGCTGCTGACTGAGCTCTTATATACTGCTTCTAGCTTAACTTTAAGAGGATGAATATTTCCTCCTCTTAATTAAATTTTCACTGTCTTAAGAAGAGGATAAAAATTTTTACTGTTTTTTTAAGCTGTAGAGGGTGTGGCATGAAGGCTCAGTATTTTCCTGTTTCAATCTTCATGTGTTTTCTTGTAAATCAGTCCTGGAGCCAGACAGAAACTTTGTTTTGTTTTTTAAAAACAAGTACTTCCACGACACTAATAAAGCTCAGCTCCACAGGGGTCCTGTGGCTGATGAGCTTTGGTGATGGAGAAAGTGAAAGGTCTGGTGGATGCTCTCTTGTACCTGAACATTCATCAGGTGCCCCTCTTCCTGTTGATTTTCTGGTACCTTTTAAAGTGTGAGATCACACTTTGTTTTTCTGGCTTAGTTTAACTTGGTCAATAGATTCAAATGCTGTTGAGGCAGCAAGGGGAGCTCACACATACACCCCATGTATTCACAAACCTGGTTTCTATGTGAAATCAGACTAAAAGCAAGCCAGACATACCATTCAGAGGTGGGCTGGCTGATGCACTCTCCTCCTGTCCTACCCTCACCCACACAGATGTGGGAAAGAAGGATTTTGATGAGGACAATGTTTTCAGTATTTCACTGGACAGAATTTTCAGTGTTAAAAACGTAGAGAAGAAATGTGAGTATTATTGGTTTTGAAGTTACAAAGCAAATTCCCATTTCAGTTTGTTTTTAAGCTTCTTATGCCATTTTCTGTCACTAGAAGGCTTAATTTTTAAAAAACTTTTCACACATTTTGCTTTTATTTTATTTTAGCTTCTTGTTTCTTTTTCTTAAAAGAAACAAAGCAAGGAGGATGATTTTTTTTCCTTTTAAAAATAAACTGTTCCAAAAGAAAACTTCTTTGAAAACATCAAATTAGGAAGTTAGAGCACCACTCAACACTTTGACCAAAACTGAAGTATATATGATTTGTCAACCAACCAGCCTATCCTGTATGCTTGAAATGAGAAAATTTTAAACAGAAAGATRCTGAGATATGTGAAGAAAGGAGTGAATTTGCTTGAACAAATTTTTTCTCATCTATATGTGCTACCTAAGTCTGGGAGAGCTTCCTCCATCAGCTGACCGTGCTGCAGCACAAATGCACTCCTGCTGCAATCTCCTCCTCAGAGAAGAATGAGGATATCTTGGTTTAGTTCCTTCCCACATTGGAAAGTTACACGTTTCTCTTTTCTTTCTGCAAGTCTTCATTAAATGTAATTTTAGATCAAAGCAAACTTTAAAAAAGGATTAAGGAAATGTTTTGAAGCAGAAATCATTTGAAAGGTGATGGGATGACCAAAACTCTTGGCTGACATATCTTCATGATAGCTGCTAACCAGAAAATCCAAGGGTGCTTTTAGAGTACTGTGGTCCGTGATTTTTTTTTTTTTTTTTTTTTTAAGTCATGCTAGACTAATTAACAAATTGTGAGCAAGTTGGTAGCTTGGAGTACGCCCACGCAGAGGCTGGCAGGGAGCTTTGTTGGGCTGCTCAGACACCCACAGTGCCACTGACATAAGGAGGAGAGCAGTGTTGCCAAACCTGCCTGAGACGCYAGCAAAACTAAAGAGCTAAACTCCCCAGTCTGAGGCTGCTGTGACTGTGTCCCCTCCAGCTGCAGTGACTCGATGCCCTCATTTGTTTGCACAACTGTCTTCAGTGCATGCAAAGTCCTATCTTGCAAAACTAACTGGTAGCTTCAGTAATGGAGTTTGTGAGTTGGGTGCCTATGCTGTCTGCATGTATATGCTCTTAGCAGTGTTTTGATTTAAAAGTTGCACATGGCAGGGAAGGAATTTACTATTTTTGCAAGTCTGCCTATGCTGTAGTTGTATTTCATCTCCATTTTAATCTTCTGAGAAGCATATATACCAATATCGGAATGCCAGTGCAGTCCAGACTAGATCTCCATCCTCTTGCTTTGCTCCACAAACCACTGTTGTGGGTGTTGTGTTTATCGTATTTGTACTGGGGGGTACACAAGTTTTTCTGTGTCTGCTCTGGCTGTGTCTGTTAGAAGTAAGATAGTTACACTGTGCCCTGGGGCAGCGTCTGAGTGTGCGTGGTAGTGACAACTGTTAGTGGAAAGAATGACTCTGTGCATGTGCATGTGGGGCTGGCACACCACGACACAGGAGGCAGTGCTTCTGCACGACTCTCATAAACGCAGCAAGTGATCAGAGAAATGAGGGAGGAATTTACAGGTCAGAATTGTAAATCAATTCCACGTAGTTTTGGATTGCTGTGAGAAAGAAGCCTTGACGTCCATGCACGCTCTTCCACCTCTTTTAAAATGTTCTATTACAAACTTGCTGCTTATTTATGATCCTGTTCCGGTGAGAGAAATAGATAAGATAAGGCCATCTAGGGTTGCCAGCACACATAAAACTGTGACACTTTTTGACATGATCTTAATGTACTTGAGAGGAAGGTGGGTGTAACAGTGTGAGACTACTCCAAAATGCATGTCTCCAGTGCATCCTYATAGTTGCCTACTTGTCACTTTACCCTCAGTTATGCGAACAGCAGTAGTAAAAACATGTGGAAGCTGTGTCATCTTCGTGTGTGGATGAGCACAACTGCAAATTCATAGCTGTGAAAATTTGCTATTTTGATTCTTTTTGCTTTGTTTTGAATACTTAGTGATGCAACCAGACCCCTATTGTTGCACAGGCAAAACTCCAAAGAATGATCGGCTCGCCTCCTATTTTTAATTGGAGTTTTACAAACTGTAATAAAAGAGCACCCAGACAATGCTCTGGGCACTGCGGATGATCTTATTTAAAAAATACACTAGTAAACAAATGGCTCCATCAACCACCTCAGATCAGATCAAATAAAACTTGCTAGATTTATGCTGTTGCTAAGTTAAGAGCCATCTGTTGCTATCTATTAACAGATTGTTTACATATATACAGGTCCAAAATACTCTAACAAGAATTGTCTTTTCTGTCAGAATCCCACATTGTTTAGCAGCTCTTTCCACCTCCCAGATCCTCATAGTGAAGGGGGAAAGAGGCTCTTCGGTGAGCTAGGAGGGCTAACCCCCTGGTTTGCATTGACTCGGTGGGCAGATATTCCAGAGGTTGGGAGCTCTAAGGGAGTTTGTTATGAAAGTGTGGTTACCAGGGAGAGAACCACGTGCTGGGCTGGAATAGACCGCATGAAATCTCTGAATCTAACAAATTGCTTTTTTGTCTTGTTTATGGAACAATAGACTGAAAAGATGTATGAATTCTAGTAAGAATAGGCACAAGAGCTATATTTGTTCTTCTAAGATTGCTGAACAAACTAAGGCTGCTTAAGAAACAGCATTCAACCAAAATGTTTAACCTGATCATCCAGAAGCATAAAAAACCCCTAATGTGCAGGGCATGCTTGTGACTATTGCCTTTCTCTCATATTGCCTGCTGTTGGTAGGTATGTTGTCTCATGTCTGGGGTCTGCATCTTACATGGAGAATTTCTGGAAGACTCTTAATTTTTTCTGCCTAGGAAATGCTAGAATAAAATAGAATAAAATAAAAGAGAAGTCAGAAGTGACATGCAGTCTATGTCCGTTATGTGCACTGCTAACAATTGTCAGACATCCAGTCTGCAGTGTCTTAATAATGCTGGGGAAACTAAATATACTCAGTTACACATTAAAATCAAGAACCAAAAGCCATATCTGTGGAATGATCACATACAAAATTTTTCTCCAGATATGGTAGATTGGGCGTAAGGGTGATCTGCCTTTTGATCTGGCCCCTGCTTTTACATCATTCGCTCCTAAGCAGCTAATTTAATACTTCGTTCAAGTGATGAGATCTTGTAGATCCAAATTATCAAAAATGATAGTCGATTTTAAAGGAAAAAATAGTAACAATAAATAGGCTGTTGAACTGAGTTCTGGAAGTGGGTATAGAGACTCGCAAGGAATATGCTTGTCTGCCACAGAATATGAGGCTACCTTTGGACCAAGATTTCTATCTAGTTAGCTAATTGGGGAATAGTAACTTGTCATTGCAGTAAGTTGCTGGAGAGCTTTTGGGACCAGGAAGATCATTGCAGCCTTTTGCTCATACAGGAAAAGCCACTACTGGAAACTCAGCTAATGCTGGTTCCGTTCCAGACAGTGACGTTGTCCTCGCAGATTTTTCCCTTGCCCTGGTGGGTGCAGAGCTCGGGCCCCCCTCTGCCCATGCAGTGTGCCCTGACACTCCTGCGGTGCTGCGGGCTGCAGCGTTGGCTCAGGGCCAGGGAGAGCCGCAAGCAGTGTGCAACATGCTGGCCCCCCTGCCTCTGACTGCTAGTTTGGGCAGAGTCCCTCTGCCTGGCGGAGAGCTAGTCTGCACACGCACACGTGCACCAACGTAGCAGAAGTTGTGAAGGAAAACCAACGGAGTCATCTTAGCTTAACTTTTCTTGTGGGTGGTTTCGTCCTGGAGTCAAAATGGTTGAAATTGCTTTCAGCTAAGCATAGTAACTGCTTTGGGTGGCCAAGGAGGTCGCATCTCTCTTGAGTCCCTGGCCCCAGCAGAAGGGGACATTGGTTGAAGCATTTTAGAGCAGACAATCGTACAGATGCATAGGCCCGTGGTAGATGCCATGGGCCAGGAGCTCCTTGAGCTGCCCAGCAGCCTAAGGGTTTCAGTAGCTGCTGTTGCTTTTTTTTTTTTTTTTCAACTTCTTTTTTTTTTCTAAAGTGTTTGCAAAATGTAGAAAAATGCAGCAGGTCCAGAAAAACTGGAACTGTTTGGTGCAATTATTCAGAGCAACCACTTAGCATAGACAAACCTACTATATTAAACCTCTGCCTAGAAAGCGCTGCAAATGCAACAATTGAATAGTAAGAAAAAAAAATCTTTTTTAAAAAACTGTCATCCTCCTTTAAGAGAAACCAGAGCTCAAATACAAGCCTAATTTAATGTGAGCATGGTATGCAGTTTCCTTATGAAAACTGCAGAGACCTTGTAGAGAACACAGTTCCATTGAATGCAGGGAAAGCAGAGGAGATGAGCTAAGTGAGATACTCCTCCAGGATCACATATGTTGTCTGGAAAATTTATAATCATGCCCTGTCTAGCAGAGTTAGATGTTTGTGTTGTTATAGTGCATCACACTGCAATGTAGCACAAGTGTGTGGAAACAGCTATAGGAACACCAACAGTGCAGTACCACTATTGTGAAATTTCCTAAAATTATTGAATAACACAGTTTCCAGCTTTTCAGTCACCTTAGAATTGGTGACTCTCCTGCATGCTTTCTACCCCTAAAGCATCAGGCTGATATTCAAAAGACTGGTCAGGCAATGGCACATACACTAGCAAAATGCACAAAGTTACTATTGCTTTTGTAAGACAGCTGCTAAGACAGCCCTTAGACCACACAGAAATCTGGTATTTGCATGTGTAGATGATCAGTCAGTGCCTCCTGCATTTGAGGGTTGACCAGTTGGCAGTGCTGTGCGACACTTGGGAGACACTCTGACTTCCTGCAAACTCAAGATTTCTTATCTCCTCCACAATAGGATACAAACTGCCTCCTGTATCCTCCTCACATCAATCCCATGTGCAGTATTGGGGGAACCAGTTATAATCTGCCAGTTTATTGTAGAAAATTGTGTGCGTGTGYGTGCGTACTCTATTAACAATCACCATAACGTCTTTCAAGATTCTTCTTAGGAAGGGCAACTGCCGCTGGCCTTTTGGCTCTCCTTCAAACCAGTCTTGTCAGCAAGAAAAACCATATGAACTTGGAGATTGAAATCAGTTGCCCCAGGGTACCAGGTCCGGTTTCATTTTAACAATAAAAGAATCTGATGCCTTTTAGCAGGCAGGTAGTTATTGCCTAGATGAAGGAAGAGTTGTAATAGTAAATCTAAAATTGCATTCAGATGTGACATCAGCTGATATATAAATACTGTATGTCTTGCCATATCCACCCACTCTTTCTATATGCAGGGAAATCTGAACCAAGGGAAAAGTCAAAATGCTGGGCTGGCTCCCCCAACTCCACAATTATGTGCTAGTAATCCTGAACTTCCTCTACGTTTGCAGGTAGCTAGAGGGGCCTGAATCCTAATGCTGTGCTCAATTTCATACACTGTTTACATTAATCTACAAAAGCTTGAGCRTGTCTGTGTTTCCAGACACAGAAGACTTGAGGACAAAATAAGCGTTTGAAAGTTCCTGGGAAATTACTGTCGTGGAAAGGCCCTCTTTTGTAGACTGCGTTGTGGTTGTTATGYCCTTATCTCCCATGGCCAAGGTGTTCACTGGAGCTAAATGTTCAGTTGACTGCTTCCTACTAAAATTGGGGATGGGAGGCTTAAATAAGGTATTGATCAATGGGTGCACGTTACCTCTTACTATGACATGCACGGAATAAGCCAACTTTGCCCCAGCAAAGGAATGAATTGTGGATTACTTAGTATCTGAACATCTTATCATTGTGTCAGGTATACCATAACAGGTGTAATGACTTCCAGAGGTTTATCTAGATAGTTTCTTAATGTTGTCACCACCGCTAAACATTAGCAAACTACCAGTGGGGACACATGAAGGTGAAGGTGGTATCCTTGTCCTTAAAAGAGAGATTCCCAAGCAATTCTTTGCCAAGTACACTATTGTTTTGGCTTGCTGCAACTTATCTTYGTGACTGAAAATAAACCTGGCCAGTGTCTTTTTCCGAGTGCGGTCRTAGCTTGTTGATCTGGAAGAGAGCTGTTAGTGGTGTGTTAATTGCAATCCGAGAGCCTTGTTTCAGAGCCCCAGCAGGATGGTGGCTTCTCAATGGTATGGGAGCAGCTGTTGACGGTGGCTCTAATTGCTGCCCTGTACTCTTGATTAAAGCAGAGTAGGGGAGGGAAAGCCCTGCTGGGCTACAGCTTAACAGCTCCCCTTATGAATAATCTTCCCAAAGGTGCCACTCATTCTTCTAGTCGAGCACGGTGGAATTATTCTCACCCATGCAGCTTAATCAGCAAGAAGTGCATTTGGCATATTGTTGGGAAGGAAACTGCTCTCTGCCATTGAGCACTAGCTGGGGCGTAGCTGCCAAGATAAACAGTTAGCTCTGTAGATCTAGACATCTCCTTGGATTGCTGTCTGTATCCAGAATTTAGTATCAGAAAGAATTGGGATTTTTGCTTTTCAGTTGTCTCCCACCTCCAAAATGTAGTGTGTCTCATTTTTCAACCAAGTAAGCCGAAAACTCAGGGTACAGATTCATGCAGTTGCTGACACGGTGCACCCCAACCTGTGGGAAAGCTTTCTGCTTTCCTATTAGGTTCTTTAGAGGTGCACATTGCTCTCTTCCATGGGCACAGAGGTAAAATAGCAATGCTCGTGCCTGCCCGCAATGTCTGTGCATTAGTGCAGTGTGGAAGACTGTGGAGGACAATTAAATTAGGTGGTGGTTCTGGTTTGGTTTTTTTTTTTTTTTTTTTTTTTTTTTAAAATTTGGTTTGTTTTTTTTTTTTTTTTTTTTTTTTCCAATTGAGGGAAAAGTGGAAAATGTGAAATAGTTAAAAACAAAAACCCTGAAAGCAGTTATTTTGAAATAATTAAAATGCTTTAAGATATTGTTTCAATATCAACTGTTTCAAACTCAGTTAAAAAAAACTTCAGAAAGAAAATCTGTTACAAAAAGAAAAAGCTGTAAAAGTTTAGGTCTGGAAATTACAAATGGTACACTTTACTGTGGAAATGTTTGCACTGGAAAAAAAAAAGTTGTGCAAATTCACTGAGAGATTTAATTTTATAGGCAATTTACCACTTTGATGAAGTAGTTTTATTGACATATCTTGAAACAGTTTCACCATCTATCTCTTATCTATGTGGGTTAATTTTTCTTGATGAAATTGCTTTGTCTTTGTGTCTTCAAATTGATAGCAAGCTGATCCTTTACTCAACCTACTCCCTTTTGATCTGATGCTCCATTTGTCTCAGTCATAGAAAATGTTGCTCAACAGGATATCAGTCCCTTTGACCTTTTCCTGGGATACACAGTCCCATGCGATGCAGTACCACACGTGCCTTAAAGTAGGAGTTTGCAATCTTGCAGATTGAGCAAGGTAGAACTGGGGTGCTTTTAATCTTTGTACAGCTTTATGCAATCTAGAGATGACATTACTTCAGTACTGAGTTGCATGTGTTTGCTCCACTGTGGTTGGTAGGATCTATTTAAAAATGGTAAGTATGTGTTCAGTGGAAAATCTTCAAAAGGAAAAATAAATTTAAAAAAGTTTCATTTTCTGCAATGACATAAGAAACCTCATTTTGCATCCAAATAAATAAATAAATCAATTGGCATTTTCCAATAGAAAAATAGGTAGAAGGAAAGGGGGGGAAGGACAATTCTGTTATTTTGTTTACTCTTCTATTTTGACATAAAAATCTATTTTGGCTGCTTACATAGCTAATTTTCTTTGCCTTTGGGAGCACTCTTAAAAAGAGTACATAAAAGCTTTGTTCTGTTTGCTTGAGGAATCAGGAAAATGCCCAGCCAGAAGTTTGCTGAAGGATGGAGCCACCAGATCTTCCTGATATTTGTGTCAGGCCCACGGAAAGAGAGCCCAGAAGCTTGTAGGAGACAGTTTGTTCACCTCTCAGTTTGCCAGCAATTTCATGTGATCAAAACTCTTAACTTCTGTGATCACCAAGCATTCAGCAATGGATATTATAATATTTCCACCTTTATCATGTTGTTTAAGTAAAACTATTGTCTCCTCAATTAACAGGAAACTGCTTTGACAAAGAGGATCTTCCACTGTGACTAACAGTGTACTTAAGTCTGGATTCAAAATGTATTATATCCAGTGGGTGACACTGGCCTCAGCATTTTTGAAGGCATTTTTTCAGAGGTACTTCAAATTTCCCCTGCTCAGTACAGTTTCAGTTGGCTGCAGGAAGTAATTTAGTATAGGATAGGTAGAAGTGCAGGCTGAGAATGCAATTTAATATACCTGACAGCTTTTTTTTTTTACTTACTCATTTATCAACCTAAAAGCTAAAGCAAATAGGGATGCAACCTGTAAAGATGTTGAATAATTTTGGTGAGCTTAACCACATGTTTAGCCTGAGGAAGAAAAGAGTAGTTAATTTTATATCTAAATTTTTTTTTTTTTTTTTTTTTTTTTGCATCCAAAGCAAAGGACCCTCCTTTTTCCTGAAGGCAATTTCAAGCTGTTATCCAAGAATGAAAATTGATAATTGTTATAGTCGTACTCAGTTGATCTTAATTTTAGTGAAGCTCCAGGCTAGCAAATATGAAAATATAATCTTCCTGGCTGATGAACCAGTGAAATGCATTGGTGCAGGATTTTGATGAAGTAGCAATAGTTAATATTTGTTGCTTAGCAAAGAGCAGTTATAATCCTGGCTTTGGAACTAATCCAAATAGGGAGGGAGAAAAAAGTCATTCAGGAGCAGTATGAAGTGATTTTTTGTATATGCAGACACACGCAAACATTGTTAGACAGCATAAAATGCTCTTGTAGCAAATTGTTTGCTCTCCTTGCTGATGAGATGAACACGAGGAGGTTCCAGTGCCTGTGCCCATACCTTGTCCAATTTAAACACTGCATGATAGACTTTCCCACCAAATAGACTTTTCACCCCATGTCAATATAATACTTACAGAAATTTGTGTAGAAAATACCTTTACCTCACCTGTACTAAGGGCAGGAAGCTGTATGGAAAAGCTCTTAAAGGTGGGCGAGCTGTCCTATGCTTGAAACAGAAACAGGGACTCAKGGCCTTGAGGTCTGTGCCTAGCTCCAGTAAAGGTCATGAAAAAAAGGCCCCACCTATAAAACAACGATCGTGATGCCTACCTGCACACCAGGGTTTTCCACATCATTGTTAACGCTTGTAAAAGATAGTATATTCTTTTCACTGGATATAGTTATAAAAATGCAGGGTTGTGGTACCAGTYTGGACAGCTGTGAGTCCCTTCAGTCCATGTATTAAAACTTAATTTGTAATTGTTGGTGTCTCGTCTTCAGAAAGGTGTTTCTCTCTTGATTTCTCCCTCCCATACTTTCTATGTCCAGAACCGTGTTCTCTGGGATACCTCAGGAAACATTGGGTTTAGATCATCTGAAGGCAGTTTTGATAAGCATTTGAGCTTTAGGCATCAAAAAGGCACTTTTCTGCTTTTCGTTAATTGTCATTTCTGGTACTTACTGCCATCTGTGCTCCACTACTCAGCATAAATAGGAGAACAAGGAGTTAGACGTTACTGGGAAGTCAGAGACTGGTGTAGGAGGCTTAGTTCAGGTGAAGAAAGAGAATTTGGCTACATCTTTGTATTTCTGATAATACGGTTCTTTAGCACTAATCTATATTTTCCTGTGGTGTCAGGACTTGCTGCGTTTAAAGTTAGAGCAATTAGCAACAAGACAGTATCTATTTTGTCAGATCTGCACATTGGACATGAGGGACATCAATGGATCATTGTGTTCAGTCCTCTGATCTTGAAGGTACTGCATCATGTGGGTTTTCCCTAGAAAATGTCATTTGAAAATGAATTAGGACTTTTTTTCTTTTTTTTTTCCTCCAAATGACCCTTCAATACTCCCATCAGAAACATTGCAAAGATACTAGAAATTCTGCTTCATCACAGGATGTCGTGGTTTAACCCTGGACACAGGATTAAGAGTATTGGCTGAATGGATGCTGAGAAGCATCCTCCCGGAATTCAGTCAAGCAGAGTACTGGATCCTTTGCAGGAATATTTAACCTTAAAAGCTATTTCTCCAGTATATCTGCTCAGGAGGCAACGTAGCTTTCCAACTGTGTACACAACACTAATTCATAGAGATAGCTTCTTTCATTAAAATGGAAATCTTTGTAATGTCATTTGCATTGGGATTTTAGATCATTTTAAAGTAGACTGGTTGAAGT
This sequence comes from Phoebastria nigripes, assembly GCA_035582835.1. Lineage (NCBI taxonomy): Eukaryota > Metazoa > Chordata > Aves > Procellariiformes > Diomedeidae > Phoebastria > Phoebastria nigripes. The sequence continues at coordinate 1,499,974 of JAYKAV010003388.1, read as the reverse complement.
CTACAGTCKTCTTGCATTCCACAGGCAACTGTTTTTTCTGGTGTAGACAAGTATTTGTGTTTTTATAAGATGGGAGAAAAAAGTAAGCAACTGTGACTATTTCAGCAACTTGAATACTGCTGTGATGAAAGAAACCAGATATTACGGATTCATTCTAGGGCATGAAAATATTTATGAAGTATGAATTTATTAAAGGGCTTAAGTAAAGTACTTAAAACATCTGCTGTGCATCTTACAACTATGCATGTARGTTTTATTTGAATATATATAACACTATTGCTAACAAAGATCACAATCAGAAATGAACCTTGAAATGCAGCACAAAGTTCTCTAGAGTAACAATATTCAGATAGTAAGCAGAGGGATATTCATTTAAAACACATGCAGTCCACACTCCCGACTGAGCCTGCAGGAAGTAAAAGCAGAAAATTAGGGACATGTTGAGATAATATGGTGATAACTGGATAGAGAGGCAAAGGTGCCAGTTCAGCAATGTGTCACACTTTGATTGTGATTATGCACGATTATGCAAGCTCATGAGACTGTAAGTCATAGTCATAGAAGAGGACAGGTGAGAAGATAAAATAAGGCCCTTAGAGGCAAAGCAATATAGGCTTCTTTTGATGCCTTTGTGATAAAGGAGCAATGTCAAATGCTAGGCGCAAGAGCTGAAACGTCACTCATTAAATGTCAATCCCATCATTCCATTCTCCACTTTTCATTCTTCTGAACTGTAACCCAAAGATGCTTTTACTACACTCAGTGCTAGTCTCTAACTTTTACAAGCTCATCATTTTATCTGTGAGTTTTCCTTAAAAACATTAAGGAAGCAGAGACAGAAAAGATAAGTAACTTACCAAAGGCCAAACAAAGAACCTGAGGGGGAGTCAGGCACAGAACCCAGTTCTCCAGGCTTGTTTGTTTAACTGGTTTTCCTATTTTCCACCTCTTTTCTGTTCCCTGTCAGTCCCTCTATTCTTGTTTGTAGTATAGGGGACTTTATAACCCTGTATTTCTTACAACTGTTTGAAAGCTCTACAAGAGTGCAATACTCCTGATTGTTTTTGTTCAAAGATGGGGGCGTTTCTAGACATGTCACATCTGAAAAGTGAATGACTTTTGGCATATAGTCCTTAGTTTTCAGACACAAGGGACACATGCAAGGAATATCAAATACATGGCTGAAGCCAGACTGTGCGTCTCTAAGCATGCAATGTTTTATTCTATACTAAAGGCCTAAAATGGGAATTTTCTCTGCCTACCTAGACAGGGGAGCCTACTTTTAGGTATTATCTGCTATACAAACATTGGCCTATTCCTTAAAGCTAGTTTCATAGAAAGTTGAAGGCAGTCTAGGGAGGAGAACGTATCCTTTTATATATGGATAAGGTAAATGATATCAAATAAAATGAAGGATTAAAGCATGCTTGAGCTTGAAGTAATAGATATAAAAAGGACAGGAATTATTGTTTACTTACATAAATCCCCAGCAAAACTGATTGCGCACACACCCAGCTGAAATATGTATCACATCAGTTAATTTACAGCCTGTGCCAACTCCCATAGTATGCACCGCACCAGCAGCCTCTGTCGTGAGCTACCCAGCAGCCATGTGCACTTGTCCAGGCCCCTACCCACCCTATGCCTTCTTTTCTCTTTATATGCTTCCTCTTCCCCTGATGCACCCTTCCCTTTTCTCGCAATTTCCTCTGATTACTTCCCTTATTTCTCAACCTGCAGCGAGGAGAGACTCTTGGAGAAGGTCAGCTTTCTGCTACCCAAAAAGCTGCAAAGCATACCCCAAAGCCCAGGTGATTGCAGGCATGGATCACCACTGGCTTTGTAGTTAGGATCTACCTGGAGATGTTTTCCTCCTCTTCCCCCCCCCCCCCCCCTTTCTCTTTTTTCCTTTTCTTTTCTTTGTTTTTGAAGGAGTTCATGCTCTTTCTCTGAAGAGGGCAAGAGATGGAGGACTTATCCACTAAAACAATCTTTTGCCTGTCCTGAAGTATGGATCTTGCCATGACTTTCTGACTTTAAAATGTATATGATGTTTCATCATGATGCTGCTTCGCAAGAGATGTCCATTTCAAAAACGTTTGGCAAGTGTATTTAGGTGCCACCTGTAGCAGTCTTTGTTATCTTAAGCACATTTCACTAAAACTGAGGTACTCTTAAAAAGCACAAAACAAAAAGRGGGGGGAGGAGGAGGGGGAAAGCAGCTTCCTGGATGTTTTAGTCATGGCTGCTACTTTGTGAAATTGAAATCTAAGCTCTTTAATGAGGGTGGTCCTTCACACTATGAAAAGATAATGACTGAATACCTTGCTTTACTTATATATATTTTTTTTTTTTTTTATTATTTGTTGAGATTTAGAAGCCTTGTTTTCTGCTTATCACAATGTTTCAAAGCATAATAATGCTAAGATCTCTTGCAGAAATCATGTAGAAAGAGCTGGGGCTTGCACCTTCAACGAAGACTAAAACAAATATTGCAGTGATTTATGATCCACACATCACATCTTGTACTCCACATTGCTTATGAGCGCTATGACAGGGTCAAAACCGGTCTTAGTAATAGAACTATAAAATGAATGAAACAAAAAATTCAGAGAGGTCTTGAGACAAATTCATATAATTATACTTCATGTAAAAAAAATTAAAAAATCACACATAAAGGTCACCCAAAACATTAGAAGAGTGATGGAAAAGAGATAGTAACACACTTGGAAATGCGTATGTATTTTACAACTGTTTAACCACAGCTATTTGAAACTATGTAAAAATTTCTATAAAGAGTTTAAACAAACAGAAAAGATTTCAGTATATACACTATGCTATGAAGTAAGCTGGCTCAACAATAGAATTGTTCACCTGCAATAAATCAAACCTTACAAAGTAATTCATGTACATAACTTTATTTCTAATGGTCAATAAGTAGGAATAACTCTACCAGGTCAAATTTCCGTTTCATCAACGAAACCGGTAGTTGGGTTTTGCTCTTTGAGTGTTTTCTATGTGATAGTTGGAAACTTTAGGTAAGTTGCTGACATAACAGGAATTACATTCAGGTTTCCATAGAGAATTCAGACCTCGGTGCTTTGTTTTTCAGAGTCCTTTTGAATTCCTACAGCAGCTGCAAAGCAGAGGTTGGGCTGGGGGTAGGATTAAGGGTACGGTTGGGGTGTGGGCAAGGGTCCAGATGAACTGGGCCAGAGAATGGTGATCTCTGGGAACACTTGTCTAGGCTCAGTCTGGATTTGCTTGCCAGTAGCTAACAGTGGTAGTATGGCAGTCTGAGTGCACAGAGGCTAATGAGCTATTATTAAGACTAGAACTGAGGCTTTTTGAGATACCACAATGCTAAAAGAAACATCTAAAATCATCTCTCCCCCTAGTTTCTGCTTTGCGTCTGAAAACAAGGTTTTGCTTCAGAAATTGTTTCTGGATTTCCCAGGGTATCAGCTGGTCAAATGGAAGATCTGCATCTCCTCCCAAGCCTTGGTGTGTTTGTACCCTTGCACCACCAGGACTGCAACAGTGACCACAGCCTYGGGAGAGAGTTTTCCTCTAGCTTAAAACAGGGAGGACAGGTCTCTTGGCTCCTGGAGGAGAGAAACAGATAGGGCAGAGTTGTGGCCAAACACCAGGTATGGTTAGGCTGTATTGTACCAATAACAGTGGTGTCGGGAGGCTTGCAGTGCAGGCCAGCAGTAGCAYGGACAGAGAAGGGCCATAGGGCTGCTTTTTGTTTTTTTCACTGTAGAGGTGTAATTATAGTTGATCTAGTTGGCCTTGCCTTGTATTGACCTTCCTAGAAAAGCAAGCCCAACTAATGACAGCTGGCAAGTACATGTAGATGAACTCATGGGATTCATACAGATTTTTCTTAATGACCTTTGTATTTGCCCATGCAAGTAGCTGGCTTAGTCCTCCTGTCCTGCACTTAGGGCATGAAAGGCAGTTGCAGGAAGAGCAGGTGCCCCCAGAGCGCTGGGTGGTAGGAGCTTGGCTCCTTTAGAGGAGCAACAACATGAAGTCCAGAAGTAAAGGCACACTTTGGGCATTTATTTTGCTTTGTTTCATACCCACTGCTCCTCCTCTTAATCAGATCAAATTTTAACAAGCATTATGCAGAGGGTTGATACACAGAAAAATTCTTTCAGAATGAAAAATCTGTTTGCTGGTGGGAAAAGGGTAACGTAGCAACTCTTGTGTACTTTGGTAAAAAAGCAATGCATAGAAGTTGACTCTCTTTATGTTTCTCTGGGTGATTCAAGCTGGCTGGGTGTGGCAGCTGGGGAATTTGATCCACCAACTATTTACATAAACCGAAAAGTGTTTGTCTAAGCACCAGGAGACAAGGGCCTAGCTGGATGAAGCACTGTAAAGAATTCTTTTTGCAGAACAATCCCTACTTGCCATCCAAAGAGGCAGGCAGATGCTTATATAGCAGGATATAAATTTTTGAGGACTAGTTAAAATCCTTTCTCTTATAGCATGGTCAACCTTTCTGTCCTCTACCCCCTAGAGAGCCGAGTGCCTGGCTGGAGAGAGGATGGTGGAAGAGTGCCTCCCATCCTCCCAAAATCATCTCTTTAGGCCTTCCAAAAATAGACAATACAAATATACTACAAAGTAAAAAAGAAATTAGTTGTAAAAATGACTGCCATTTTGTAGAATGTTTACCAGAGCAACTGCAGAAATTTTATAATTACATAATTAACTATTCTGCCTGTCAAGTGGGTCTAGTTTCAGCTAATACTAGCCATGTAAAGCTCTAATATGTAAACGAACTGGCAGAAAGGAGTTCAGAATTTAACATTAGGTGCTGATTTCAGTACTGATAAATTGCTTTGATGCATTGAGTCATGCCTTGTTGTCCTTCCAAATGAATGCAAGCACCTTCTCCTGGAAATGAGTCACCCCTGAAGATGGGGGCCAGTCTGACCTAGCTATTGTCCATGTATAGTATGTACAGGCACATGCATAACTGCTGTACTCAAGTGTTTTACAACCTATCTGTTTATTCTCATGATATTACTATAAGGAGAGGAATGCTCTTCGTTCCATTTTATAGCAACGGAGCTGAGGCCTGAAACTTTCAAATGTTCAAAAGCAGCTAAGTCTTGAAATTAGTGGGAGCTGAGATAACCTAAGCCTGACGTAGAATCCCAGCTCACACTGATTTCTATGGGAGCTAGATGATTTGCCCAAGGTAATCCAGGAAAACCGGAGCAGAGAGCAGAGTTAATCCAGATATGTGTCCTAGGCAGCAAACTTTCTTGCTTTTGATGGAATTGAGTTTTCAGTTATCATTTGTTATTTTAAGAGTCTCAAAAAGCCTCAAAATCTAATGAGAATGTATTTATGCTATGGAGCTTATGCTTTCTGCACGTTAATTTAGTGCATTTGCAAACAATTCACTGTAGAAATCAGTATTTCTGAAGTTCCTGATAGAGGAAAAAAAACCCTTGAAGCAGAGTAGTGTAAACTTTTAATATTCACCTTGCATATGAAAACCAGCTCCTCCTTAGCACTTGCCTGCCTTGCTGTCTTTGACTTGTGCTCTTATGGGTGAGTGGGAACAAGACGAAGGATGATTATTCATGCAGCAAAAACAGAGTTATTTTTAGCAAGGGAGGATCCACTTCTGCAAGACAGAGTCGTGATATGTGCACTTCAGGACTTCTGCTGTGATTGTAATGGTGGATCTTAGGCTGCAAGATCTCATGAAACAGTACGTGTCTCGGTTTGTGCTTGCCCTCCAGAACAGACACAGGGCAAAGCCAAGTCTAAAAGTACAGCTTTCCTGTGAGAGGCTTCTGCTACTATCAATGCTTTGTTACGTTCAAATGCATAAAAAAAATACTTTAAAGGCACAGACATTTGACAGAGCAGGGGTCCATATGTGAGAGGACTGATTTGAAAGGTCAGTGTGTTCAATGTAGCTGTACGTGTCTTCCCACAGGTGAGTCTGGGAAAGGATCGAGCACATTTTCCCCAGGACAGCTCCATGCATTTTCTATTCCTGATCAAGATCTATTCATTGGGCAAGTGCTGTTTAATCAAGCAGCAGGAAAAGGGTGTGTGCTGTCTTCAGAAGTACAAAGAAATCTCATTCAAAGACAGTCCCGTTCTTAAAAGGCTGGTGTTTAAATTAGACCTGCCCAGACAGGTCCGACATGTTCAGTGTGACCCCCTTTTACTGTGGATGTTCCGGTTATAACTATCTTACTGCTTCCATTTAAAATAAAAACACAACTGCCATAGAAAACATAGATCAAACCAAGCTCCGAACAGTTGTCAGCCYCTGTTGTGAGCAATGTTTCACGACAAACCACTGCTACTGAAAAGTAGCTACAAGGAAAAATTTTGGAAGAAGTACATAAAAGATCTAGTTCAGCAGACAAACTTAAGAGATGGTGTGCTAATTAACAAGGGCAGCATGGGAGAAACAATATGTCTTTTTGTTTTATTCCAGTATTTGGGCTTCATTGGTTTTGATGCTATTCAGACCTAAATGTGTTAAAGGCTCTGTGACTGTCTGTGGTCCTAGAAACCAAGCAGAATGTGTCCTTTTCAGCTGCATTAACAGGAGAAGCTGCATACCATCTTTGATAGTCAGAAGAGTGGCGTTCTTGGCTTCTCAAGATGTTTTTCCTCTTCTTGGTCATACTTCCTTTATGCAGTTCTGGTTTACTCTTCCAATACTACATCTGATGAAAATGAGTCTTAAAGGTCACCAAGGCTTATTTTAATCTTGTTTGCCATGATATGCTATAGCTTTGCAGGTTATAAACAATTGAGATTGTGCTGTGAGATGTGCAGCTTTTCATTTCTGGTGTAAGGGTAGACCACCCTGGTAGCTACTAGAGTCCATATGTTCAGCTTTTTCCCTGGAAGGCTTCTTGGTGGGTTACAGTCTGCTGCTGTCTTCCTCAATCTACTGGCAGAGGTAGCAGATGCTCAGCATAGGTCTTGCAGTGAGTCATGTATGGAGAATGAACGATCCATCTGCACACAGGGATGCATGCCGGGAGAGGCGTATTCATGCTATGGCTCCCTAGGAGCCACTCCCAGGCTGTGCTGCTTATGGCGATGAGTGCAAGGTTCAATTCTTGAGGGTTTGCCAGTCCAGCACTCCCTAATTTCACCTGGTATTCACTGTTCCCCTTCAGCTCTGCAATGTCGAGGTCTCTGCAGAGAGGAGAAGGATGTTTGTGGCATGGGTGATAACTGCTGGCAGTGGGGTACCCCTTGAGGCAGGCTTGCAAAGCCTAGGACTCCTTTTCTTCTCTTGGTTTGGTTGATGAAGTCTAGGAAGCTGTTTTATACACAAAAGCACCTTACCTCTGCTTACAAAGCATGGGAATGAAGGGGAATTTTCTTTTGATTGTTGTGAGATGGGATAGGGCAGAAATACAGGTATCATGCTTTTCAACAAAACTTCGCCTTAAACTGTGCTTCCCTTTTTGAGTTATCTCCTCACAAGCAGCTGGAGCCATTTACCAGCATTCATTACAAATAATTTTGAGTCTGAACCCCGATGGACAACAAGAAGCTAAGTTGTTGCAGGAGAAATCAGGAACTGCTCCAAAACAGCAATCTCTCACAGGCAGGAAACAGCATAAATTGCTTTATTGATCAAGAACGTACGGAGCTTCTGCCCAATTGCTGAGAAGAATGAACCTTGGAGAGATAAACAGTGGACAGGATGATAAGGGTTCACTCTTCACACTTTTTTATGGATAAAAAAGGAAACACAATCCTGTGCATGTGAGATACTGCAGGGTGCAAGTGAAATCCTGTGTTTATAAAAGGGAGTCATCACATCTAGAGATTTCAATACAGACCCATTGCAATGGAGAGGAGGTCAAAGATTTGTCTTTCCTTACTTACGTGAACTTGGTGTTGAAATCTTTTGTCAAGTGTAGAAATTGCTGCCCTGTGGTTAGATTTTTCCAGATTGCCGCATTGCATTTGCATTCTGGGCCCTGTGTGTGTGTGTGTGTGTGTGTGTCTAAGGGACACCTCATTGTTGGGGAATATCTTTGTCACCATCTTTTGTGCTGGTTGCCTGTCAGCTTTGAGAGGAAGAAAGGAGGTGGGAGGTCTGCAGAATACTGAATAGCTGAAGCTCTCTGGAGTCTTGCTGCTTTCAGTAGAAAGACCCAAAGGAAGCCATTTGTAGGAAGATGGCTTAGTCGGTGGTAATTTGAAGATTTGCCACTGTAACTTCTTCCTTATAATCCTCTTTAAAAGCTATATTTGAAGTAGATCAGGTCCAAGGCAAGGCAGTTTCTGTGACTATTGTAGCTTTCTTACTGTTAAAAGTGCATGTAGTACTTCAGTAAGCATAAAAATGTCATGTAAAAATCACCACCTTCTGTTTGACATCCTCAGCTAGCAAAAGCTTTTATTGTAACTTGAACTTTCACGTAGGACCGTCCTGATTTTTTTTTTTTTAAATGGGTTTTGGCAAAATCTGGAGCATAGTATTTCTTCTCCTAAGTTATAGCTCCTGAGCTGTTATCAGAGTAGGGGTCCTGCAGCCATCTAAATCAGATCAAAATCTTCTGAAAGCAACAGTGATACTGCTCAGAGATCAAACCTGAGTCTAAGAACTAAGTTACATGTTGGTACAGTTCCTTTATTCTTGCTTTTTTTTTTTAATATTAATTTTTTTTATTTGTCCATCTTTTAGAACTTGTAAAAGATGTGAGAAGATTGCAGTTTTTCCATAGCACAGCTGGGGTGGGGATTGTTTGCTAAGCAGGAGTTCCAGGTGCTAAATGCTGGAATACCTCTTTCTTGTTCCAACATCTGAGGCACTTGCATGTGTCTTTCCACTACTGTACTGCTGTCAGCAGCACAGTTTGTGGGGCTTCCAGGGAAAAGCTCTTGTCAGAGTGGGGCAAAAGCTAATTGTACCTGTGTGGGGAATCTAAGAAATTGCATAAATGCATCCAAATGTTATATAGGACTGTAAGCCTTTGGAAAGCACGAAAGAATTACTGAATACTATGGAATGGCTAGCTGGTTTTGTTTTGCCTAAAAATGTGTTAGAAATATTTCTGATGCTAAGACTTGTTCATTTCTTAGGGAGCTGTAAAACAGATACATTTACAAGTATGAGTAATGGAAAACAGAAAATTTCTGCACAATGCAGACAGTCCTTTCATGTTACATCATTCAAAGCAGTGCATTCACATGGGGAATTCAGGCAAAACTCCACAGCCAGAAGACCAGGCTCCTCTGCTTGGCTGTGCTTTTAATGTAGGAAACTTTTGGTTAAGATTTGTGGGTATCTTTCACACAATGCATCAAAGAGCTGAAAAGTTGAGGATAATCATTCCCACACATGAATCTACGTGGGCTAAAGTACAAGCCTTTCTGTGCTTACTGCAATTTAAGCATTATCCCTTACAATTGCTCTTGAAGATCCCCTAACAGTGTAGACAGTTCAACAGAGACACTTCGGAGATTACTGAGCTATCAAGCCAAGGAAGAACTGTAATATCTTAAAATTTGCAGAAATAAATGTAGTACAGAAGTGTTTTAAGAACTACATTTATTTCCTATGGATTAATTTCTTCATATCACAGAAATCAAAACATGCCTTTATAACACAAACACATTTCAAAGCTAGAGGAACCAATGTGAATAGCTAGCTTTGCTGTCTACATGTTGGAGTGAATCCCAATAATTGATAATTGAACTATGACATGTCATGAAGAGGAGCAGTTCAGACTTTATATTATGATAAATGTTGTGTTGGAGGTGGAGGGAAGAAAAAAAAATGCAGATTTCAAGTGTGGTGTGGTTTTTTTGTTTGTTTTTGGGTTTGG
>JAYKAV010003388.1:1466653-1490103 GCA_035582835.1 Phoebastria nigripes | reverse complement strand
TTTTTTTTTTTTTTTTTTTTTTTTTTTAACGATCGTGTGCTGTTTTCAGTAAGGTGTCTTGTTCTGAAATGTTAATGAGTCTCTTTGGATCTAACAGTGACGTCCCAAATATCTTACAGTCAGGAACTATAGTTTTCTAAAAACATGTAGCACCATGTGAATATACAAAACTGGAAGCATAAATGAATGTGTAAATGTATATAAGGCTTATAGTTAGCCACACAAAAACCTAGCTGTAGACCCAGCTTGTGTATTATGTGAAGGCAGAGGTAAATGTGACTGAAAACGTAGCCCTGTACCTATCTCTGCCCTGGCTGCTAGCAAGGTGTCTCCATCCTGACATGCAACAATCTTCGCATTCCTGTCCTACCTGAAGCCAGAGTGAATTTAATTAGGAAAACTTTACGCTAAACTGTCCCGCCTCAACACACGCATCCTGAGAGTGAGCTTCAGCTTTGCTGGGTGCTAGGGAGATCATACAAAGATTATGGAAAGTATGTTTGCAGAAAATCCTGTCTTTGTCCTATTCCCCTTTAAGAATGAAAGGGTTAGTCGTGAGAAAAGATTTTTTGGTAGCTGTTTAGAGAGATGGACTGACCCACCAGACCTGCAGCAGCTCAGCAGAATGCTGGCCAGGCCCAGAGTCAGGACCCCCCCGTGAGTGCTGAGTAAGGAGCCAGCAATGCACCCAGATGCCACTGCTGGCAACACTGATGATAAAAAGCGTCCAGACTTTTGGCACTTGGGTCTTGCATCTGCCAAGCTTTTCCCCCGTAAACGGTCCCATGTACCGCTCCAGATGTCGTGGTTTAACCCCAGCCAGCAACTAAGCCCCACGCAGCCGCTCGCTCACTCCTCCCCGGTGGGATGGGGGAGAGAATCAGAAGGGTAAAAATCAGAAGTGAGAAAACTTGTGGGTTGAGATAAAGACAGTTGAATAGGTAAAGCAAAAGCCACGCACGCAAGCAAAGCAAAACAAGGAATTCCTTCACTCCTTCCCATTGGCAGGCAGGTGTTCAGCCATCTCCAGGAAAGCAGGGCTCCATCACGCGTAACGGTGACTTGGGAAGACAAACACCATCGCTTGGAACGTCCCCCCCTTCCTTGTTCTTCCCTCAGCTTTGTATGCTGAGCATGACGTCATATGGTATGGAATATCCCTTTGGTCAGTTGGGGTCAGCTGTCCCGGCTGTGCCCCCTCCCAGCTTCTTGTGCACCCCCAGCCTCCTCGCTGGTGGGGTGGGGTGAGGAGCAGAAAAGGCCTTGACTCTGTGTAAGCACTGCTCAGCGATAACRAAAACATTCCTAAATTATCAACACTGTTTTCAGCACAAATCCAGAACATAGCCCCATACTAGCTACTCTGAAGAAAATTAACCCTATCCCAGCCAAAACCAGCAGGCCAGATAAGGGAATGTGCTGAGAGGAAAGGGCCAAGGGGAATGAGCTCCATGCAGCCAGGAGGAGGAGGCTGTGTGTTGTGCCTGAAGCTGCCCTTGCTCATGAGGTTTCCTTTCCAACCCTACTAGAGTTCAGGGGTTCCTGGTTTTACGCTCCTTTTAGTTTAATTTTTAAAAGCATACTTGTTTGGAGAAATTAAGCATTTCAGTGATATGATTTTGACTTGTTCAGTGCTTCGCTGACATCTGGGTCCCATCTTGTTTAAATGTTGCCAGCCATCTGGGGCAGTCAGTCCTTACTTGCCAATACTGACTGATACGGCTGCCCATCCTGTTACAGGAACTATGAGTTGTGCCAATCTAGTTGGCAATCAATTTTTTAGCAAACAATTGACATTTACGTATGTTTTTTTAGAGGTGCTGATCATTTCCAGGGCGAGAGAAAGAGCGTAGCTGAATTTTTTTTTTTTTTTTTTTTTTCCCTCTGTGAATTTAATCGGCATACACCTAATCCTGATAACAGCAAGCAAATTGCTAGTATTCAATTTCATGCATTTAGTTATGAACAACTGCTCCTTTGCAACATCATGAATTAGTAGATTACCTGAATTTTGAGCAATTAATACAGACCATCAAGAGGTTGTGTATTTTAATTTGCATTTTCTATGTTGGGCCAGCAAAGCAGTATCACAATGTTGTCTTTGTCCGKCTGGGATTGACATCTGTACTGAACATTTAAAATAACAGATGCTTGTCCAGGCCTTTAGGGATAAGGACTGCTGGTGCATAGGTAGTACATATCTGACACTTCCCTTGTACTTCGATCTGTCTTTACCATATTTACTTCGGTGTGCTTCAAACTCAAGGAACTGCTGCTGTAGATTGCAAGTGACCTGTGGAGGAGATTTGCGGTAATATATTTTCAGACCTATAAAGATACCACAGGGCATTGTGAATTACTTCCTTTTACCCCTTCTTGGCAAAAGTTTTATGATTAAAAATACGTGGAACATTAAGTCTGTTTTTGCTGAAAACTTATTGGAAGAATCTAATTGAAGAAACAGGATGCCAAAACTTTAACAAAGGCTTTTTTTCTCCCTCCATCTGTTTAATCAGGTGTTTGAGTATAGAAGGTGTTTTAACAAAAGGTTGTGCAGATGGTAGGGAAAACATTCAACTGTTTGACTAAAAATCATTTCCTCTCTCAAAGAGGGAGCACTTTCACAGATCTCATTCGTTCAACTGTTGTAACTTCCAGGAGGTGCCACGGGGTATAAAACGCCTGGATTCACAGTGGCAAAAATTTATAAGTGAGAAAAAATAAGTGAATGCCTAAATAGCTTTAGTTTCAGTGTACACATCCAAAGGAATGGATGTGTATATTTTCTCTATAGAAATTATGTATTCCTTTATTTGCCACACCATATTAACTCCAATATTGTTTTGCCACCTCTGTCATATAAGCTGGGTGTTAATTGTGACTGGTGTAGCAGCACACGGAGCAAGTGCTGATTCACAGGGCTCTGAACTGCTGCTCACTAAGGGCTGTTCTCATTACCTTGTTATTTTGCTGCAGTGGGATCAGCTCTGTGTTGGGAGCTGGGTGCTGTACAAGCAATAAGATAGTCTCAGTCTCAAAGAGCCTGCAGTCTCAGACAGCCTGTGTGTCCTACTCCAAACTGTAACGTCTGTCTGATTTTGCTGAGTGAGTCACACGGTTTTGTTTTGCCATATTCAGATGACACCTCCTCCTCTTAGCGAAAACATGCTGGAATAGCCTCACAGCATAACCAAACAACAAAAGAGTGCTGCTTACGGCTGACAGCTCTGACAGGTGCATTTTAAACTGGATTCAGTTTTGTCATTGTGCATATAAAGGAGCATTGACGGTGGAAAAATAAGTAGATTTTTTAAATGTAATTTTGTAACTTTGCCAAATGTGACTTCATTAAGAACTCCAAACATTGCGATCTTCCAAGCAGGGCGATTCAAATGCAGATATGTTTGTTTTGTGAGGGTGCTTAAATATTTAATTCTTCACCAGAGTTTGCAGAGAATTTGATGTGGCTGTTGGGGAAAGATTTGTCCATTCTGGTTTGAGGCGAGCAGGATGACTCTGGGGTTCTTCAGCGCTCTGAGCATGCTTCTGTTACGTCCCTGTARTTTTTCACCACAAATTGCCTTGACTGGTTCAATGATTTTTGTCATTGTGCAGGTCACTAACATTCAGTCCTAATCCRAAGCAGAATACTTGTGTTAGCCTTTTGCAGACTTTGGGGCATCATGTTTGTACTTTGGAAGGAAAACAGGAACCCAAAGCCCTGTTAAAAGCAAATGCCTTAAACGCCAGTTGTTTTATTTCCTTCCTTTTGCCATAGCCTCTCTGTACAAAGGCTTCAGGGTAAGTACAGGTGATCACATGAGAGAAATTTAGGAACACTAAAGGATTAGGATTTTTTTTTTTTTTTTTTTTTTTTTTTTTTTTNTCCTTTCCCGGAATCTGTTTTCAGCAATCTAAAGATTTGTTTTGTGAGGAAAACTTACAGGAACTTTAAGATCACCTGATTGACTGAGACACAGATGAGCTATCGAGAGACCATCTTTAAACATACATGTAGAAAAACACAAATGGAAGAAGGCTGATTTAGCGTGTTTCATCTGGTGTAATTCTGAGGGATTGGGTAAATTTAGAGCAAACACTGACTGTGGAAGGGTCTGCCTGTTGAATTCCTTGTGTGCTGAGAAAACATTAAAACGTTTTTGGTAGAAACAGTATCRTATTAGTTTGATGATGATTTGATAGATTAATGACCTCTATTCCTCCCACAGTCAGACATGTAAGTCCCAGGATCCATAAATTGTCTGGGTCTCCAAAAGACCCATTGCTGGGTCCTAAATTTTCTGATGTTGATAGCTTTCAATTAAGAGGGTAAACTAAGAGCAGTAGCATTAATGTGAAGCTTTGGTTGTCATTTTAGGGTGATCTTTTCAAGTATGCTTCCCTCTTCCTTGGAAGTTACAGCCCTCCCTTTCTGGGTGTGGAATGGTGGAATTTTATACATATAAAAAATATCCCCCCCCCCAGTGTGAATATCTTCTGAGCATGCAAACTAGTTAGCTAAATGCTTAAGGTAGGGACCATAACATTTTTGTTTGGAAAATTACATCTAGTTCTTTATAACACTGGCTTCATGTTTAAAGAAGTCTCTGTGTATATTTTTACATGCACAATTCACATCTGCAGACAGGCCTAACTAGCGTTTGGACTTGACTTTCTTCTTGAAAAAAATCTGACTCTCAAATACATTCTTTTCTTGTGAGGCTTAGGAATATTGATTTAATTTTTTTTTTTTTTTTTTTTTTTTTTTTTTAAAATAACTTACGTGTCAGACCACCCTTCATTTCTAGTAGTGAAATGATGTGACAGTCTGTGGATGGCTGTGGAATAAGTGATGTCTTGGTAATGGCCCAACACAGATTTCAGGCGCAGTACTTCTGCCTCCCTTGCCAGCCTCTGAGGCTAAAAGTCTGCCTCTGTCCCAGTATCTCATCTGCTTTCTCACTTGGACTCAGCATAAAGGTCAAGCCTTGACTTTACAGGTCAGTGCAGTGAGTGGCAACAAACTAAAGACTGATGGGGGAAGTGTCAGAAGAAGAAAGCCTTTATATTTGTGTCCTCTGGTTGAAACCCAGACGGGACACAGTTCTAGGTTTGTCCTTCGTGCTATCAGTGCAGGGTCCGTTTCCCTCCTTGGTCTCCACACTGCAAGGTGCCAGGCGCCTTTTGCTCCCGCTGACTTCAGCAGAGCCGATTTCCAGCAATTTGTCTGACCATCCCTTGCCTGAAAACCTCCACCATGGAGCAGCAGTGTCCCGTATGACAAGGGGCTGCAGAGCAGGTATTTGGAAAGAAAGAGAACTTTATTGTAGAACGGGGTATGATATTTTAAGACTTAGACATCAGTTTCACAGCTTTCTTTATGAAAGCTATGTGTCATTGTTTTACGTTTATTTCAATTTGCTTAAAATTCTGTTACCTGGAGCTCCGGACACATATGCGCRTGTGTACTTATTAAGAAAATTATACATACTATGTCAACATACAAAATTCTCATTTCTGTATTTTTAAACTCTGCCAAAAAAAGCAGCTTAAAACTGAACACAGACAAATACTTCATCTCAGCCTGGAAGCGACTGCAGACTCTGTGATTACACCTTTCATTCTRCTTGCTAGAGCTCAGTAAAATGAGGCGCAGCTTGGCTAAATACGTGCTGAAGGTCCCAAAGCAAGTCTGGCAGTGCTGAAAATCCCATGCAGGAGTTTTGCTTCTCAGTACRTTCATGTGACAAACTGTTGTCTATGGTGCTTTAAATTGAGGAAGATCTTTACAAACAAAAAACCAAAAACCACTAAGGGAACAAACTGAAAATTTCAAGTGTGTTATGCAAAGGTCTATCACAAAAAAGTCATATCTGAGAAAGGATACAGTGTTTCTGATATTTCTCTGGGGAGTAATTCAGAAGCCTTAGTATTTCCTTCAAACTTTACATGGGTTTATCATCTGATTAGCATGGAAATGAACACAGAAAAATGTCAAATGAGTGGAGAGAAAAAGATCAGGTGTGGTCTGAGATGTAAGGAAATGGCTAAGATGGTAAAGCATTGCCATATTCTTCTAGCTGGAACATTATTCCTCCCAAAAATAAAGGGAGAGGGAAGCAGGTGTGAAAAGCACCATGTGATGATTGTCCTATCCTGTCAAGCAACTAATGTAGACTCTTCCGAGCTGTTTGCTGTTATACAACCTTGGGAGTAGAGAATAAGCGTGTCTGGAATTTAGCATAAGCAGTGAAGGACTAGTTCCCTTACTCTGGTACAGGTGTGCAGTTTGTTGCTCTGAGTTGTTACCTGTGAGTAGGGAGTGGGGTAGGCAGTTCCTGTCCTGTCCCCTTGGGAAAGCACCATGGGAGCAGCACTTGGGTACAGCACTGGGAACCACAGCAGGGGATGGAGGGGACGCTCACAAAAGTCTGTTACTGCCAGTCAAGTTACTGCCCAAAATGCTAGAGGGAAAACCCCCAAACGCTGGTCCTATATTTATGTTTATTTTTCTACTGGTTGTGCACCTGAGTTCTCAGCACAGTTTTACACTAGGATGCTGTTCCAATGAGATCTTTGCAACTGTCATTAAGACAGCGAGGAGAACTGATTTAAATTTTTTGATGGCCCAGGAAGCTGTACTGTTTCCTAAATGCTAGCTGTACGCACTCCTTTAGGGGGGTCTATTAGAAGGTGCTTTCACAACAAAGGTCAAATAGGATTGTGCTACCTGTTATAGAAGAAAAATAAACACAATCCTTTTTTTAGTACAAAAGGTTAATCCTAGAACAGAATGAGCTAAGTGGGAAAATGAGAGTTACCAGAGGATTTTCCCTACAATATATGAAGAACTTGAGGAAGGGAAATTCACTTCATGTGTCAAGGAAGGTAGGAGGCTGGGGAAGGGAAGGGATACCGGGGTTTTGTTTGTCATGTTATTGTTGAGCCAATTTCAATCACGTCATGGCCAGATACCAGAAACTTGCATTGTCTTAACTTCCCAGGAGTTAATTCATATTTTGGTGGAGTTCAAGGAGGACTTGTAGGACCAGCAAAGCAGCTCTTTATTAAGCTTATGAAAACTAAGACTTGTGATGTATTTTGTAACATCCGTACACTGGATTGAAATCTCAGATATCCCATTAATTATAAATTCTTGCAATAAAGGCAGGCTGCAGTGACCTGCTAGAGACTAGTRCAGGGGAAAGATGTTTCAGTAATTATTTAGCCACAGGTGAAGCTTTGGAAAAGGAATTGGATGCATAACCGAACTTTTTTTTTTTCTTCTCAGTAAAGTGTCCAAATACTGAAATTTGAAGGGAATCAAAAATTTGCATGAATTAATATAGATTTGGCAGATAATTTATCCTCCAAAATAAGGGAAGGAGTTGGTGAATACCAAAGTGTTTTCTTTTTTCGTTATTTTCATTTCAGAATGACAGTTTTCTTTGTTAAATAATTGGCATAAACCGAAGAAATATTTCCTTTTGAGTAAAAAAGARTGTTTCCATTTGAATCAGTTATACAGGCGTGTGTGTGTACAAATTTTTCTTTCACTAACCAAAAATTGCAATAATTAGCTTTTTCAAGAGGCTGTTGATTCATATATAACAGAAGGTCTTAAAAAAAAAAAAGTAGCAGTGTTTTGACTTTTTTACATATGTTTATTCTTGCTATTTAGAACCTAGTAACAGAGGCAAATAAATAACTTTCTGGAAAAAGATGAAATTGCTTATGAGAAAGTAATGGAGATTTTTTTTGTTTCTTTTTTCCTTCTCTAAATGAATTGTCCACTTGGCAGAAAGACATCTTAGGCAAACATGCAGGTTTTCTTCTAGCTCTTTTTTGTTTGCTTTGTTGCCCCAAATATCCACAGAATGAGAAAACTGTAGGATTTTTTTTCTCCTCTTGTGCAAATTACATGTGAGCACATAATTACCTCTTAGAGTAATTACTTCGTTTCTACACAGAGGTAGCAACTATATGCAAATAAAACAAACAAATACCTGAATATTTTGGTATTTGTGTTTCATGTGCATGAAAATGTGTCACAATTTCTATGTAAAGGTAAGTGATGATCATCTCATTTCTAGTGAAATGCAAACAAGTTCTGAATGGCATATCTCAAGATCTAAATTCAATTAGACTCGTGTAATGATCTGTCAAGAGGGTATTACATGCAAGGTTTTCTAGATATCAAAACCTTTATATCTTGTATCAAACACTTGAACAAAATAGTTGTGAATTAGGAATATTAGATTAAATACAGTCTGCCTCAGCATCGTGAGATTTCCTCTCAAGGATGCTCCCACAGATATTACAAAAGAACAACAGAGTATTTAGCATCCTACCAATGATTCCTTCCCCACGTAAGGATTAGACAAGGACAGGCTTTAAAATTCATCCTCGGCAAGAGTCCATGCTTGAATGGGGTTCTCTCTGATCAGGGTTATTTAAGTCCTCAGTAATGAAAGTGTGCCTCTTGCTGTATTTTTAGAACAGTCTCCCTAAAACTTCTCACCTCTTACACCCCAGACAGTGAAGGATGTCAGTGTTTCTGAAGCTCTGCAAGTTTTGACATACTTCATGCCATTTGGTCCAGATTAAATAAAACAAAGTAGACCTCAGCCCTAATTGGTGTCACTGGAAGTGGGGGATGCTTAGGATTATTCCCTTTTCCCTATAAATGCTGAAATCTCCCCAGAATGAAGGCATGGCACCAATATGGAGGGATTATGCATGTCTGAGTCAGTCTAGATTGTTTATCTTTTAAACAYCATTAACCACAAATTAGCTGGCTCTTCTGCGGCCGTAAATTAATAGATTCCATTAGTGAGCAGTCAATTACAGGATGATTATTTCTCCCTTCCACCTTGTGCGCTTGGCTGTTTGCATCTGCGGTGCYTTTCTTTTGTCCATGAGGCAGAGCAGAAGGCGATGCAGCCAGCACTGATCCCATGCTGGACTGACTCTGACCACTGCTCACACCCCTTCCCAGAGACAAGTGTGTGCATAGCCTCGCCTGTCCTCACTTGTCTGATGCTTTTGACGTAATCAGCCAGGTCCCTCTTCTTGAAATCTTTGGATTTTTGCTTTCCGTGGCTTCACTCTCGCAATTGTTGCATTGCTCACCTGTATGTGTTTCCTCGTAGATGTGTCTGTAGTTCTCTCCTCTCTTAGAGTCACCTGCTCTGTGGTAAAGGCATCATTCGCTGCTATTCAGGTCTCTGTAGATCACAGACTGTGACAAAATTATCCAATTCCTGCATGGCAGATCTTTTATAAGGCCTTTCGTACCTAACAATGTCTTGTCCAGGCTCCGAGTTCATTTTATTGCAAATCCYCTTAGGTAAAGGAACTGTGGCTGTGTTCAGAAGTCTGTCGAGAACTCTTGTCCCTAACACGTTGCTCTGACCGTAGCAGTTCTCAGCAGGCATCCCTCCACTGCCTCCCTATGCTGCATCTGTTACAACCTGTCTCTGCCTTACATTCGTTGTCGCTGTGCATCAATTCTTGTCTTACGTTGTATGTTTTTTAGAGGAAAGAATATGTTTCTTTACCCCTGTGTTTATATATCATCTAGTCCAGTGAAATGTAGATTAACTGGTAGTCCTAAATGCTCTCTAGAAGTACAAATAATAATATAGAGAAATAAATTCATTCTGGATTTCCAAATTAAGGATTTCCTCTCCATATATAGCACATGAAATATATCAGCACAAAATTCATGTGTAATTAGATGTAGAGAATATTTTGTCTGTTATGAAGTGCCCTAGACAGGAACGGGAAATATTAGTTCATTCCACTAAACCAAAGTTATTCCTGTTCTTTAATGCCTCCTTAATGATTTCCTAAATTAAATTCATAAAAGCTATAGGAAAAAAAGAAAAATGGCATTGGTTTTATTCTTTTTTTTTTTTTTTTTTTTTTTTTTTNTTTTTTTCTTTGAAAGGTCTGGTATTGAACATGTAAATGAAAAGGTAGTAAAATATTTTCATTTAGATGAAAAGATAGATAATAGACAGATTTTTAGATATAGTAAGTTCTGTGCTTTCAGTCATTCATTTCAGTAGATCAGGTATTGCTAGATAGCTGAATTATGGTAAGCTGGCCAAATGCATCCTGGGAATTTAAGGGAATGATGTAGAACTGGGGGCAATGCAGGTGAAGGAGGAGTTTCTTGCAGGCTCCCGGTCTCACTCCCCAGTGCAAACTGGTCCAACGGGAGGAATTGATGCTTTTAGAACACCCTATTTCTGGGAGGACTAGTCCCCTAAAGCACCTGCCTTTGAAGAATGCTTTGCAATCTTTGAGCACAATCTTATTCCTGTTCAAACTGCAGATTAGACTGAGGAATGAGATTGGTTGGTTGGTGGCAGTCTTTAAAATAAATGATTTATAAACACAAACTGTAACTAAATTTTGAAGGGAACTGGATCTTGAGGCATCAATGGCATGATTAGAAACACCATGGGGAGTACACGCATAAAGCTTCTTTTAATTCTTGGCTTTTCAAGCATTTAATAGCTTGACAGCAACATTTTAATAACAGGCGACTAGGCCCAGTTTTGGCATGCACCGCATACGGAAACAGCTTCTGGAACCTGTCCATGGAACAGTGAATTCCGTTTCTGCAGGCTAGAGCTCATGTGGAGATAGAGCGCCGAGATAGAGCACTTTGAATTCAGGACACTTTTCCATTGCTCTGTGCTTGGGAACATTAGATGTTCTACGTACCAACGAGTTACTCACCACCCCTCAGCAGGGGGTTGCGCTGAATTAATTTTTCAACACACATTTTCTTTCTAAACCAACTTCACTGAGTAGTGCTGAAGAAAGCTGTCTTTTAGCAATGAAGTTTCAGTTCTGGAATTTTGTGGCGTGCTCTGAGCCTTCATCAGTGACAAGGCAGAATGGGTACCACGTCTGGAGACCCTTTGAATAGGACTCCTGAACACCAGAGCCCCTGTCGCTAGTTACCGCCTTTTAAAAAAAAAAAAAAAAAAAAAAAAAAAAAAAAAAAAGATTTGCCCCCTCAGAACCTTGGTTTTAACCTTTAAAAGGGAAAGTGCTAAAAAAAAAAGGGGGGGGGGGGGCATTTTAAACTCAGTTGAGTTTCAAAGGACTCAAAAAATCGTATTTCCTGATAATAACATATCTTTGATTCTCTCTTGCATTGCATTTTGTACAGTCCCTTATACCTCTGAAAGAAAAATGTAAATATGGTTATGCAAAGTGGATGCTGATTGCTACAGGAACAGTATGTACCAATAAATAGTTTATTCAAGGAAATGGAAAATTAGGGATGTTTAGACTATTAAAATTGAAGTGCTACTTAGGACCTTGCATGCAGTAACACTTCAGCCTTCCATCAGAATCAAGATGTAGGTTTAGACCAAAACAATTACCTTTATAATGCTTTGCTACTTCTTTGGTTGGTTGATTATCATTGCTTTCTCTTTGTGGGATGTTGCTTTTCTAAAAAAAAAAAAAAATAGTGGAAACTGAATTAAGAAAAATATATTTCTGTTGGAAGAAACTTCTGGGGCTTTTTAGCTTTTATAAATTCAAAATCTCTATCAAATTTGATCTTGCTATATCCTTTTCCAAAAGGTGGAAAAAGACACTATTTGCTAATCAACAGTTGACAAAACACTGCAGTGGGAATTAGATTCACAAGGTATTTCTCAGTATTATGTGTTTTTACATTTTAAGACATAAGAGAAATAAACTGCTTTCATTCATCATGTTTGTATCTTAACGTAGCAGAAATTGCATACCACTCATCCAAATTTATCCACTGACCTTGTTAAATATATGTGGGCTTTTGCAGGCAAGTGTCCTAAATATAGAAACAAATTGTAAATGTTGTTTGACCAAATGGTCTTCCATTGGCTGGGAAATTCTGCTCATGCAGGATGCACGCAAATGCTGGAAAACGAATTCATTTACCTGTCATTTGAGCGTATTAGCTCCTAATGTGAAGTGATACATGCAAGCAGAGATACCCAAAGACACAGGCATTAAGCAATTCAAGTTCGGTCCAACCTATACCATGGCAGTAATTGTATACTTTAATTTTGTTATGTAGAGGTTTCTCATTCTTTTGGCTGGTTTCCTTCTCTGTCTGAGCCCTGGTTGTAGCTCATCTGTTTCTCAGGGGTGGCGCAGCTGCCGTGGGCGACGTTGCACCCCGGCAGCGAGCGGGCGCTGCCAGCTCGAATTCCCAGGGACTCAGCATGGCATTTCCTCAACAAGTTCAGTCACCACGTTAGGCATCTTTTAATCTAAAAAATCGGGAAGAGCAATTGGAGACAAAGAACTACACCATCCCTGTAACCCCATGTTGCCTCTCAAAGCAAGTAAAACAAATTGTTTGATAAACTTTAAAAATTATGGATGTGATGAATAATTGTACAATAAAATGGCAGTGGAGACGGGGAGGCTCCTTTAATTGGATTATGGGTTTTCTGAGCTGAATTTTTAAGGGAGATATTTCCCCCCCCTTGGTTTCTGTATTACTGAAGAGCAGAGCGCAGGGACCCTCTGGACCCCTGTGCAAGCAATCAACCATAATGTTTTCAGTATCAACACGTTTCAAAGCTGCGGTTATTTATGCATGTGCTTATTTTTAAGCATGTGAATAACCCCATTGCCATCAAATATAAATCTGCTTTGGAGGCGCCTGACTGGACTTAGACATCCATTAGAAATCAGAAAAACTCAGGTATGAAAACCTAGCTTTTTCTCATAGCATTTTGGCCAAAATAAGCTATATAACAGAAGATGTATTGAAGCTCAAGTCAACTGAATTAAAGCTTTTGAAACTCTGGCTTGAAAACCCATGTAGAAGGGGTAGCATCTTTAGGTCAGATGATGTTCTTGCTGATAAGCTATATGCTTACTCCTAATATCAACACCACTTTCAAGATCACTTATAAATTCAGCTCTACTGCTCCATGCACAGGACATCCATCAACGTCAGTGGCGGCTCCAGGCTGGGGTCAGTCCGCTCCTGAAAGGGGCAGCTGGAAGTGCAGAAAGGTACAAAGGCAGCAGCTCTCCTCACCACTAGGCAGGTTCTCCGAGGGAGTGACCGGGCTGTACCCTTCGCGGTAGCAGTGGCGTTGGGCCCTTTGAGTACAGCCTRTTGCTTTGTTGTGTTCTTCCTCTGTCAGGTGACAACACCGAGTGGAAATTGTACAAAATCATTCAAAATGTGCAAAAGATAAGTACTACACTTGGAAATACTTTTTTATTCCTAGCAGATAAAGGAATATTAACATCCTCTCAACTAACCCTTGCCTTGCATTGGCAATAGTATATTTTAAAATGCAGCTGGATTTAAAAAATTTTTTCAATGCTTCCATTTGGATTTTTCCCAGGATTAAATGCATTAAGTTGCTACACTGATGATTGCAATGGTTAGATTAGAGATCTGGCTAACTGGTTTTGAGATGAAAACATATATAAAAACAGGTTTTAGATGTTTTATACATTTTGCTCCTTTAAGGTAGTAAAACCCCACATTTCAGTGTAAAGATGTTTATTGCAGAAAAATCGGGACCAAAATAAACAGGTAAGATTTGAACAAAACTGATCACTCAACAGCATCTGTATGATCCATAGACTTTAATCCCTCTTACTAGCAAATCTTTTCTGAGTTCAGTGGCATTGTTTGTTTTACTTCCCTAAAAAATGCGCATGATGGGAAGAGGTATGTTGATAATAATGTGCTGTGAATAGCATGAAGGCATTCTGTGCACAGCGTATCATATCATCCATCATTAAGTTTTTCTTCTCCCTCTCTTGCTAATGGCAGTGAATCAAATCCTTAAATGCATTTGTTAGTCCTACGTGCAACTATAAGAGTATGTTGAGCAGGAAAGAAACAGATTGTGTAGTACAAAATTAGGCTATAAAGTGCATTTTAAACTGGAGATTCAGTAACGGACACAAAGCAAATGAACTCAGAAAATTAACATTAGAATTTGCACTTAAAATGCTCCCTAATTGGCACCTCTTGGGATACGTTTTGAACTCGCCCAACATGATTTTTTTCTTTTTACTGAAAACAGTCAGTTTGGGCTGACAGCACCTGGGTCATAGTGAATGAGAGATGATGATGTATTTGGCAGCTTTTCTAGTTAAGCACTGACAAGTCTTGTTCTCTAAAGAAAAAAATCAAAACATATCAATCCACATGCTCACTGTACTGAGGAACTTCGTTGTCATATCTTTCAAACTGTTTTAGTGCTTCAGCACTGCAGAAGTGAATGCGTAACAGAAGGAGACAACTATATGCAGTTTCACTTTGTTGAAAACAACTACATAAGGAAAGCAGAACATGACTAGCAGAGTCCTGATAAGGTCGTGTCAAACAAATTAATAGGAGACGGAAAAGAAAAGCTTAAAAATCATTCTTTTAAGATGATAGTCCTGCTGGATGGAGAACTAGTTGGGCCAGCCAATCCAGTCCTCCTCTTGACTTACCGCCTTTTATGTCCCCAGGATCCTATGCTATCTAGATCTTCTGAGTTTATTTACTAATCCTTTTCTAGGGTGTTTGTGTGTGTGTGCTGACCTGATCTGCCATCCAGACCTCATTAGAACTGTTTACTGACTCTGATCCAAAAAGCCACCTCCTGCCCCCTCTTCCAGATGGGAGAAAGACAAGACAAGAAAGACGTCATATTGGCTTAAAATTATTTTTGAGTGCAGAATGCCCGGGTTTCCAGAGCGGGTGCTTGCTGTGCACCGTTTCCAGCGGCTCTGCATAGGTTTTAGCAGCTGGAAACCCGCCCTGCTGTTGGCTGGATTTGCCAAGACATCAAACAACCTGGGGCTGATTCTTGGTTGTAGTTTTTGCATCATGGTGCTGTATCACTGCTTAGTTACTGTTCATCACTGTAGCCGCAAATGGACTCTCTGATACTGTCACAGGGTGACCCAAGCCCACAGGTAGAAGAGTAAGGATGTACAGGAGGGAATCTCGCCCTTCCTGTTGGGAGGAGAAGGGTTGATTCCGACCTTAGTCTGGGGATAAATGCTAAGAATATGTAAAGACTTCTTTCACTTCTTTTGGGGAAGGGCAGGGTCACTTGTGCTCTCATCGCCGGTCTATCTGCACCAACAGAATGGAGCATGTGCTAAAGGCCCCCACTGAAATATGATTTCCAACCTTAGCTAGGTGCTACGGTTCCTTTAAGTTCTGGCTTCTGGTTGCATCACCCAGTAACTATACAGGAGTTCTGTATTTTTCTTGCAACGGAACTTTGCAATTATATTTATGAATACTTAAATTCTCTGATAGAATGAAGAAAAGTAGTTTCAAATGCAGATGTGTAGCGTGGTTCTTACTGTTTGAAGTACAAGGGGCCAAATCTGCAAAAGGTATTCATGAATACGGTTGAGCTTTATTGAAGGACTTCATTAAATAAAGAATAGGATAGGGTTTTTTTCTGACTTTTACCACTATTGTTTGTTGTGAAGAAATTGAGAGTCAAGGGGAAAAAGAGGATAGATGAGTGAGTGAAAGGATATCCTGACATAAAAATTTGCAACAATAATACCTGTGACCTTGAATCCTTTCATTCTGCCACCTTCTGTTAAATTGCCCAAGGATTACTCAGAAGTATATGAGCATTTTTAGGAATCAAAATTTTTTTTCTGCATTGAAAATAATCTAGTCAATAGGTTTGTGTTTAAATATAGCCTTGTTTGCTTCCCTGTAACCTGTTGCTTAGTTCTACTGACTAAATGTCCTGAGGCACAGTCTTCTCATCCTTTTGTCAGTGGAATCTACTTAATTATTCACCTTAGAGCAAAGATGTTGCAATTATAGTCTTCCCTTTGTGTAAGTAACCAAGTATCTCGTTGACTGTTATGTTAACTGTTTAAGAATTAAAACATCTGGGTATAAATCTGGCCCCTTTATTCATCTGAATTCATGGGGTTGCGTTGCTTAGCTGAGAAGTTGGGGTTTAATCTGATAACTGCTATTTTACAGATCACATAGGATGAATCTGAAATTCTGATTAAAGGAGTGTGGGAAAGCATCTACGCGTTTGTTTTTTTTCAAAGGATTTCTGTGGGCTTGGGATCTGGCACTCTCTTTTTCTTCTGTAATGATTTACAATTATCTCCCTTCTATACTCAACAATATGTGTGAAAAGAGCTGCCACTTCCAACAATTCCCGATCCTGAAACCTTCCTGCAAATTTCCCTGTGTTTCCTAGTCCTCTCCCTTCTAGCAAAGAAGGAACCGGAGTGTGTTCCCCGTTGTTTGCAGCAAATGCTTGTTAATGTATTTACCATCATATATCCCTGTTTGCTCAAGGTGGGAGGGGGCACCGCAGAGATCCTGCTTGCATAGGTCTATAATCAATCCTGGTTGAGTAAATTAGTGTTTCAATTATTACTGTGTTTCTACTGGTCCACACTTCTGGCAGTCAGTGGTTTTTTTTGTGCGTGTGAATGCATGAAAACAAAGTTTTGGAGCTTTTTCTAGATAAGATGCACAAGTGTGATAAAGCATCTTAAGTTGGAAACTCTCAAAGTGAGTGTTCTCTAAGCGGCTGCAGATTTTAAATGCCTCATTTTCCAATTTTAATTGGGACAACTAGTTTTCAGGCACTACAAACTACAGTTTGGGACCTGCAGGAAATGAGGACTCAGCACCTTGGGAGGACTGGTCCCTGATCAAACAGCGCTGGATTCATTGAAATCATTCTCTGTGCTCATGACATCATGCCATGCTTTTCAATCTCAAGGTTGTTTTTTGTATTTAGTATAAAGGTCATGTTAGGATTAAAAACAATGAACAGCTCACAGCGTGTCTAGTGACCCTGTAAGAGAAATGGTAACGCATTTCACAGTAAAATATACGTGTGCTAAGCACAGTGCTGTGTCCAAGAAGTGGAATTTTCTAATTACGTAGTCATTTTGAGAAGGAATGTGCTAGTTAGAAGCAGGCCAGGTGTGCACTTGTGATGGGAGTTTGAAATGCTGTGTAATTACACACCTTGCATAATATAAAGTTTACAATAGCCATACAACTGATGCAGCGAGATGTAAATACAACAAGTTAAAGTGTCTGAAAGGACACCTGTAATCTAGCCTACAGCTATTACAATTATGTTGGAAACACTGTCTTGCATTAAGATTTATTAGTGTGTTAAAGTTGCCACTATCCTGAAACAAAAAAATATGAGAAATACTTTGGAAAATTACTTGAATAACAGATTTTCAATGACAAATGAAAGTCATTTGAGGAATCTTCCTGTAGTTCCCTGAGGGGAGAAGTCACGGTAAAATCACATTTATTTAAATGTTCTTCAATTCACTAATTATACAGTAGTTTGCAGTAAATTGGTTTTATACTTTTATATTTGTGAGGACTTGCATAGTGTGTGCCTGTCCAAAAGATCACCAAAACTTTACCACGTTGCAACAAATGAAAACCATCAGAGCAAACTTAAAGGGAGAGAGGAAGGGGAAAAGAAAAAGATTTCTACCATAGTCCCTGCATAATCTAATGTGGTTTCCAAAGCGCTTTGCTTGCAGGGTGTAGAGATTTGAGTTGAAAGAGATCAGCACGAAGATTTCTCCAGTATTACTGAAAAATGCTTCTTGTAAAGGTGGTGGTCTCCAGCATGACAGTGCAGTGCTGCCAAATGACCCCCTGAAGCAGGGATAAAGAGGCAGTGCCTCACCTTGTGTTTTGCAGCCATTCCTGTCACAAGGGGACCGTGCTCAGCTGTAGCGTGATGCAGGAGGGGACAAGACCTCTTGGTCCTGGTATCACCCCTTGCCTGATCCTCCTGCCCTTTGCATGCAGCCCCCCTCTCTGTGGTTGTCACTAGTCCCATCCTGGGCACAAGGACTGCAGGAGCCCCTCGAAACCCAATGCACTGCAGGTACTTTGCTCTTTCCCTGCAGCTTAGGGCCGCTCTCTGCAAAGCCACCCCCAGGGCAGACACTGCTCCAGGTCCCCRGAGCTCTGTGGCTGCCCTGCACCCAGGGGACCTGCATGGCCCCGGGGAGCAGCAAGGCGGTGACTCACAGCCAGGCGTCCATGTGGGCAGAGCAGAGGGATGTGCTGGGGCCTGTTGCAGCTCTCCCTGCTGGGGTGCCCCCGCCAAGCTGGGCACAGGAGGGGCCGTGCTGGGACAAGCAGCTGGCAGAGGGGCTGGGAGTGCCCAGCCGCGGTCCGCTCTGCCGCAGTCTTGCCTAGGCAAGTCACTCCCTGCTCTGGGCCACTCCGCACCTAGAAATTACATGTATGTGCGTGCAGGTGTGTAATACATATACATGAGGGCTGTTTGCATGAGCAAGCACCATCCTGGGAGAGGCTCCTAGGGCAGCCGTACTCTGCAGTGCATGGATAACTTTTGTGTTCTGCATCTTTATATCTAAAAGCCTTGTGCAGGTCTTAGGTCTGCATCAAGGACCTCACTGTTCAAGCTGTCTTGTTTCTCTGTCCCTGCTCTTGTGGTCCTTTTCTCTCTCATCGTGCCCAGTTCACTGTGATGCTCAGTTCATTTTGATTCTGTTACTGTTTAGGATATTCAGCCCATAGCTGTCCCCCTTCAGTCATAAAATTGGGCATGCTAATTATACTAAAGGGAAAAACGAGTCTCTCTATTTGTCTGATTGAGGTGGGAGGTTATTGCTCAGTTTTCCTGATTTATTTGCTGCTGCTCTGTGAATAATAGAACAAGCCTTCAGGACAGGAACTTAGACCAAGCAACGCTCACAGCGTTATTTCCTTCCCTGGCTGTTTAAACCACCCACCAGCTTTCCATGCCTTGAGGTAGGAAAAAGAGTATGCTGCTGGTGACCAATGTTCCTCACGCTGCCATCGCAAACACACAATTACCGGTGACGATATAAAGTGCTTGTGAAGAGGAAGGCGCGTGCCAGAGGGGTGAAGTAATACAAATAAAGGCTCTGTACGTTACAGGCAGTGCTGACAGGTAACAGGTGGTTTGTGGAAAAGAAAAAGCATGTATCCTCGTATAGCACCCTCTCTCTGAAATACAGCATAGAGAGGAGAAGGTAGCCAATACCAGGTGTCTTCTGTTCGCAGAGATACAGCCGAGATCTATGAGTGACCAGCGCTTATCGCTAAACTGTTCACTTCCCCCAGGCATTGGTGGATGATTTAGCAATGGCAGTGGGGAAATGAGATGAGCAGCACAGAGCCAGGCAGGGTGTGATACCCAGCAGGCTTGGGAAATCCAGGTGCCCTGAGCTACCTGTTAGGGGTATTTCCACATCTCCAGGAGCTGAGGCTGCTGTGAGCAGGAGACAGGAACTTGGCTGCACTGTTTGATTATGATCCATATCCATCAAAGTGGAAAAACGACAAACAAAGGGTTCTTTTTACTCATAATTTAGAAGGAAGTGTAAAATCTAGTGTGACAAGTTTAGTAAAATAAAGGCACAGGAAAGAGCCATTCAATGCTTGCATGCATCCCATAAAGAGGAACAGCTCTCCTTGGCTCTGACCACCGCCTTGTAAATTTAGAAAAAAACAATTTTACAAACAAGCTATTCTTTGAATCTTCCTTTGCCCAATTATTATCATAATCGATTAACTCATCTTTCCTTTCTTCATATTTAAACACAGTTTTTGAATTGAATGTGTTTGACATGTAGACAAATAGCCTTCAAGAATGGGCAAAAGAATTGTTGGGAAAGGTGAAAGGAGAGAAACATGAGATAGAAATCATGACTTTGTACTAGAAGTATGGAAACCTGCATGAGAAGAGAGCTGATAGGAAGGTGGGATGGTAGTGACTTGCAGAGGATTTGCACAAAGCACTGCGTACACTCCTTGCTCTTTTGACCTGCGCTAAACACTGCCCGTCAACTCTCATCATCATTTTGGCTCCATTTTACAAAACTATGATTGAAAATTGAAATTGAAGAATTAGCACCGTGTGACAATCACTTCAGTTGTACTGGAGGGTAGCGCTAGTGATGTGCAAAATAGCAGCTGAAATGCTTCCCCCCTCACCAGCTGAACCCATGTTAAAATTGCAGCTGCTTTTTATGTGAACTTCTTTGCCTGCAAGGAAGGGGTCTTCATTGTGTCACAGTATGGAGAGAAGAGGGCAAAGATGAATGAGTTTTTTTTTTTTTTTTTTTTTTTTTTTTTTTTGGGAGAAGAGCAAAAAGCTCACAAGTATTACTGTATTTGTGAAGAATGTTCCTTACTGTGAAAACTAAAGGGCTCAGTCTGTTAAATTTTTCAAAAAGAGGTGACCTGGTATAAGTGCCTCCGGGGCAAGGTATGAAATATATGTTTCTAATCTAGTGAAGAAAGAAATAGGAAGAACCAAAGACTGGAAGTGAAGCCAGTTAAGTTCACCTTAGAGGTAAAGCATCGAGTAACAGAGCATTTAGCCTTGGGGGGGGGGGGGAAATTACTAAGTGAAATAATAGTTTCTCATCTTGGTCAAGAGACTGTCGTTCTAAAAGAAGTGCTTTATTCAAACACAGATGATTGGACTTAAAACAGATTATAACAGATAAGGGGAATATCTTAAAATTCAGGGGTGGCCTGATGGCCCAGTGTAGCTATCTGTGACTTTCCTAAATTGTTTATGGTCTTAAATAAATTAGAGACATGTCGAGTTGGAATAGCAGACCTCTGACTCTCTTCCTTCACTCACTCTGACTCATACAATCTCTGTAAAGACAGCTATATTTTGAGGGTGGGAAGGGAGTCCTGTGCCTTTAGTTTACCAAACATGTCACACCAGATTTTACACTTTCCTGTATATTGTAAGAAATCTAAATCTAGCAGTTGTGGCCAGATTCCAGTCCCTTTACATCATTTAGGTAGATAATTTGTTCCACTGTCTTTTTCTTTCTTGTCAGCTGTACTTTCTCTTTGAAGCCTCCAGCTACTGGATTGGGGAGGTAAATTACAGTCTTTCTTGGTCCTGAATTGTGCCTCTTGTTTCAATTTTTGGAAATCACGTAATTGATTCATTGCAGGATTGCTTGCATTCACATGATTAAATAACTGGAACTCCTTTTCACAGAAGCTGCTGTGTGAAAATTGTTATGATACTTAAGAATGATCTTTTAGTACTTCCTTTCTGGAGGCTCCAGGAGAAACCATGTTTTCTCTATGACACCTAGTGCAAAATAGGTACTTGCTCAGTTTTCAACATGTGCACTCATTGGCTTGGCATTGCTTCTTCAGTGCATGTGCAGGTTTATAAAAGTCGTTGTTCCTTTTTGCTTTATGTAGTTACAGATACCTGTGGGGGGCTTTGCCCAGTGAGAATTTGGCCCTAAATACTTGCTGTGGAATAATAGATATCTGTCTATATCAGGGAAATATGCTGGTGATAATGTTTCTGGTCATAACAAGGCTGTAGTGAAGATGCTTTGTCAGATGCTACAGGGGATGTGTTGATGGTAATTGCTGGGAGTGGGTACAGGTACGGCTCAGCTCTGCATTGGGTCCAGGCAGAGAAGCTCCGCAGTGCCAGCACCAGTGAAGCACAACCAGACTTTTTTTTAGGGTAGGTTTTTTGGCTGTTTTGTTTGTTTTMTAGTGTACACAGTCAAATCTCACTATGTTTTGAAGCATCTGGAATCTTGCAAAGATAAGTGAAATGATAATAGAGGAAAAAAGAGCTTTGAGAAATGACGGGGATTTTCAGTCCCCTGAACTGCACTGGTTTTCATATGCAGTTAACCCTTATTCACTGCCACTGGCTAGCCACTGTTTTGGAACACATGGCAAAGTTTTTCACCCATCAGGTACCTCTGAGGTACTCATCAAAAATGGAGAAGATGAAAGTTGATCTTTCTGATATTTTAAAAGAGGAAAAACAAAGGAGAGTCTTCCCCTTTTCAGAACTGAGCTGGAAGGGTAAAACCCTCACAGGCTTTCTTTTAAAAGAAGGTGTCTTTTACAGATCACCCTCATATAAGCATTGGAAACTGCAGAGTATCTTTGTCATCTGCTCAGTGTGAAAGTCTGCTTAATGCTAATTAATGCCTGTTTGTGATGGACACCTGCAAACCAAGGTCTGGATTTTGTAGACTGCATTATTGTAGTATCCATGTGTATTTCTAAGGAGCTGTGGACACATTTATGCCATTMATGCATTTTTTTTCTCTTACACATATTTAGATTCTTCTGTCCTAAACATAAACATATTTAGAAGAAATAAAAATGCAAATGCATAACTGGTTTGTGTTTGGTTAGCGAACAGAGCAGGAAGTGTGGATGTGCAAATGCCCAGCAGGCTCAGGGGTTAAACCTCCTCCCTTTAATTTTTACAATGGGTTCTCAACATCCAGTATAAAACAAACTCAGCAAATTATTCCTTGTGCTGTGCTCAGTTGTCCAATCATCTACTCCTTTATTCCTTATTATATACATAATGCTTGAGAAGTAATTTAGGCAACTGGGAAAGTGCCATGTGAGATGCAGAGGAAGTCTTAACCACTAGGAATTAACTTAAAATTTAAAGCTGTATAGGATACGAGTCACATAACCAGGAAGTCATTATTTTAATCAATTCAATAAAGTGGCCAAGAGCTGAAGAAGAAAGTTAATGTAAAAGTTATAAGAGAAGCCTCTCAAAACCATTATTGGGAGGGAAACAAAAATAATTAATTATGCATTTAATCTGTGGTGGAATTTGGTGTGTTTAAAGAGCCTGTGTAGAAATCGTCTTGAATATTGATCATATCATGATAGCTCCTGCACATGTGAAAGGAGATGGGTACCCCATCGAAAAAGCAATTAATAAAATATTGTCTCTGCTGTAAAGAGCTTAGAGTTGAAATTCTGTGTTAAGTTTTCAGAAGAAAGCTTGTTACAGATGAGAACAAAGTACTAAAGTCTCTCTGTAGAGATAGATTTAATGTTGTCTAGTCATTAAGTAAAAAGTCATAGATGGAACTTATATAATCATGATGGACCTTCAATAGTAAAATGAGTAGGTTAACAGCTGGAGGAAAGGAGGGATATGTGTTGGATTGGGTCAGATTATTAGTATTAATGTTCCCTTCCTCTGTGTGCATGTGCTATATTGCAAATACACAGACGTCCGTTACCCTGCAGACCTGGCACAGTCACTCCCCACGTGTCTGACTCGAGTGCATGGATTGCACATGGGTGAGAGAAGTTACTAAATATCTAGAAATTTTGCACATAGGAAATCTGCTTGGAAAACCCTGATTTATGGCTGCCACATTCATACCACTCCAGCAGCTGAGTTTTAGAATTGGACTGGACCAGGAAAATGCATAATTCAAATTCACCCTAGAGCATCTTAGGGAAGGAAAGAACAACATGATCCAGCAAGGACAGGTTGGCCCAGCAAAGCAGATGGTCTTTGAGGTGGCTCAGAGTTGTGCATGCAGTCTCACCAGTGAGCAAAAATAGGAACTTCTTTTTTTTGGGGGGGGGG
>JAYKAV010003388.1:1245627-1466493 GCA_035582835.1 Phoebastria nigripes | reverse complement strand
TTTTTCTTTTTTCTTCCCCCCCCCTTACAAAATGGTGAGGATTTTGGTGAAATTTTATTTAAAAAAAAAAAAACAAAACCAAAAGACAGTGAAACATTGTTTTTAATTTCAGAGTAGCTTTTTCCTTAGAAAATTTATATTAAAAACAAAAAAAGGTAAAACAAGTCAACATAGAAACAAGACATTCTTATTCCATTGAAACAAAATATTTTGATTGACTGAATTGAAATTTTGCCCTGAGATATCCCCTATTTCAAGTTCTGTTGCTATTGATATTTTGTCTTTTTGTCCTGATCCTAGATTATTATTATTAACTTACATGTTTTACCTTATAAAAAGTTATTTATCAACTAGCCCTATTCAGAAACTGTACTGAATTGGTCCAGCACAGTTGAGGCACTACACATCAGCAATGTGCACATAAGGTTGTTCTTGAATTTACTCTTTAGTTTTCACTCTTACTCAGATCTCTTAACACAGCAGTTTCCAAACGTGCGTTTCTGAAACTGTCCACAATGGGATTGAAGGCACGACAGGAATCAGTTTAATCTATTTTTTTATAAGAGGGATCTTAACGGCTGCAGTGGGGTGCTGTCTCTAACGCTGGTGTAGAGCTATGCATCGTAGTTGCACTTACTTTCTGCAGGTGGTGTAACATAGGATTGAAAGTTAATATCCAGTCTTGTCCACCAGCTGTAAGCAACTGTATTTAGTTGTATTTGCTGTGGGATTTTCTCCTTCCCCCTCCCCCAGCTCAGCATTAATTGATACCTTACTCCCCCAGCTAACTTACTGTAAGCAAAGGATTGCTCAAGCAGGTAACATCCAGCAGAAATGTCAGACTTATGCAAGAACCTGTCATCAGTCACAGCTCATATCAAAGTGGYTGGAGCTACACTATAGCTGGGTTGGAGAGTGCATGCAATGCAAACACCTTCTGTGCATTTCATAAAGGTTTGTATAATTTTTAAAAGGTACCTCCAAATTAAGGATTTTCAGTAAACAACTCCTGAAAGGCATTATCATTTCTATTCATTTGTCGTGCAAGAGGAGCATGTAATTCTTACCCATTTAAGAGAAAAAAGACACCAAACATACGGGATACCTCCCAAGGATTTTGAGGCATCTTCTGCTTATTTCTCAAGTTGATGTTGCTGTGGTAAGTTGAGATGTTGCAGTTATCCATGTCAGAGGTCAGACACAACTCATAAAGCCTTGAGGGAAGCGTGATGGGCATCAAAGTAGTCTTGGAGGACCTCATGCAACCCTTGGGCGACTCATTGTGCATCCGTGCTTTAACAGGAAGCTTTCTTTGTTCCAAGATCTACATTTTGTTTTCTGCAGCAGGCTTTATTTCTGCTTGAAGAGTTCTTCTCCTCCATGGTTAAAAAGTCTCTTCTTGCTTGCTGCTGGCTGTGCAATGCCTGGTGAATGAGTTTTGATAATTTCTGTTGGGATTAATTAATTAATTGCCAATGTCTTCAGGCTAAATTGTGAGTTTGCATGTCAGGATGTTGTACATAATCAACAAAATCACTCAGGGGCTTGACATTATGGAGGTTACATGGAGATTGTGAGAGGAGCACATTCAATCCATATTAGTTAAAACTTTCTTTATATTATGTATAGACCGATTCCTATGTTATGAATTCTCAGAGTCAGAAGCACAGATTAAAGATTAAATGTTAGGATAAGAACAGAAGCAGGAAGATAATCCACTAATTGAGCCTATTTGACAAAATTGCAAAATTTTTTAATAAGATGACTTAGAATTGTAATTGGGAAGTAAGGCTGTGGAAGAAATAAAGATCCACAGTAATATTTCAGGTTAGATGGAACACTGCTATCCCAAGTGAATAAGCACTAATGAAGCGTTGTATGAACTTCTAGAGACTGGCTACACCAGCTAAGTGAAGGGTACAGGATACATTAATAAAGTCGGAGAAAGATCTTTAATGTGGATGTTATCATCACCAACTGACCCATGAGAATAAACAGTGCATGAGGCACATAAAAAGCATTTTTTTTCATTTATAAACCTGAAAGTTTTGGCTTCTGTCCTGATCCCAGATTATTGGGTTGTGTTTTTCTTTTTTTTTTTTAACTGACATGTTCTGTCTTATAAAAAGCCTATTCAGAAACCACACTGAGTTAGTCCAGCAAAGTTGAGGCAAACTCAGCTACACAAAGGCTTTATGGTCTATAATGAAACAGGAGGCAGACTTTCTGAATGTCTTACATTTGCATTTTGAAATCATCAGTTTAAATCCCCTTGGCAGTGAAAGCATTATTGCTTCTGCTGGATTCACCAGTCTTCATGTACTCAGTAAAGGACTCTGATCTTGTTGCTTCAAGTAAGTGCTTATGGTTTTGATCTGTAGTATCTTGCCATCTCTTTCCCACACTGAATTTGTTGGTTTTTTTGCCTATTTGTGAATGCAAGGCATTGGTCTTATTAAGTGTGCAAGAGATCTAGACCCAGTATGTTGTCAGTCAGTCACCAGTTTTTCCTCAGTAGGGCCTGGGAGGAATACCCACCAGGCTGGCTGCCTTTCCCTAAGGAGCAATACTATGCTTGTACTATTTTCATTTTGGGAGCAAAGAGTCTAAATCAAAAGCAAAAGAGAGGAAGGAAATTTGTGAGAAGGATACCTTTGCTGTTGCTGTATGTGGTTTTATTTGTCACTAGTGTGTATGCTCAGGCTGGCATAGGCAGTTACAGTTACTGGAAGAAGGCTGAGGAGCAACACAAATCTCAGCTACTCGGTATGGCTGTCCAGAAACTTAATAGCACCTATAGAAAAGTTACAGCTAAGCAGTTTTCAAAAAGAGGCGGGGAGGGGGAACAAAGCCACCCACCAAATATCACTAAGCTTTAAGAAGACCTGGAACAATAATACATCTGACTGGATTCCATCAAGCTCCAATACAACCTTACTGTCCGTAAACCACAAAATTGCAAAAGTAAGCTCTTGCATGGACTCCCCAAGCTCCCCCTTCCTTTCTGCTGTGGATCACAAGAACCGTCTTCATTGCACAAGAAATGATTTATTTTAAGTGTTCATCAAAAGAGATTCCAAACTTACACTTTTAATGTTCAATGATACGGCTTAAATGAGGTTCAGACTTCGCATTATTTATGTTTCTGGCTGGATATTTTGGTTGCATAACCAGGTGCATATGGAATTCTGGCATCCAGCAAAAAGCTCTAAGCGTGTGTGAAAGTGCAACATATGGTTGTTGAGATTGGACAATATTTAAAGGTTATCTTTGTTGTCAACATTTAAGGTTTTTAATGATGTTGCTGTAATAACAGCAAAAGCAAAACTCTGCCTGATTGGCTTGAAAACTGTACTCCAAGAAACTAGCTTTGTCTTGGCTTTTGATAACCACATTTTGTTAAAAAGGATGTAAAATAGTAATGCAAAAGTGGTTTTTATTCAACCTGGGAATGTTCTTACTTTCCAAGCACTTGAGTATAGACTTTCATGAGCATTATAGATAGGTGGGAAAAATACAGCTGTCATAGAAACTGTGTATGTTGTTGACTAGAATTGGCCAGTTGCGCCTGCAGTTATTTGATTTATATGCATATTTGTCTTTTATACATGTGGAAATGAGACATGTACTACAAGTGTGTTGGAGCATATATTTCACTAAATCAAAGAAGCGTATGTAAATAGATGCCATAGTAAAATCTGCTGTTAAAATTCAGGGTTGAGACAATATTCCTAGATGTTCTCCGGAGATATGAGAGCTCTGGAATGCAGCATCAGAGCTTGATCTCCCTCTCAGCTCTCTAAAACTTGTTTTCCAACCATCGGGGCTTGGACAAGCAGAAATGGGAGGAAAGACCTACTTCTCAACTCACGCGGTGTAAAGGGGCCAGAGTAGCATAAGGGACTCCCAGGAAGGGGAGGATGCTTCCAACCCAAGTACTGCAAAAGGTGACTGTAAAACTGCCTCCAGAAGGCTTGTGTTACACTCCCATGCATATTAAAAAGGGACACGGAGGCATGAGGCAGGTGCGATAGAGATAGCCCTGGTCTAAGTGGAGGTGAGCTACAGCTAATGGCCATACTGAGCCAGTGCTGGGGCTGAAGGGTTTCTTCAGTGCGAAGAGGTGTGAAGGAGCACTGCTGGTGCTTGAGCTGCCCAAGACCAGAGAATGAAAGTGCTAGTCAAAGCTGCCTTTGCCTGCCCTCCTTTATTGTGGGCTCGGTTCTCTAGAGATGGGGTACAAGATCTTCTCTTTGGGCATTGTTCTATGAGGACGTTGTCCATGGGATAGGCATCCCTTGAGCATCCTTTGAAATCACAGTCATCTTGATAAATATTGATTCCCAATGTATTTTTGGATTGCTCTATACTTTGTTACTGACTTAGAATTTTGGGGGCATAACGTTTTGTTCTTCCCGATCCTTCACGTTTTCACTTAGCCCACAGTAACATGGAGCTCTCCACGCTGGAGGAGTTGAAAGGTAATCTCTCTCTCAGTCCGAATCTGGATCGCATTCACGGTTAGGCCCTCACCCTTTAATCAGTCCCTGTTTGCAAAATCCCATCTTTCACAGTATTTCACAGGGTGGGTTGTTTTTTTTTTTATTTATTGTTGGACTTCATCTGGTACAAAGGTTTAAACTACAGAAGTAATTTAAAATATTGTGGCATTTCCTTTCTTAATTAATCCCAACTGTTTTCCTTGGTAGTACAGAAAGTATCAGTATTTGATGAGGACATTATGCCTTCATCACTGGGGCAGTGGATTCTTCCTGCCGAGTCTGTAAACAGCAGACAAGCCACAGAGTTCAGCCTTCATGTTCTGGTTTTCATTAAGCYCAGACTAGAGGAGCACCCAGCTGTGTCTTCCTGTAAGGTCTGTCAGTCTTCCAAAGCTTGTTAACATGCTAATATAAAAGGAAATAGGGCTGACTTCAAGGAATTTACAACTAGTCTTAAACTTCAAAGACAAGAGCTACATCTCTTCAACAACAACAACAAAAATCCTATAATAAAAGTTCTGTTAGCCTACGAGAACAGATCTGTATGCATTGAACACTTAAGCCATAATGCATGATGCCACATTTTTTTGTTGCAAGTTGCAACACAAAGCCTCCTGCAGTTGTGAAACTTTGTTCATAGCTGGTAGGTTTGATCAGAGACAAGATAAATTGCTGTCCAGCCCACAAATAGAATATCAGGAACGATGTTGTCAATCTCTCCTTCCCTAAACCTGTTTTCTATGTAAATGTTTGCAGTGGGTAGGTGAATCGGGTTTGAACAGTAGGCAGCATTCTCAGGTGGCAGAAATTGGAAGAACTCCTATGACTTCAAGGGAATTACTCCCGTTCTTTACATCTGAAGATTTGGCCCAGTCTGAGGAAACATCTGCAGTGTGCTTACCTAGTCGTCTGAAGATGTTCAAACATGGTTGGACACATTTTGTTGCTTTTCATGGAAAAAGAGAGCACCGTTGTGTGGAGGTAGGGTGAGGCACCTTTTCGAGCTGAAGAATGACTCGCTGTTCTTGTTCAGTAGGGGCAAATGGCTGTGCAGGAAGGATTATATAAATGGGGCAAACGCTTAGTGATACTTTCCCAGTCTCCAATGATTTGAGGATCAGCGATTTCCTGAATCAGAAACAATGTCATTTATATCGAGAAGCAATTAATGATTTTTTTCCCATCTCCATACTACATCTCTTCTTTAGTTAAATGGGTAACATGAAAGATTAATTGCAAATGCCTCTTTCACCCCTTCGAGTGCTCTCTGATCCTGTTGGAGTCTATAAGAGCTTTCAGGTCTTGCAGGAACCCGGCGGGATGAGATCACACATCCCCAGAGTTCTCAGACAGGTACTTTTCATCGGTGCTGAGAGTAAGTTGCCATTTTTATCATCTGTAGATCAGATCTCTAATAAAGGAAAAACACTTCAGACATCCAATAACGTACCATTATTTTGATGTTGGAAAAGATTTCCATTAAAATTCTCCTGGAGAAATCTGAAGAATTTAAACGCATAGAAATAAGGGTTGTTGCACAGCTGAGATAATTATATATTGAAGGGCTTTGGCAGGGACCCTGAGCAATAAATGTGTCAGATGACACATCCCTGAGTCATTTGAGGAGATTTCTTCACGGGCTTATTTTTTATTGAGATTGAACTCTTTGTGTCAAGGAACTATAAAAATTTGTGATACACAAATTTTTGAGTTGACCTCAAAATCGGTTGCTTTGGTCACCCAGAAATATTAAAAGCAACTCAATGCAAAAAAAAAAAAAAAAAAAAAAGGGGGGGGGGGGGCAAAGTAGCATATTAAACTCAGCTGTTATTCACACTGTTGCTTCTCTGACAGCTTGTTAAAAATGTTGGTAGAATAGGTGCTGCTGTTATACTTTCGTTATTAGGTGCTAATTAGAACAAACTTACACAGAATCAAAAGCGATTTCTAAAGGGAGCTGATTGTTTTAATGGGAATTAATTGAAAATCCAGACCACAGTGGTGAAGAAGGCCACAGGGAGCAATGGCACACGTTTAGATTCACTTACCAATGTGTTTTGTGCTTACTGCAAATGGAGTTGTTATGACTACGTCCACACTGCAAAAGCGCAGGGGGTGAGAAGACTGTAGGCCACTGATGGCTGGGCTGGCGCCAGAAACAAGCAGGACAGCTGYGTCAGGGTTACATTTTCCAACTTTCTTTTGCCTTGGAAGAGGTAAAGCAGAGACGTGAAAGGTAACAGGTTAGGTATCTACTCTGCTGCTATGTCTAGAAATACCATGTTTGCAAAGTGAAAGCAACTGGCCAGATATCCTATATAATAAGCTTTGCAGGTTGTTTCCCTTGTGCATTTATACTATACATGACTGCAGTTTCTATCATCAGTTCAATTGGCTGAGTCCTCCCATGCGTAGGAATTTCTGTTCTTTCTRCCGGCTTGTGTTGCTCTTATCAGGGTCATTGGAAAATAAACCCCCCCAAAACAAATAAAAGAGTCCCTAAGTAAACAAACAAACTGCCCCATAGAGCCTTTGTTTTCTTGACAGTAAAGCTAGGCATTTAGGCAGTGATGTGCCATTTTTTTCAATGTTCTTGAAAAACCCATTTTAAGAGGAAAAATGACAGGAAAGGCTGCATCAGTCTTGTTAAATTTCTGGGAATGGAGCTAAATATGATATGGTGTGTATCCATTGCCGTCTG
The DNA here is from genome assembly GCA_035582835.1 of Phoebastria nigripes. Taxonomy (NCBI): domain Eukaryota; kingdom Metazoa; phylum Chordata; class Aves; order Procellariiformes; family Diomedeidae; genus Phoebastria; species Phoebastria nigripes. The sequence continues at coordinate 1,459,290 of JAYKAV010003388.1, read as the reverse complement.
CCAAAAGCACCTCAATTTTGCAAGAGAAAAATGGTAGGAGACACTGTGCCATAAGCTGATAAGGTCATATTAAATCAGTTGTCTATTGAATCTCACATATTTTATATATAGTCATCCCCTGAGGGTGTGTTGTATTCAGACCCTTGGACAGCTAATAGCACATAGGTGATGGCTGACAAGCACAGCAAATCAGCTGGAAGGGAACTACACTTTTTGGGGAAAAAATGTGCAAATTTAAAAAAAAAAAAAATTCAAGAGGACATCATGTTGGAATGATTATGCAGCATTATGAGCATTTGTAACAACAAYGGAGAACTTGGCACCTAAGCCTTTGAGGTGAGGAGTCCATAGCCCAGCCGAGACACTGGAGCACTCGCGGTAGTTTGGGAACAGCCCCCTTCCCTGCAGGAGTACTAATGAGGAACAGCAGGAAAATAGGAAATTAATGTTAAAAAGGAAATCAAGTTTCACGGTAAAGTTATTAAAATTATCATAGAATTTGCTTTGGAAAAAAATTGTTGCTTAATATAGCCTTAAGAATCTGGCACATTCTCGATGATGTTAATCCATCTGCTGACATTTCATCTTATTCTTATTGGTTTTGTTTCCAGTTTTTTGATACCTCAAGCATTTTAGATGTTATGTTATTGAAGTCATGGGTCTTGTAGAAAACAAATTACCCCATAGAGTTAATTGCACCCATCTCACTCTTTATCTTGTTGAGGTGAACTTCTTATCTGCATTTCATTGTGAAATAAAAAAAATCTTTGATAGGARACAAACACACAAAACGGGAGCAGAAGTTGATCACCTCTTGCCGTTTTCCCAAGAGCAAAATTAACGAGATAAGCCATTATTACTTGTCAGGTATTATTTGAACACCAAATAATCTGTTCYCTGGGTAGACCTGAGGAAACCTTGTGCTTTTGTGGCAAAGTGTAAAAAAATTTTCTTAGTTGTATTATTATTTGGAGGGTGCAGTTGGAGATTTTCTRGCTGGGCAGCCTCCTTGGTGGAGAAAGATGATATTAGAGCAAGCGTGACACATTTATCACGCTGAAATGTGGAGCTAGAGAAGGAATACACCTGAACTGATCATCTAAAATTCCAGTTTCACTGCTGCRATTTCAAATTTTGACTGAAAGCATCTTGTTTTTCCAGACTTTTCCCTTACTGTCATCTCTCTGCTAGAAGTCATATAGAATTTCCAGGTTTATTTTACTGGTGCAATACTTTAAATGTTGGATTTGCGTGTTTTTGGGTTTTTTTTCCTTGGTAATTACTGCATTGTTGTAGACAGAATAATTCAAGCAACCAGAAGATTAACGGAGTGTGTTGTATGCACTTCTCAAGGTGGATCAGATTCCCTCTTTAAAACAAGCATGTGCTTGTGTGCAGTTATGCTTGTGTAGCTTTGCGGTTAATGTCTATAAGTTATTTCACTTGATTGTGAATATATAGATTCACTGTTGGAATTAGTGGAGTGTGTGGATTGGGGAAGTCAAGGCAGTAGGGGAATCTGTGGGGAAAACCCAATTGACTGGCTTACCTGAGACTTCTGAAGACTTGTTCCTTAATTTCTTTGTGTTTTCTCTTTTGCTTCAAGGTTTTTCTTTGTTTGTACGTGTTTAATTAGTATCTCAAAAACATATGCAAACTAGCTGTCTGGCTAAAGATTTTGAAGCACACGGGAGTGGATGAAAGTGGTTGAAGAATACAAAGGAGCACCTACAGGGAAAACGTGCTTTTACCTCCTGTCCCTTGATTGCCAACAAGACAAACTAGAATCTGGGTCTGTTGAAGCCAAATGCAAAACTTCTCTCTCTGTGGCCAGGATTTCACCTCAGGTGAAAATATATATTTGACAAAGGTCTGACTCCTCTATTTGTGGTAGGGGTGTCCCACATAGATTGCTGGGCTGCTTGGTGGGATGCGTCCATACCCTAGATAATATTGTGGGTTGATTTCCATCAGTAGGATGGCCAAGAAGCAATGCTAAATCTGGGCCTTAGAAAGACTGACTCTTCGCATGTTTCACATATGTTCTCCCTCTTCCTTACTGTCAGAAAATGCTAAATTAGAAAGCTAGTATAAGATCCAGCTTTGTTAGAGAAACATATTCAGATAAGGAGGAATTCAGTGATTTATTCACCGGATGGTAGAGAATGAATAGTGTCTGTTTTCTGTGTATGAATCATAATTGACTTTATTATGATGTTCTCAATGTATTCGTTATTTGAACTGACTTCCTGATTCATTCTTTGTCAGTAGATTGGTTGCCAGCAGTTCATTGTGGGTTTCCAACGTTTAAAATTTAAGCTCTTTGTAATGGGTGTCCAAGTCACATGATGTGCTTCGTTTTCCTGATTGGAAAAATGGGTTGGGGGAAGGGTTGGAGCAAATATTAAAAATGTATGGGAATTTAAAATTCACTTTTTTCACGCCTTAGAACACTTTTAAAAATACATTCTTTCTAGGCAAAATTCACCTCAGTGCAACAATCTCAAAACCTGTTCCCTTCCCATGTCCCGATCAAGCAACATACCAAAGTCTTAAGTGACACACAGGTTTTTGCTCTAGTATTTGCACAGAGATTGATGTGTAGGAACTCACTTGAAGAATCAGGTTGGAAAGCAACTTGAATGCAGTGAAACAGAATATTCACAGACTTATTTACAGCTTTCTCTCAGTTCTAATAATAAGTGTAAGTGTGGATCACTTGAGCTGTCTCACTCTGTTTCCAGCTCTCTGCAAATTCTTCAGGGATTTATTTCTTTTTCTGTATGGCTGCATATTGGAAGACAGGACGCTATCAGGCTAAATTCGCCTTGCACATGTACAGTGTTGATCTCTTATCATGTAATTAAGTTGTGACTTAAGAGACTAGCTGTAACCCATGCACCAGTTATTTGACCCTCTGGAAGTTTTGCCTTCCTTCAAGCAGGTTATGTGGGCTGACAATGTGCTAGGTGTTTCTAGGAGATACTCTCTTTGGCTCTTTGGTTTTCTGTTCAGTTTACTGTGTTAGATTTATGCATAGGTAGAATTTTTAGGGCATAGGACATATCATACGAATGTGAAATGGAAGTTGATCTTTTTGGCTCTTTGGTATATACATCAGCATCCTGAGACACGAGCCATGGCTCGACTTAACTTCCCTACTCCTGTCCTTCATGGGCTGATCAGCTGCGAAGTCCACCTGTTGACACCTGTAGAGAAAGGTCTTGCCATTTGAAACACTTCTGGGTAAATCACTATATTCCCCCAGTCTTTTATTTCTTCATTTGTGGGTTAGGAATAACATGCAAGTGGTGTTTGTAAAGTAGGATGCATAAACCTTTGTCTAGCTCTTGGTCATTATTGGGTGGAAACTGAGAAATACAATGAATCCTTAATAGAATTAAAAAGCTGGTAAAGTTTTTCTGCCACATACATGTAACTGGCAGTTGAAATGGATTGAGAGGATTGAGAGTTTTGATATTCAGAGCCATAAAAACAGTAGTATCTGCTGCTATAATAGTACCTTTCCATTTGTGCTATGTTTAATTGTTGCAGGAAGATTTCCACAAAGCCTTCACTGAAGGGACAAAAAGCTGTTGCTGCAGCTCCTTTGAGTGTTTCCGACTCCAACTAGTAACAGTGTCCATTTGACCGAGGAAGCAAGTTGACGTATCTGGTGTCTCACCGTCTCTTCAGGGTCATGATGCTTCAGGAAATTCTTAACAGAGAAGAATATGTGGAGGCTCTGAAGATCRTTGTGATAGTCAGTGATGCTGTGAAGTACAATATTAATGCTCTGGKCATTAGCCATTCACATTAATTCTGGGATCTCCTACCCCATTAGTAATTAGTGGTATATCAGCATGTCCTGTGAGGTAGGTCATAACCCTATGCTCAGTTATAGTGATGACTAAATATAGCAAAGCTTTTGTGCATGCATTTCATGAGGGGTCAGCCACTGGCCATTTTCATTAACGGTCAAAACTCTTTTATTAACAGATGTTAACCAAGCAAGTTTTGATTAGAAAAATCATCAGAGGATAAAAAGAATAAGTTAAAGTAATTTAGAATAAATGTTCAAGAGGGTGTTTCCTTGACATGTTAGAACAATCATTGCTATTTTTGTCTTGGTATCCAAGATGTTGGAGAGGAAAGGAAGAGGTGAGGAGAACAAAGCCACTAATAGGGGTTTCACATCCGAAGTGTAGAATATCTTTATCTATCCCAATTTTAAGAGATGCTCCTCAGTGCTAGTTTCTGAAGGACTCGGGATATTATTAGATTAGAGCCTGTCTCCAGTAATCTCTGTCCTTGTGACACCCTAATAACAAGATTTATTTATTCCATATACAGATGCACTATGAGAGCTCAGGAAACTTTGAAGTTCCCTCCTGCACAAGCTCTTACTGTTGTGATGCATGTCTCACTTTCAAACAGAGTAATCCCAGGTGCAGAATCCTCTCCCCTGTCAAAGATTTTCTTCTTTTCCTATTGTAACTGGTCCTACTTGTCTTTGCGTACCTACTCAACTGAACTCTTTCTATAAATGAAGGAAAGAAATCCATGAGGAAGTGCTCTCAGTACTCTTTTTTTTTAATAACAATATGGTTAGTTATCTTTAAAATCTGCTGAGCAATTAAAGACATTCACATAAACAGCAAAGGCATTCATCCAGCCCCTGTACATGAGCAGCATCATGCAGCATGTTACGTAACCAATGCTGCTCCCAGAAATGGGCTACATGGATCAATAGACCAGATGGTAAAAATCCTACAGATTCTACCGCTTGCTGAAAATGGCTTTCTAAGCAATTTCAGAGAGCAGACCATTTGCTAAAACAGCTTGTGAAATGGCTTTYAAATAGAAGAAAATCTCTACATTTGCTAGATAAAACAAAGACTAATTCAGCCAGTCCTGTCCACTTTGCAGATCAAGAAAGTGAGGCACAAAAGAGGTGACTTTCTTCAAGCTCCGACAGTGAACTGGTGGCAGAGGAGGGAGTGAAACCCAGGTGCACTGGCCGGGAGCCGTATGCTCCAGCCTGTTCTGTATAGTCCATCTGCAACATTTTGCTTCAGCCAGGAAATATTGGTCYTATGATGCCACATTTTACAATATATATAGAAAGCGTGTATATTTTTATATGTAACTTTAAAGGTGGGTGGATTTTTTCGTGTTAAATTTATAGGTAATTTACATAACTAATTTGTAAGCTGAAGTGTAAATGACGCTCAGCTGAAGTGACCATTTTGACAAGCAAGTGCAAACATTGTCAGAACATTGGCAGATCTGCTTTGGACAAGACTGAACTTGACAGCTTTTTCTGTGTGCATCTGGGTTTTCTTGGGGGGGCAGCAAAGGGGGGAGTGTGTTTTGTTTTGTTTTAAGAGCTACTTAARAGTATTGCATTATAATAATCTGATTTTTAAATTATCTATCTAGCTATGTCATTTAAGATAATAAAAAAGCTGGCATGCAAACCAGAAAGCTGTTTTTTCTGTGCTTGTTGTGCCCAATACTGTTTAAACAAATGCAAAACTATTGTGAAACATGCAATGCTCTCAACCATCTGACATAATAATTCAGCTCCAGTTAAAGATGATGACTTAAAGAAAGCTTGCAAGATACCTTACACCAATGTTAGATATGGATGATTGGGAGTGAGGAGATGAACGTTTTAAAATCAAAGAAATATGCAAGGTAATTTTTTTTTTTTTTTTTTTCATCTTGGAATACTAAGATTGAGGATTTGCATGACTTGATTTTTTGGAAATTTTAAAAGCCTACAACTTGGTATAAAGCCCATGGAAACGCATGGTGTTCCTAATTTTTAATTTTTTTTTTTTAGGCCTATAGATCCTTTTCTTTACTTCCATCCTTCTCATGTGTCACTCAGTTTGGACAGAGTCTCTTCCTGTCAGCTTTGGCTTCAGCGCTCATCCAGCCAAGTGCTCCCAGGAGGTGGTGGGAATCTCTCCTGTAGCTTTGAAGTGAGCTCTGGAAAGCTGGGATTTCAAGATGTGGGTCCTAGTACATGTCTACTTACGCTGACATAAAGGAAACCCCAGAAGAAGATTATTTGATTTCTGTCTGAAAAACATATATATAGTTTTTMAATAGAATGCAAGTTAGCTTTGGACGCTTAGTGGTAAGTAGCAAGTTGGGGATATCCAGAGTCACGAAATCATGATTTTCCGATTCTTGTATTGCACAATTAGTGTGATGTCTCCAGGTCTAGTGGCCCTTTAAGGCCAAAATATATAAAAGACGAACACATTATGATTTCGCCTGTGGACCATTATTTGTCATTGCTCTTCTTGATGATCTGCATCTGCTTTAATAAAAAGAATATTTAAGAAACCATAAAGAAAGCTAACCCAATTCTCTTTTAATGCATTATGCAATTAAATCTTTATTGAGATTTGAGAGCTGTACAACCGCAAAAGAGGAAAAAAAAAAAAAACCAACCAGAAACAAAAACCAAAACCAGGAGTGATCATATCTTTATATCTAGACACATACTCGGGATAAATCTGTGCATAGAAAGAAATTGTACAGTCTGTCATGTATAAGGTCAGGTAAAAAATTCTGACTATCCCACAGGCCTGTACTGCAGATATTAACGCATGTGGTAGAATTATGGAAGTGAATAGTTCCCTTACATACAATAAAATTTCTCTGCCATGTAGCTTAGACATACATACCTGCAAAATTAAAGCCTTGTATTCCAAGACTCCTTTAGTCACTGTGAGAATGAGAAAAGTAATGGAGCTAAATTCTGTTCAGATAACCTGGACTTTTTCAGGGTATTTTCAGTGGACATTACCTGGTTCCAATTGGATGAGCTTTCTAGCTTATTTCTTAATGATGTATTTTGAGGATAGCCAAGGTGTGGTTCGGGAGACTCGTGCAGTTCACAGGTGGTTCAGGTTGCGGCTGGAGCACATGAACAGCCTCGTCCCATGGGCACCAGTGGGAGCCGTGGGAGTCCGCAGCTCCGTCTCCCTCTAGCTTTCCACCGTAACTCCCGCCCCTATGAAAATCTCAGCAAGTGGTTCAGGCTCAGAAAGACCGGCTTTCGTATTTTAACACTGGGTTTTACTGGTATGCATACATGAATGTGCCCTACCAATTAACCTGCACTTACAAACGTGTAAAATCTCATCACCGGTTCTGCTGATTTGCACCAAACTATGTGGACTATTAATCCTCTTCACACTGAATAAGGTATCCAGAACTGAAAAATGCTAAATTGTTAGCTCTGTCACAGAGGTGTAATGTACGATAGATGTTTTGGATAATGGATCTATGTTTCAATACATAGAGACAACCTCGGATTTTCAGTAATATTTTTTTACAGTTTTGAAGCTTGTAGAATATAAGTCTTCCCCTTTACTGCCCTAAGAGTTCACTGAGGAATGGGGGAAACCCCCCTATTCGGAATACAAGTTATCTTGTATTTTTGCTAACGTATATAATTACTGATGTGGGTGTTCCCACATCTTAGAATGGAAAAAGTGCTTGCCAAGATTGAAAAACTGTAGTAAGCAATATAAATGATTTCTTTCACACACCAGCATTTCTTGCTGAGACAAGTGAACTGGAACTGTGTTTAAAACCATATAATTATACTCCTATATATCATTTATTAAATCAGATTTCCCCCACCCTCTTTTCTTTCAAGTCGCTTCTGAAAATGCTTTTCTTCCAAGAGGCCTGCTAGCTGGGGTCCTCCCCTTTGAAGAACTCTTTCCAAACAATGGAAATGAACAAAAATGTAAACAGCACATCAAGACCCATGTGACATGTTGTCCCTATACCATTATTGCTCTTTGCTTAAATCTTTGCTCTAGCTTCAGTGTCACTGAAGTCTGTTTGGGCCAGATATGAGCTATTGCCTGTCTGGGGTCTACCCCAGACATCCATGGGTTGTATGGAGCATTTTGATCTTCAAGGCTGGTTTTCTCCATGACACAGGTCATATAATTTCGTCTCTCCATTCCTCGGTCAGGGCCAGAACTGCCTGTTCAGATAGTGCAAGTGCTGTAGAAAGGTGTTTGTGGATTTCCTTATTTCACACTCATATCTATGCTGTTTAAAATATAAAGAAGCTGACCCAGTGTTTTCACACCCATGAAATAGAAGGACTAATGAACAATTTTTCCAAAGCATACAGATTGTATATGCAAAGGTCCAGTATGCAAATCCTGACTTGTTTATGCCTCAGGTTGTGCATACAAAAAGCTATTTAACTTTGAGCCAATATATCTTTCTTTCCAGCACCCACACCTCACTCAACCCACCTCCTCTGAGAAAGCCTGGGGAAAAGACTTTATACTATACTCCAAAAGGCTGGGGAGTAAGGYTGTGTTGGACAAAGGGACCATCTGAACATGAATTGGTACCAGCGACGAAACCCTTTGCAATTATCATCAAAGTAGAGGTTCCAGCTCTTGGCTGATTAGCAGGGTCCTGTCTGCCATGAAGCTTGTAGTTGGTGTAAGCGTGTGGGGATTGGGACCATTGCTGTTGAATTTGTGGTGTAAGTGGTACCGCTCACRTTCTTAGAATAGCCTTCCCCAGTTCGTACTGGAGATTGCATATTAAGGTACGGTGGCATCTTTTGGGACTTCCATTATGTAGTTTGAGAATCTAAGGACCTCTCAGAATTGTTCTTATATTCTGAGACCCTTGCACTGCAGACCACAGAGTCTGGACGGTGGTTTTCTCAGGTTTAAATAATAATTCACATGAGCAAGAGTTGTCAGTATGGCACCGCAGTTTTCTCTTATTAGGCTAATTTTTTCCTTTGGTCATTTTGTAGTAACTGTCGCTGAGAAAGGGAAGTTGTATATTAAGGGTTTGATATATCAAGGGAAGAAATTCTTTTACGCTCACTGATACGTGCACATCATGAAGATGCATTAGATTTCAGCCTAAACTTCCCATCAATCTTTTCTTTTTTTTCCTATTGTTTTCCCTCTTCAATCTATTCTTACCTCCTATCCTAGTTTTTTTGTTGCTCTTTGTTTTTACTCCTTTTCTGTTTAATCCTTCTGAAGTGTTGTCAAGCAGTGCTCCAGTTCTGGTTGAACTCCTCAGTCCCGCAGTGCGAGAATAGAGCTCTATCAGTTCTCGTGTGGTGCTGCTGTATCCAAGATGCCTAACTTCTAACTCAAGTGTTTAAGGAGATGTACTTTGTAATGTTTTCCTTGGGGTTTAATTAATTTTTTTAACGATTCTGTTTTGTACTAGCTAATTTACCATGTGTTTTCACAAAATACAATATGAAATAGAACAAAACACTGTTATTTTGAAGGAAGATGCTGAGAAGTATGAGAGTTATTTATGCTGATTGTTATTTAGTGAATACTTGAAAACTGTCATGCTCAGGACTATCTTTGTTAAGGAAGTATTCATTCTCATGAAAAAAGGTACAAACCATGCAAAATATAAAGAAAACAAACCCAGCTATAAGAAAAACAAACATGCACTGGGTGCCTACCATGATCAGAAATCTGCTGAATTTAAAGTAATATCTGTCATAGGAAAAGTTATAACATATTGTTCTTTTATTGTGTTTTATGCCTTTTATTAGCTTGCAAATCTAATTAGGAAGGCAATTGGCACACAGTTTGCAATGACGGAAGCAGTACCACCTATTCTTGTGGCAGCTTTGGTTTTGCTTTATGGGTGGTCTTTGTTCTTAAAGACTTATATGAATACCACATATTAGCTGAGCTGGTTCTCCCTTGATGTCTGTGTTGTATTGTACACATGTTGTCACTGTTTGACACTTAAACAATCCAGATTCTTACCCAGCCCATATTTAGTGCCATAATAAACTTCTGAGCATATGTTTTTGAGAGCAACAGTAACATTCATCACTGCGATGTGACATATAAATAAGCACTACTGGAGAGTGTACATGCCTTCAGAGGGCAGAGCTGGACTAGAAGGTGTGTGCCAGAGGGATGTGGTCATCTGCCCTGCCCTTACTGGGCTTTTTTCTTCTTCGCCTTGTTTCAGTAAATCAAAACGGTTGTTGAAGTGACCTACAAAATTCACCCTGTACATGTGAAAAACACACATTGTTACAAAACTTTTTTAGTGAAACATTTCCTGTTTGGGGCTTTGGCTTGACAAACAGTAGATGTAAGGCATCAACCATTCCTCTTCTCTCTTCATCTCACTTGCTCTGTCTTTCARCAGAGAGCTCCATCGAGGCCTTGGTCTGAAGCACTGGTCTGGCAGGTGTGACGTACCAATGCTTCCTGCTCCCGTGAGTCCCCTTCTATTGTTTTTGCAAAATTTCTGTACTTGAATGGTTTTGTTTCGGCAGAGGTGGTTTTTTTGTGTTTTGTTTGGGGTTTTTTGTTTCTTTTTTGGTTTTTTTGGTGGTGGTTTTTTTTGTGGGTTTTTTTTTGTTTGGGGTTTTTTTTTTTTTGAGGTGGCTTTGTTAGAAATGAAGAGGGAATCACATATGAAGGGCTTCAGGATTTGACTTGTCCCTTGCTCCCTCTGAGCAAGACCAGAGGCTTACAAAGACTAAGGGCAGTACAATGGATTTGAAGTGTGGTCATATTCTGTCTTAGCTGGGAAAACACATTCTGATTCAATGAGAGCTTTGTCTGAACAAGGACAGAAAAGCTGAGCCTTGAACAAGGAAATCATTTATATAAATCTTAACAAATATTTAATATGGAATGTTAATTATAAAAAAAAAAAAAAAGGGTATATGTTTTGATGTCCTGCCTTTAAGTGACAGATCATCTAGTGTCTCCTTGGCCTGAGGAGGACCATCAGCTTGCTAATTACAGATGTATATCAATCCAGTGAGAGTATCCTGCCATTATACCAATACCTCTTTAAAGAAACAGGTGTGGTAGATGAAAAAGAGAAAATATGTTTAAAACTGAAATGATATAAGAGACATCTGCCTTTATTGCTTTGATTAATACTTGAATTTTCTATTGATCAATATTGCTGAAGACAAGAAAAAATAGTTATTAAATAAATAGAGTAGGAATCAGAAATTTCTAAGTGCTAGCTGTTTGTTATATAAACACAATTATTAYGACAATATTACTATGTGTAAATGTAAAAATCCTTGAAGTTCCTTGTGCCAAAGTAGTATTTCTTTGAAAATAAGTGGCTCTCCTGAGGTAGCCATTCTGCTCTGTACCTGCATGTCCTTCCACCCTCTTGGACCATGTGAAAGGAGTCCTCTGCAAACTATTCACATCTCCTATGAGAGGCCAATGGGTGGCTGTGCAGRTAAGAGGTAGCAGATGCAGTGCGAGCTTCTACCACAGTGAAAATGAAAAAATGAAAAAAAAACAATACGCAGCATGTTCCAGCGCTCAACAACAGCTCATGCTATGAACTGAAACAAAAATAAAGGTGAAGCTACTAGGTGTTGTCACAATACCAACGATGCATATGTTTATTTTAAGACTGACTCTTAGTTTCTCATGGCAAAATACATCTGTGCATTAGCAATGGGTCCTACCTGAAAAGTGAGATTCATTCATATCTGACCTTGGTTTGAATTTTATCCACTGTCTTCATTAGGAAAATGAAGCCCAGCACCATTCACCCTTCTGTCTTCCCCAAAGCACCAGCATTTGAAGCTGCATCTAGGCCTGGACTCTGCCCTGATTTCATGCTCTGCATATGTGTACAGCGTGCGAGAGAGCAGAGAACGCATTTGAGAATAAACTGTGTTAGCTCTCAAAGAGAGATTTTAAAAGTTTTAATATCATGGTTGTCTAGTTTGATCTAGTATCTGGTCATTGAATTGTATCATTGCAAGAAACATGAGAACAGCAGCAACCATGAGGTATATTGTATTACAGAATGAGGTTACACAGCACCAAAGCACCACCATATTTCAGTAACAAATGCAGCTTCTGGGGAGTTTTGTTATCATTGCATAAGCTTCACTGCTCCCTAGAAGATGACACTGATTCAGACAGAAAACACTAATTCAGTTCTTGCCAGCAGAGCCAATTGTCTCTTTGATTACATTAGACTGACAACTGGTTTTCAATGTCATTGTCAGCCGCAACTTCTCATACATGGTGCAGTGGAGCGTGAACTGGGCTCCCTTTATTTAATTATTTCCACCTATTTCTGTATTTGTGAATAAGGCAAATGCGAGGCTCCCATCTAGTAGATAGAAAAATGTCAGGTGTTTAGATTACAAAACTCAGGCTTCAACAGTGGTGTCCAGCATCCTTTTTAAAGGCAGATCCTGAATGTGTGTGTCACTCCAAAGAATGATTTTGAAACTATCTTCTTTTTTCTGTGTGTGTTAGTTGTCTATAAGTGACCTAGGATTTTCTTGATTAAATAATTGTTGCATTAAATCATTTGCTGAATATCTTTACATTTTTTCTTAACTAAGTTGTAATTGGAAGACCATATGTGAGCTGCCCATTGCAGGCACTTGCTATTTAAAATTTGCTTTGCGTTGGTTGGTGTTGTTTGGGCATGCAAGCCTTGTGGTCCATTCTGTGCCTGGGTCTGGAGGAGCGTGAAGCTCAGAGGATGTCTCTCCAGTGCAGTGGCCCGTGCTGGCACTCCTGCAGTAAGCTAATGCAGCCGTGGTGGGGGTGAGGGTATGGCAATGCAGACCAGAGGGTGTAGGAGCTGTCATCTGGCAGGCAGGCAGGGTATGAAGGTAGGCTTCAGCCTGTGCTCGTTTCAACCAGCCCATGCAGCACAGGGGGATCTCTGTGAAATCAAACCCCGCTTAATCCAACCAGCTGTGCTGTTTAACAGGGAGTGTTGCCCTTTCCAGTGTGTCCCAACAGTGATGGGCTGACAGCAGTTTCCTCCTTTGCAAGTAGACCATGGACAGCTGAGATACAGCCTGGTCACAAGCCATCCATAGTGCAGAAAACATCATGTTCTCTGCATTTTTGCCCAGGCTGTGGTTTGTTGTGTTATCCCGAGCAGAGGACTCCCAGCGCAACTCTGAGCGCTGTACTTACATGCGCATGTCTAAAACGACCAGAGATGATCAGCCTCTTCCCCTCCCCTCTGCCTCCCTCACGCGTACCGTTCCATGAAAGGGGGATTAGGGAACCGGGAGGTTGCTGTGGGGGTTCAGGAGCATGCTGCAGAGATGTTACTCTTCTGTGCAAGTTTTTCTTATGCCCTGCTGGTCCTTGCTGTTCCCTCTCAGCAGAAAAGGGATAAAGTGGGGGGGCAGCATTTTTACTTTTTAAAAATCTTTTTATCCACCTTTTCTTGAATAGACTTAGGAAAACTTTTTTTTCTTTTAATGTTTTCTTCTCTGTTAAGGTTATAAATGTATTTTAAAAAAACATAGCTGAAATTTTTCACCAGATCTTGTTTCTTGAAGAGCTGTGGGCTTACGAAAACCAAGAGATTGACAATAAAATCAAGAGGGGTAGCAGCAATGAAGGTTGCTCTGCCAAATAATATGCTGTTAGAATAGTATTTTTGCATTAGTTTTATATATGTTTTTTAAAAATACCCCAGAATGTCTTAGAAGAGTAGGTAGTCAAGGAGGAAGCTCCACAAGCTCGCAGTACCTCCGTGAAATGTAGCCCCATGAAATGATTGCTGCCAACTCTCTGTGAGTCTTCCCTGCCTGCAGAATAAGAGATTTATGTTCTTCATAAACGTGTATCCTTCTATTTCTGAATTCTCTTCTACTGCTCCCATTGCCCAAAAGCCAAACAAAGCTAACCTCCTCCAGGTCCCAGAGTGAAAAAATGCAAACACACTGCATTTAAAAGTAGATTTAGCAACTCCAAAGTGGGCGATTTGGTTCCACCCATCAAACCTGAGTTCTCTGATCTAAAGTCAGATGGGTGCTACTCCTAGCGAGATGTGTGCCAAATCTAATTAAGCTTTGCATAATGTGCATCTTGGGTGATTTGATTTATTAGCTTTGTTTGAAGAAAGTAATAATAAAAAAAGAAAATGGCTTTGGTAATAAGCTGTTTGAATTCCCTGTGCAAGTAGGCACAGTCCCTCCTGGATCTCCCTGAAATGCTCTTGGGGTGCGCAGGTTACCTATCAACAGACTGATGCAATGCTGGGAGCCGGTGCAAAGAGGGTGTTGGGTCTGGGGTCCTATATCCATTGCTGTCCTGGCTTTTGGCTTGGCATAAGTATTCAAGTAGTCCCCACTGTGTATGATGATTTTCCATTCTCACAACCACCATAAAACCCAGGAAATGATCATTTATCTCCATTTATACCAATGCAACCTAGTGCACAGAGAGACTAGAGATGGCTGTAGTGTAGTGTAGCAGAGATACTTGCATTAGCACTAAATGCTGGGGTTTGCAACTGGAAAAATAGTCCCAGACCCCATGCTGGTGTAGCAACGTTGCTTTTGATACCTAAACTAGCTCTTATGTATCTCTCTGTTAATTTGAAGTGTACAGTGCAGACATTTCCTGTGGCCTAGATCCTCAACACCTCAAGTCCTATTGATTCTGGTGGGCCAAGTTATGGTGGTTGGCCATGGCACTGTCTCATATCCTGTAGCATTCCTGAAGCTGGGTTCTCATTTGCCATCCTAATACTGGCCTGTCTTTCTTTTCTTTGATGTCTTGTGCTCCGTGGGTTACAGAGGACGATTTCCTGCAGGGCTCCTGATAAGGCTAGCTCTTACTCTGGCAGGGTTCCTTTTTCTCCTCCATCCCCCAAAGCACCAACTCGTAAGACTATTGCAGCATGACCTAAGATGAATCTGTATTTGTAAACATCAACATTGCAGTGCTGGTGTTCCTCACACAGCATGGAGAGATTTACTCGAAAGTGGCACGCGCTGAAAATTTATAGATACTGCTTGACCGGCTGCAGTAACTGCCCTGGGATCAGTTGGAAAGGCAATCGCCTTGGGGTCTGATCAACAGTGATATTTCAGCATATAACTTCTGGTAATTTGAATGTGAATAAGGGGCAATAGGTCTGGGGTCCTGGATATTAGAACCTTTTTTCCCAATCGTACTCCTCAGCTGCAGCAGGCACAAAACCATGACGGAGCATTGAGCATCTGCAATTTCTATTCAGGGGCTGTTAATTATTTCCAGGGAAAATGTCTAAAACTTTTACTTTGCATTTACAATGAAAACAAGAGCCTTGAGGACCAGCAGTTTTACCGTGCTGTTGTGTTATCCTGGGGTAGAATAATTAATTTAAGACGTCCTATTCTAGGAATGTGCCTATTAGAGCATGAAGGGAAGAGTTGTATGTTTATCTTCACTCTCTTCAGGATGATCTCTTCTAAAAACTTTCAAGGGTTATTGCTGTTTACAACTTGGAAAGTGGGAATTAGGTGTAGGATAAGATTTGCTCTTAGTTGGTCACAGAATCTTGTGCTATTTTGTGTGGACGTTGGAGATTATTAGGATACACAACCTGTGTGCAAGTGCTAATCTGCCTCTTCAACAACGCTATTTTGTGCTACTGAAAAATAGGCAAACGATACAAACATAGGTCTGCGTGATTTGATGAAACATTACTTTTTGGGGTTTTTTGGATTTATGTTAAACACATTTGAAAAATCACTTTTTTGGAGAATATTGATGGAGTAAAATGATTAAATGCAAATAATTTTTGCAGTTTAGTTCTTTCTGTTAGAAAAATTAGACATGATTATTCTGAAAAATCAAGCTTTGAAATGTTTTGCTAGCTTTAATGAGAATAACCTCTTTTTTTCTTATTCTAAAAAAAAAAAAAAAAAAAACCCACAACATTTTCTTTCCACTGGAATAATAGAAGAGTGAAGGAAAATACATGGATTAACAACAATTTTAAGTGAGTTAAAATTAACACAAATTTAAGTGAGTTCCCCCAAGACGCTCCCCACATTTTTAATCATGATACTTGCTTTGTTGGGGTGGTTTGGGTTTTCACTTTTTTGATCAAACATACAGCTGAACCTTGTGGCAGAAACGTTCACCTAAAATACTGATATTAAGCAAATATCAGTAAATATCAATAGAAACATTGAATACATACACTTTCTTACCAGAAAACTAGCATTTCACTACAGCCAGGCAGCAGAAACAAGCTATGCAGCCTGTTGTGTGTAATCAACATGGTTTGAATTTTGAATATTAAAATATTCAAAATTTACTTACAGACCTTTAATACCTCCCAGAATTTATCTGGCAATTAATTTCAAATGCCATATCAGGGGGAGAGGGGAATTAATATGTTTTGCCAGTAATTTTTTTTGTCAAAGACAGATGTAAAATGGTTTGTTACGAAAAATTCCCATTTCTGTGCAGCAATATACGAAATGGAAGTTTGAAGAAGAAATGAGAAAGGTATTTATGCTTTCCACAGTATCACTACTTTGTGACAGTGACCATTTATCCACTCCAGCTGCGCAATGACTCTGGCATATGGGGGAAAACTCACAGAGGGAGCTTTGGGGGAGTGCGAAAGTTTTCTGCAGTTGTGGTGATGAGCAGAAGGGTCTTGCAATACCTGTCTTTGCAGTTATGGACCCTCCTTTGTCCTTAGAAAACACAGCAACAAGGTGAAAGCTTCTGTCCTCATCTCCTTGATTTAACCCTGAGACAGAGGCTGGGATTTTCAAAGGCACCTGAGAGCGCAAGTGCTCCACTCCCATTGAATATTAATGGGTTTTGAATGCTTGACTCCTTCAGGCTTCTCTGAAAACCTCAGCTTTGGTTCATCTGCCTGCTTAGGGGCTTGACTAACAAGGTTTAACCCAAGGGGCAAAAGCTCTTTCATGCAAGTCAGGCGCTCTCTTCCAAAAAGCTGCGTGTATGGCGGGAAACTGCAGTGTTTGTGTGTGCGGAGAGGGGCCTATGGAGGGGCCAAGGGAAGATGAGTTTATTTTTAAACTGGTTTGACTGAATTACAGACACAATGCAGCATACCGCCTCTGCTGACTCTGCAGACTGTTCTGTGCTAGGCTCCGTCTGACAGTGACTCAGAGGCAGCAAGAGTGCGATTACAGCTCCTGGCTCAAACATTGAGTCTGTTGGGAGGAGGAGAATAATTCCTTAATTTATTTGGGACACTGGATGGTTTCCTCGCTCTCTGTAACAACAGGGTGTGAGCAGCCCCAGCTCCAGCTGCTGGTGGACGGGTTTTGCAAAAGCAAATGTTCCCTCCCCAGCACCCGCCAGCCGGAGCGGCACGGCGCCGAACGCACCGGGCTGAGCCTCCTGTGCCAATGTCTGTGGCCAGCAGAGCTCGCAGAGGGGCTCGGGAGAGCTCGTAATTAAATTCTCACAATGCTCRTGTGTTTGGTAATTAGAGATWTTTTTTTTTTTTCCAAAGCCTGCTAGGGGAATTTTCCATAGCGCTGTCTTTTCATTTTCACTGGAAACGATAGGACTTAAGTGTCAGTGCCTTATGGTAGGGCAGGTATTTGCTTAGGAGCAGGAAGGGAAACCAGGTAGTAACACCACGCTTAGGGGTTTTACCAGCCTTGTACTGAGCTGGTGAAAGTTGGTGCGGCCAATGGATAAGTCCCTGAGACTACCTATTAATTGATGAGTCAAATACCCTCAGAAACTTGTAGGCCTGCGTTCCTTCTCCTGCTAGTGCAAATCAGGAGCAATTCCATTAAAGGACATGCTTTGGGAGTAGAGTACTACAGTGTCAAGTGTAATCAAATATTAAAATCATTTAAAAATTCCATTTATGGTAATTGCATTTCACAGAGATGATCCTCCATCCTGACAATAGTTTAATCTTTGCCCTTCACCTCACTCTCTCGGAGCTGCATGGCTGCGAATGCAATGCCAGGGGAGGAAGGTCCACGCTACAGTTTTGTATATGCAACTGCAGAAGCAGCATTTCATTTCCTTATTTTGTGAGATGCAATTACCATAAATTGAAATCTACCAACATATGCATTATTTAAAAGCAAATGTTACAGGGTCACTATCCTGACTGGGAATTTTGTGTACTTCCATAATACAAATATTTAATAGTAATAACAGTAATAATAAATTAGCCTTCTGTTTGGTTTCTAAATGTTTGCACTAGTAAAAAACTGTAAAATCTGCATTCCTGTGCACTGCAAGGACTAAATATGAAATATGCATTCTAAACATTATACTTCTAAGTTAACAAATGACGCTTAGCTAGAGTATTAGGAGACGTTATTTCCAAAGACATCTATGGAGTTCATTTTGCCATCAGTCTTAATCTCTGCAAGATGTGGTAAAGAAGGTTAGTTTTGGCAGTTTAATGCTTGCAAAGAAAAATATTTTGCAAAATCTGTTGTAAATAGGTAAGTTTTTAAACCATTTTATTTACCGAAGATAATATTTTCAAGCACAGTTGATCTTGATGTGATCGATATGTGCCCATTACAACACAGACTCTTTTCAAAGCACTCAGTAGCCCCAGATCAGAATAGCAGTTTGGGTCTTGTGTTAATATTTTGGATATGATTGTGAATGAAGCACTGTAGCATTGTGTTACAGCAGGAAAACCAGCCAACAGAAAATGCAGATAAAAAGATGTGTGTTGGCTCCAAAGTCCTTTTTTTAAGCTTGATTTCAAGAAGTACTGAATGGAAAATTACTTCAGGGCTATGTATTTTAAATATGAAGTAGGAATTTTTAAAAGCATCTGAGTAACTTCTGAACATACTACTGCTCACTTTTAAATGAGACTGGTCCTGAGAAGTTTTAGGAGACTCTTCAAATCTACTTTAGGATGTTAAAATAACTTATTTTCATATCTTAAGGAGTAAGATATTAAATGTTAAGAAGCTAGCATGATGGATCAGTGGTAATTGCTCCCATTAAGTGGATGATTTCAAGTATCTAAGCAAAGAATTGGATTCTGTTAGCCCRTTGTTCAGTGGACCTACTTGTGGAACAAGCTCTTACTAAATGCAGGTTCAAAACTTGGTTTTAATTTGTGAGTCAACCTGAATGGAGCTTGTGAGAGGCATTTGCACTACTGCAGGTGGCTGAAGCACTGAGTCTCTCTCTGGTCTGCAGCTATATTGAAGTTTCACCATCTTATTCCATGGTTGATTTTTTGGGTCTGAAACATGGCGAAAACATAAACACAACCTAGTGTGTCATCATTACTTGGCTTGGACAAGAATTACGTAATTGCACTTTTTGCTAGGAGGAACTATTTTGAAGTGATAATGGTTTTCTTAAAGAGATGTTGTGAAGATATGCATCAAATATTTATTTCCATAAAAGTATCCATTCTCAGCCATGAGATGAACACCACCTTTGTTTATTAAAACTGAAAATGTCTTAATAATATGATTGACTAATGAGTTGTATGACCCTGCAAAGGGAAGATGGCATCTACTCCCTGACTACTCTGTAATTACAATCTGGGATGAGGGATTTGATCTTGCAGTCATGCAGAGGGAATTTTGTGTGTGTAATGAAGGTGGAGCAGAAACGGGGATGATTTAAGTTACCAGTAGGATGGCATTTTGTCTTTTTTTAGAATATAAACTGGAATTTAACATATCTAACCATAGACCCCAAACCTATAAAAGGATATATGACTGGTGCAGTGCATGAGTGTGGGTTTCCAGTGACATCCCAGTGATTTTTCAAAAACCAGAGGCCTATCGGTATAGATTAATTTACGTTATTCACACCTCAATCATGGCACTTGTTCATATCTTAGAAAACCAGCGTATTTCATAGGTGAGAAAGACCAGTGAGTCCCTCCACTCTTTATTGCCAGTGACTATGACTTCTCTGTCCTTTAAAAACTGGTTACTTTAGACCATTTTAGCTATTCTTTGAAGTCTAACTATGTGACGCAATCTGTCCTAGGAAGGTAACAGTCTTGCAAGTGAGATATCCATGTATCTGACAATTAATTAATTACAGTTCCACTTCCTAAAATGAAGTTCCGACTACTAGCACATTGAAACAATTTCTGCGTTATTGTCTTTAAATAGATATGTCCTACTATTTATGATTGTTAAGGAGAAGTTCAAAACCCCACTGGAAACAAACACAAAAATCTCCCACAGTCTTGAATGAGTTTTTCTCTAGATGGGTGATTTCAACCTCTTCCAATGGGCTGGGTGCACTTCTTTATAAAATATTTAAGCTTTCTTATTATAGGCTTGCTTTTTTAAAGTTATCGATCCAAGTCCCTGCATTCCTTCAGGTCTGTAGACCACAAGCTGAAAATCACCRGTTGGGACAGCTCATCTGTAGAGCTTTATAGTCTTGCACTCTGTATTTTCACCATTCACCCATTCATGGATGCCAGGGGTTTGAAAACCTGATGAACTTTAGTGATTTTATTAGTGGGATCCAAGCTAGCTCACAGGTCTTTGGCACTCAAGTTAGGAGGAAGCGCCATATTTCACTTCTGTTTCATAGCAAGAGAACTCTTTTCATTTCCAAAGATCTGTATCRGGGAAATTGTCTTCCAAAATGCACTGTTCGTTACTGCAGCCACCCGGAAGATGTACACCATTTAAGGTAAAGCCACAGCTCAGCAAAAACTAAAGAAATCATGACAATTATTGCCTAAATTGAATTTAAAATGAGATTAAAATTGATTTTTTTTTTTTTTTTTTTTTTTTTTTTTTTTTTTTTTTTAATTCATTGCAGGGTCTTGGACCATTCATTGACCTGTATTAATTGGTGGTTTTGTTTCTCCTGGACAATTTTAAATTTAGGAAAACAACTAGGTAAATAAAAAAATTAAAAATTCTAAAATATTTTCATCAGTTGAAAAGTTATGGAAAAGTTAAAAGAAATGTTTGGTTTGACCCAAAGTAAAACAGTTTCTTTATTTTTGAACATTTAACACTTACATATATGAAATTGAGGGAAATACGAGAATGAACAGCTGCTTAGAAAAGAAATCAATTATTTTAGCAAAAGCTGGAATGAGAAGTTCTAGTTTTCAGGGAAGTATTTCTGTTTGTTTTGGTCTCCAAAAGGAACGCTTGGCTGAAACTGGCACAAAGACACAGAGTGATTCAAGTTTGCTGAATTTGCAGTTTTAGTCTGAATACTGTGGAGAATTTTTCTCACTGTTGGAGAGCCATAGAAAACTCAGGAGCGTTTTCATGTATGTTCATGCACACRCTTTATCACTTTATTTTTGCTTGTCCCCCCAGATAGAATACTTTCACTACCTTACCAAACCAACATCATTTACACATCAAAACAATAATTCATTTTCAGATTCAGCCCTTCATTAAAAAGATAAGTAGGGCTTAATTGGTATCTAGTGCCTGTCTAGCTATTCTGTACTAGAGCGGAGTTAAGTGGGGTTTCTCAGACAAGGGCCTTGGGCAAGCCCTCTGTCTGGGATGAATTTCTCCCCAATTAAACTCATTTGTTTTCACATTCACATAATGGCACCTGAGATATGGAATGTCTCAACCACTTCCTTCAGCTTTTTTCTGAGGGTGGGGAATTGTTTAAATCTGAGCTGCAAACTCATTACTGTAGAATATACTGTGCAAATAAATGTCCAATGTGCTGGAGGATTATCTGATTAAAGAGGTTAAATTATCCTCTTATTACTTTAATAGTTTATCTTTTCTGAGGTTCAGGTAGAATGATGTTTTATTGAAGATACGCCAAGAGGTGGAGTTCTGCCTTGGATTATGTTTAGGATAGAAGCTGAGTTTGAAGCTGAATCAGAGGTGCCAAATCTTATGACCTGTTCATGCCAGAGTGGGGTTAGGGTGGTGGGAATTGTGGAACATTTGCCATCTCAAAGATTATGAGAAATACTCCCTTTGCGAAGAGCTCTGCTGCATCTGAGTTGGAACTGGTCGGACTCAGAGGAAGAAGCCCAGACAGTTTAGAACAAAATTCAAAGGGTTTTTGCTAAGCAAAACCTACCTACTAAGCTATCTCACTGCATTGCCTAGAACCAAGCAAAAAACAGCTCTGTCATCTTACCTGAAATTTTTAACCTTTATCTTTTCCATATTTTGGATTCCTGTAATTAAAACTGAAGGGAGGAGAAACTGGGCTGATCTACACTGAAACTGCTACGAATTCTCTCAGTCTGATCTGTGGGCACGTAGGGCCAAACTTTTAAAGGCCCTTGAATGCCTAACGGTGCGAATAGATGCCCACAGGCATTAGTGTCCCATTAGAAGCACAGTATTTTTGGAAATCCCAGGGAGAGATTGGGGTAGAAATCAAATATCTCTTCAAGGTCTTTATTCTGCATTTACTTTTGAGCAGCTGCCTCCTTGCTGAGAAAGGCAGCATCCTCTGTTGAAAGCAAAGGATGACAGATCCTGGTCTTGCCTCTCTTATCACCGCTCTGTGAAGGTCTGTTTGAGATCTGGCACAAAGTCCAACTCTGGGGATCGTCTGCTCTGTGGGAATGCAGACCAGCACCCGGGCACAGGCTAAAGCAAGTCTGGAGCATGTCGAGGGGAGGGGAGGAACTTCAACCTGCATTATCCCTTCGCAAGGGTCCAAAAACGTGGCTCCCATGCGCATGGGTGGGGACGGCAGCGTGGGCTGCTGTGCTGCGGGTTGCATAGGCATCAGGGATGCCAGGAACATCACCCAAGCCCCTCTCATATCTGCTCAGTTTTCTTTCACCACAAAAACAAAAAGGATAATTCTGAGTCATGTTTGTATTGTGCTTTGAGACTTCTGGCTGGAAAAAAATTATAGAAGGATTTATATTATTATTCTTATGAATAAATATCTTGATGGGACTCATGATCTTCTTGCTCTCTTCTGTTGAAATCCTGCACATCAGGAAGCGTAATACAAGCCTCTGTTCCATCAGGACAAAGATGTCCAGATGGAACGAGAGAAATAATTAGATATACTCGAATACTGTGTCAAGAAGTTAATCTTTCTTCCAGTTTGGCATTCCTCTGCATGTTAATAACCACAAGAATTAGAGATGGAAAGATCTAATGTTGCAAGAGCAGTAACATGGGTAGCTATGGAAAATCATGTCTGTCTCCATCTGGCATCAGTAAGAAGCAAAGAGGATGCGCTACAGCAGAAACTGAGTCTGCAGCTTCTGCGATCAGAGCAAATAAACAGTAGTATTTTCTGTATACCTTTGAAATGCCCTGGTTGCACAGAGAACAATGCGTGTTTAAAACCATGGTGCTGGATTTGTATGGTCTAAATCTGTGCTCCAGCAAACTGAATCAGGCACAGTGTCTTAAAGTAGTGTTGCATCTGCAGTGGCTGCAACTTATTGTATTATAACAAACTGCACCTTGAAAAAAAAAAAATTAAAAAGAGCAACCATGCAGGCAAGAAGAAGCATCTGCATTTGCTTTACTGGATCTTTTTGTCAGGCATTGTGATCAGGCTGACAGTTAGCCCTGAGGAAAGTTATAAATTCTGCGCTGAATTGCGGTACAATCTTTCACCATGGCATTTCTGCCCTCTGGCCACGCTCTGGTTATCCATAATTGTGGCAGATAATGGTTTTTTATGGCTGGAAACATTCTTTGCAGGCACAGGGACAATAACCAGGGCTGAAAATGTAATTAAAGTGAATGGATGAACTTTCTTAAAGAAACAGTGTAGATTATTACTGGAGCTTAACACCTAAAAAGCCTGAGGCAAAATGGCAGCATCTGAAAAAACTTGTATAAATTTTAAATGCAGGGCAAGCTTGAAGGTGGATATTAGATTACAGAAGGAAAACAGAGACATTTGATGTAACAGATAACTAAGGGCTTAGATCATCTCCAGAAATATAAACTAATGTAACACATCTTTCTCTGTCAGTTGGAATATGTTATTTGTGTTCAGTGGCACCTTGTTTTCGTGAATCTATGGAGAAGTTTGTTGCAGATTTTGTCCACTTATGCAGCTGTAAAAGCATCTTCCTTAAATAATTAGAGTAGGAAAGAGATGGTATGTCTTCTATTTGTAATACCTATTTCTTATCATGGAGTGCAACAGATTTTTTTTTTTCTTTCTCCCCCGCATAGCACCGTTAAGGGTCTGGAAATCAGGTTTTTATTGAACAGTTCTGTAAAGGCACAAATGAATAGATAATAGCAGACCTCTATTTATTACAGCACATCTGCTGCAACTCTGAAAGCCAAATGAATCATAGCACAACATTATCTATTTCTGTTTTACTCTCCTCTTGGGGCTACGTTAGTTACCTGCAGGTAGTTCCTTTTCCCGGATAGAGACGTTTTCTCACGAGGCTGAATGCTTCCTAACTTCTGAAAGGCATCATCGTTCTCCTATATCTGCTGAAAACCAAAATGAGATAATGCATTAATTATTATTAACAAGGAGTTAATACTTCTGATAGTATTAATTTAACCATTCATGAGCTGATACTTAATGGGCAATCTAAATAAGTCCGACTTAGACTTGGCTCCTATATTTTCTCTCATCCTGCATGCAGAGACGTTGCTGGGCTGGAGCTGGAGAGCCTTCACTGTTTTGTGGCCGGCAAGGCAATATTTGTGTGCTGGCTCTGTTTGCAGCCATGCATTAGCTGCATGGCCTTCTGAGATTACATTTCTGGGCTGCTCTCAGTTTGCATGCATGAAAACTGGTTGCAAAATTTAGAAGCAACTTGATTTTTCCCTCTTCTATTTTTAGTACGCAGCTTTATTCCCACAGAAACATTCCCTCAGACACACCAGGATAGTAGAAGTACAAGTAACGCGCAGCCCGTCGTGGCACAGGTGTAACAGCTGACTTCCCCACTGACTGCAAATTAAGACACTTTCTGTGTGGGATAAAATGAGAACTGGTAAAGCTGCTTTTTTGTATTTTAAATAAGCTTCACAGTTAAGGATAAATTATGCTAATCTAGAACCACAAACAATACAGGCATCTGGTTTTTGCACGCTTTGTACCTGGTCAGTGAGCTTGGTCTTTGAGTTATGGGCTCATATGATCAAGCTGAATTTTGAAGCCGTGTGCACGTATTTGGTTTTTCTCAGCAAATTATTTTCTGAGTTCATTGTGAAAAGGTGGGTCTTGTGAAAAGCATCATAGACCAAAGGGATAGCTGGGGACAGTCTCACCAGAACAAGTGAAAACCACGATGTGATGGAAGGGGCATAGGAAAGAGACCTTAAAAAGATTATTTGAAGCTCTGCTAGGACATGTTCTTGGCAGAAACCTCTGCCCAGTTCTATTTCCTGGTTACCAGCACCAGAGACCTGCATCGGGGGATATGCTTTCTTTCCTGAAGAACAAAAAAAAATATGTCTGCATGATAAACAAGAATTAATGTTTCGTAGCACATTCAACTCTTGGTGGGCCTTTTCCCTCTTACAGTGCCACCCATCTTAGCGAATAGCACTCAAAAGCCACGTGAGATTACAGTTTTTGGGTGTCACTAGTGCTATACGCTTGTATCTCTGAGTCGATGGCAACAGCCTGGGTCTAGAATTGGCTGTATGTGGACAAATTTAATCCCTGAGCTATTCAGCAGAGCAAGGGGGGTGTAAGCGGTAGCAGAATCTGGCCCCATGCCCTTCCCCAGTGCACAGCAGACATTTCTGTCACCCACTGTGGTGGTTTGGGCTGCCAGGAGGCTTGTCATATGTCAGGGAGTCTGTGAAAGAGCCCGTGTATTTTCAATTTATTTCTTTATTTTTCCTAGTCTTCAGGTGGAAGATGATATCAGATACTGTTCCTCCTGCTGTATTTCAATGATACAATGAAGAGAGAAAATTAGTTATAGAAAGGAGATCCCCCCAAACTGAGGTCTGAATTTTGTAGAAGAAAAATGCTACAGCGACAGCTGAGCCCAAAGAAAATGGTAGGTAAGCTCACTTTCGTTTTCATCTAATGGCTTTCCTGTTATTGGTGCTCTGATCCACCCACACAAAACGCAGGATCAGGAATTTGGGCTTGGTAGAAGGTTCTCTGGGATTTAGCTGCTGCTTGTAACTCAGAATTTTTTTGTCTTTAAAAAGAAGGCAAGAAAAGGGAAAAGTAAGCTAAGATACTGCCCCAAAAAAATCTTTTTCTGTATTAGTACAGTCAACTTATACACGGCTGATTCACATGATGGCATAAATATTATTGATCTGACCCCACCTGACAAGATCATGTGATATGGCATATTAAACTTAAAGAAAAGAATCTTTGAGATCAGATGTCCTCCATCAATTTCAATTTCAGAGTAACATAGCTTAAAGAATTTGGCATATGGAAGAAATTCTAGTGTTTGTCTAGAGTAAATAACTTCATGTATTCTAGTTATTGCTTAGGGTAGGGATCAGAAAATTCATTTAAAAAAATTGTAACTTTTCAATGGGGAATTATAAGAAACATGATTTTTTCTGTTTAATTTTTCTTACTAAATGCAAACCAACGCAACAGACACACCAGAACAAGCAAAATGCTGAGCAGAACATTTCTCTCAATTAACCATGCTGTTTATCTACACGTATAGCGTGTTGCCACATGTTTTTGATTAATACAAACACACAGCTCTTGGTATGAATTTCTGTGCGTATGAATGTACTGTATAAATCCACTTAGCTCATGAGAAAAAAAAAAAAGGACTTCAATATTAAGCAGATAGGAAAATGACGTAATACCTGTCCAACAATGCTGAGGCTAGAGAATACTTATGCAGCACCTGTACGTATGTTTTTGTCTTTCGGGGTATGCAGAAGGAGGACAGGAAAGGTCAACTGTACTTGATAGCGTATTGCAACAACAACGGTCTGTTATCAGGAATGAGAGTGGAAAATAAAAGCAGTCAATTGTCTTCAGGAGCTGGGGAAAACTTTGGTTTAGAGGAATGGACTAATATGGACAATACTAATACTGTTCCTGGCTAGGAAGGTTTTATTTTTGTGTGTGCTTGCTAGGTTCTTTTGCTGTAGTTTCGAAGTGGGCAACCTCAATTAGTCACACAAGGTTTTGGATCTAAAGAGCTTATTCCTATCTGCTGATGAGAACCAAGACTCATAAGTATAAACTTATAGTAACTATATTTTTAAGTATTCTTTTAAAATCTGTTCATATGTGCTAAAGGTAACTTTGCCCTTTATTCAGAAGTCTGTTCTCTTTTTGGCCACTTTTCCCACTGACAGCCTCCAGTTGGCTCCTCTGTCTGGTTGCTCCCTGCCCTGACAGCACTCCAGGTTTTACTCATGTCTGGGACTGCGTTTATTCGCAAAGGTGGAAATTTTGACTGAAAAGCTCTATTTGTCTGTAAAATTTTCTCTTTTTTGAATGGTGTTTTTGAGAGCTAATGAACTAATTTCTGCAAGAAATACTTTTTGAAAAATGTCCTACTAGTTTTCCTTTCATCTGCGCTCTGATAGTAGTCATCTACTGACAAATAAACTAACCCCCATGCTGCACACACACTTTAAAAAAAAAATACAACAAACATCTACCTGCAAGTTTATCATCACAAAAGGATTAAGATTCACGTACTCTGTAGCTATGGTGAGGGATGCGTGCGGTGGACATTTCCTGCTGCGGTGGGAATGGCACAGTCTTTCCCACCATTACACAAATGCCCAGCAGCACAAATGTTGAGGTGTGAAAAACCCCAGTCTGGCAAGGAAAACACCACACTGGAATGGTGAAACCACTGAAACAAAGTATTGCCTGCTGCTCCCGTTTATTTTTTCATCTTTTCCAAAGCTGATCCTCCAACGAGGAGACTATCTGATGGACGAGTGATTTTGTTGGGGGAGTTCAGGGCAGCTCAGCAGCCCCGATGACAAGTGTTGTTGAGGTGAATCGTGTGCAGTGGAAATGGCGATCTGCCACCTGTGGGCTCACCACAACTCGACACTACATGCATGGCTGGGAGCACCCTCTCTGCGAGACTGCTGCTGCTATTCTGCTCCTTCAGCCCGAGGAAATGCACCACAAAGCTGCCAAAATTGAGTGACAGAAAAAGGGAATGATAATGAAATTAATGGAAAGGAAAAGAATCCTAACAGGTACAAAATAAGCACCTCTGAAAACCAAGTTATCAATGGGGTTATGGGTTGCACTGCTGTAGAGGCAGTGATGCATGATACAGTAGAGATGCTTAAAAAGATACACGGTTATGAACATAGGCATTAACCACAAGCGGAATATAAACCCTTCATTTAGCTCGGGGTAAAGAAAGAAACAAAACTGTTTCTTGATGTCATGTCACAGGAGATCATGTCTGATTCTGATGTGCTGCAAAAGAAATTTTGCATGTGATAGAGCCCACAGTTCCTCCATGTCCTTCATGCCTTTTAGGCACAGAGAGGGCCAGACATTTGAATTTAGTATATTGCCATCATGATGCTAGACGAGTATGGAGAGAGGAGAAAGTTCTTTTGCTTTGGGCAGCTAGAAAGAAAACACAACTTTTTTACAGATTGGACTCGCAGTTGCTCTGTGGGAGGCAGCTGGATGATTGTTCAGACGAGCATTATTTGTGCAAAGAGCCCAGGAGATTGGTTCAGGGCTCTTGATGGACCATAGACAAGACCACACTTTTCTAGGAAAAGAAAATAGCATGTTTATGGATTTAGAAAATAAAATCCGTAAGCCTGTGTATCTGTAGATGACATGGGACTAAAAGGTGGACTTGTTACAAAGAGTAGCGATTAGAGTACTTTCTGCCTATACCTTTTGCACTAGCTGTTGTTAAAACAACCATTAAACCAGGTTTTGCTCATTCATTCACTGTTTAGGTATAGGGTTTGTGGCTTGACTTCCCTTCCTATGGTTTAAAAGAAAGTGGCAACTTACCTGCCTCAGAAAGATGCTGCAAAATGGACCTTGGGAACTGCAAAGGGTTGTGCTTTGAGGGTGCTGAATAAGTAACAAAAAAACTGGCACAAATTTTTTGACCGTGATTCTATCTCCTCTGGCGCTTCCTTTTAAAGAGTGAAAGCTTGCAATCAAAAGACTTCAATGTTGCAAGAAATGCGTATTTCAACTTTACGTGCCTTAATTTCACTGTTGAAAGTTTCTTTGATCTTTTTTTTTCAGTTTAGCATTAACAGTAGAAACTTGTGCCTAACAACAACATTGCAATGCGGCCAAGTCTTCAGGTAATTTGTTCAAAGTAGAAAAGCAATGAGCAAGCGTGTAGAAATAACTCTAATAGGATCTGATCCAATGTGTATTGACATTATGGAAAGGTTTCTATTTGTTTAAATTGGATTTGGGTTGGCGATAGATAGATCTCATCAGAATCTTTTGAGAATTGTGCAGTCTGTGGGTGTTTCATCTGTAACAAATGATGCCAAGTTTGTGGATAAAGTATATATTGTTTTGTACAAAAGATGAGTGAGTAATTTTAATAGCAGCAATCATAAATGAATGGTCGTGACAAAAGTTATTTTGAACTAGGCTTATTTCAATCAATCATCTATTAGAAAAATATTTGTGTGTATCTTTTCAGCTAGCTATACAATCCTTACAGTAATTTCTGAAAAAAATTGCTTAGTGATACTCAAGTCTTTGTTTCAAGGGAGTTGATTGTTAGGTTTGATAGATGAAGAATCGAGTCTAGCAATATTTGCAATAAGAAACAACTTCTTCCTAGTGCACATTCAAAACATTTCCAAGAAAGAGAGAACCAAGTGCTTGTCAGTACTTCAGCTCTTCATTGTTTTGATTTGTAGATTTTTGGGGAAGGGAGAGGGGAAGGGAATTAAAAAGAAAATGTCAGAAACATTCCTGGTAGTTTTATGTATCTTTAGAAAAATTAACTATTGCTGTCCTACGTTTGGAGTCAGGCATCCAGATGCTATTCTCTCAGCACTAGGAGATCTATGCTAACAAGCCTAATGCATGCTGACGTCCAGCAGATCTCACTCCTTCACTTCCAAAAATTCAAAAGGAAAAAGCTGCAGAAGTCCACAGGGAATTACCACCAAGCACAATGTTTGGAAGAAAGGCAAGAAATAATATCCTATATGGGATACTGTAATTTTGGATACTTAAGTCATACTTGTATTTCAGTGAATATCAAAATTAATTTGTGTCACCTATGCACAGGCTTTGTGGGGTCTAGACACTAGTAAAACTGGTGAAATGGAAGATTTATAAATATATCCAATATTTTATTCTGCTTTTCCTTGTGTAATTACAACATTATACTTTTTTGGTTGAGAGGAAATGCGGGGAGAAGTATCACTGTACACCTGCCCTATCCGAGGACTTACTCTAGGCAGCTGTTATAGGGGTGAAACAAGGAACAAGAAGAGGAGTACCTTTGACAAGGAATATTCTGATATTCCCCTGGTGCTTAGGATTAGTGTGAAAGTGTTTACAATGTGTGGGGAGCAGAAGATGATGCTGTCAAGACACCTTTTGTCACTGTTAGGAAGCCAAAAGATAATACAAAAAGAAGTCTTAACTCTACCAAGTTTTAAGGACCTATAACTTTTTCAAGTAAGAGTTGAGCAAGGAGACTCAGTCTTTAAACCAGCTGAATATTTTCCAGTGCTTATCTACTAAAAAAAGTAGTCTGACCTTTTTTGAGAAAAAGACATTTGATGACATAAAAGGCAGAAAAGAAAATGTTACAATTTTCTTCAAAACAGCTTGGGCCAGAAAAGATCATGGAAAGGAGATGATGAACTACATTAAAAAAGAAAAATGAAAGAGAGAAAAAAATAAATCAACCCAGGACATTTGGATGCAGAACAAGCCTCCTAGAGTTATAGCAGTAAATGCTGCGAAACCGAGGAGAATCGGAAGAGATGTAAATCCCTGTGTCGTCCTTTGGCTCTTGGAAATCGGGAGATTTCCTGGAGGCAAATTCATTCCTAATTTCCTGGTTCAGGTCATCTCACATGTCCCTTTAAGTCATCTAGTACTAGGCGCTGTTGAAGTTAGGGTGCTAGACAAGATAGGCAATTGATTGACTCTGTTGTAGCAATTCCTGGTTGTCTCTGTCTCTGGCAAAGAAGCATCTGAAACAAAACTTAGTCTTCAATCTGATGTCTATTTGTGCTCTAAATGCCGTTAAAAAAAATTAATCTTCTAGTATTGTTTAAATATCAACCTTTCTACTCTATAAAATGTATAGGCAGTGGTACATTTAAACAGAATTCAGTTAAGATTGATAATGTAGTAGAAAAATATCTATAACYGAAAACAAAATAGTAATATTCCCTTTCATAATTGAATATTGCTCCTGAGGTATTGAAGAAAACCAGCAATGACACTGCCATACTTTCCAAATGGTGTGTGAAATTCAACCATTCGTCCATGCAAGTTGCGTACAATTGTGATTTGACTAATTAGATGGACTGTGCAATTTCCCATTTTTTAATAGAAAGACTCTGCAAAGCAATTGTGAAAAGGTACAAGCAAAGAGGGGAAGGGAAAGAAAAAGCAGCTGAAAGAAAAGTCTTTAACTTCTATGTAATTTAAAAATCCTTAATTGGATCCTATTAAGTGAAAAACCTCAAGATTAAAATATTTCATTATTGTAACGATAACAGCAGGAATTGAAAACAAGAAATGAGAACACTGGGTCTGGATCCTATTTCTCCGAAGTGGTTTACACATTTGCTGGCATAAAATGATGTAATACCTTCTTACACTTTTGGAGAACCTACAGCTCAAGGTCATTTGGTCCCTTTATTATTTCTTAGACTTTCTCTATGATGCAAAAAGGAAAGTCTTGCTGAATTTGGTTGTGCTTAAAGTTATCTGCAATATTTAGGTAAAACAGTTGCAAATTCCAGTTACAGCTGTGTATATAAATACTTTTCTGAACTGGAGGAAAAACTGGGGAGAAAATGGGTTGGTCTGAAATCACTTTTCATTTTTCTTGTGTTTCCTTTCCCAAATGTTTTACTTTGCAGTGCTTTTCCCATTGCAACAAAAACAAAAAGCCCAGAAGAAAAAATAGAAAAAGAAAAAAAGGTATGTTGCAATGGATGGAAAACTTTGTTTAATCTAAAAGAAAGGCTTTGTTGCATTATTGTTTTCAATCTTAACTATAATATTTGAATTTGGCTTAATTTCAAAATGAAGTATCATTCCGAAAAGAAAAGTCAAAACATTTCAAAACTCAAAACGAAATGTTTCTCATGAATAGAAAATATTTTATTTTTTCCKTGACAGCTAGTAGCTGTATTTTTTGGGGAATAAGCTGTCCATCAGAAAATGTAATTTAGGTCTAAAAGCAAATATTGAATTCTACCATAAAGATATTTGTGAAAATAGAATAGGTAAAATCAGATTAATGGAGAAAGATGATAGAAGACACTGTGTCAGAGGTGCTTTCTGTCAGGTGGAGATTTAATCTGCAGTAAATTAAGGGCCCTGCAATGTTTGTTTGATTGAATGCAGTATACCAATAAAGCAGTTTTAGGAATCTGCTGAATACTCTTTCATGAAATGAATGTCAGTTAAATAAAAATATTTATTAGCTAAATTGCAGCTGATTTGAACCAAATGATCAAGCATTAAAGTGAATTCCCCACACAAAGCATCGTGAGAAGTGCAATAGTGCCAGAAACAGCCCTGCTATAGGACACTGGAGTTGTTCATGCCAGAGAGACCCTGGAGGTGGATTTTGATAGACTTTTCCTGCAAAGAACGGCCCAGACTGCTCTGCCTCCAGCCCTTGTAAGACCAAATCCACAGAACAGACCTGGCATCTGAAGAGATGGTGGAAAAGCAGAGCAGTTTGCCATTGCCAGCCTGCAGTACTGCCACTGCCGGTACCCCAGGCACCGCCAGCAAGGGCTGGGACCACTGCCAACACACAAACTAACTATATTCTTCACTTTACGAATTTTTGTGGTTTGCCAGTCTTAAGTTTATATAAAACTTACATCCTGCAAGATGCTGGTGCCCTCCACTGTCACTGATTTCTCTGATAACCAGAGGAGTCCAGTCATTGTAAAGTGGCCATTAAATATCAAAGGCACCACAGCATTGCTCAGTCAATCGGGAATTGCCTCTGCAAGCCTGGCAGGTAAAAAGATGTCTGGATTAAATCTTAATTCTCTCAAACCAGGCTCAGCGGCGGCTGGAGTTTGCTGGTGAAGACAAATGAAGAGGATTACACTGAAGCAAATTGAAGAGCTCAAACTGTGCCCTCTCTCAGCAAACTTAAAAATCTCTAGAAAGATTTCTAGGCACTGAACAGAAAACTGTCAGCAGCCACGGTGATTTCAAGCAGATAAGCCTTCACCTGTAGTACCCAAATACTTCATCAGCACAGCTGCTGCATGAGAATTGGAAAGAAGAAAAAAGGACTCCGATAAAAGCAAAGAGCTGCCTTTCTTGTTGGACTAGAAGAGACCTAAAAGTGCCGGGAAAAAAAATTAAAAGGAGATGACTTTTTGCTTATGATTATCTAAGGTGTTCTTTTCCTCTCCCAGGGAATTCAACATCTCATTAACAATATCTCCCGAACGATGACGATGGCCAACTCTTTTATTTCCCCTCGGGTGGGTGGGCTCGCACCAGAGCGGGGCTGGGCGCAGGCAGGCTGGCGGCGGGAGGGTGCTGCCTGCGGGTGGAAGTGGGCAGCTGCCGGCACGAGCATCTCCCCTCTGCAGTGTGGGGCCTCCGGTAGCTGCAGCCTTTTGCTCCCTTTGAGTTTAAT
This sequence comes from Phoebastria nigripes, assembly GCA_035582835.1. Taxonomy (NCBI): domain Eukaryota; kingdom Metazoa; phylum Chordata; class Aves; order Procellariiformes; family Diomedeidae; genus Phoebastria; species Phoebastria nigripes. The sequence goes on along the minus strand of JAYKAV010003388.1, from coordinate 1,425,771 downwards.
GGAGAAGGTGGTTATAGTTATTGTATGAGGTGTGGCTTCGAGGATTTCTGTTTTCAGGCTCTTTATTGAAATCCACTGAACCGTGCTGTCTTGTCTTTCATTTATGTTTTTTATTATGCTTACATACAAGGTCTTGTCATAAAGTGTAGTTGCCAGGAGGCAAGTTGTATATGAAAAATGCTCTGGTTGTTTTATTTGAATAGCAGAGTATGTGTAGGATTCCAGAATTTAATAGGCTGCTTAGGTGTATTTAAGTAAGTTTTGAGTGTTGCAAATGCTCTGGGGAGGGAGCTGTTCTGCTGGGTGAAGAGTGCCTCACGCAGCGGGATCCTGGGCTGTGACTGGAGCTCTGGAAAAGCACTAAAATGCAAAACCTAGCCTGCCACTTGGGATATAAGGTCAGGGTTAGAGTTAACCAGAAAGCACGGGCAAGRTTTGGTGCGTCAGAGCCCAGTGGGTTTGATTTTACACAAAGGGTAATACAGGTACAAGTTTTGCAATGGAATTCTGCCTTCTTCACAAAAAGCTAAATCTGTTCATAGGTACTACCCCGCAGCCCCATCTCCCTCCTTGCCTGCACAGATCTCTGGGATCAAGACTGTCGACCTTATCCCCAAAAGGTGGGTTCCCTTCCAGAGGGGAAACTTTGTGAATTGATTTGATACAAGTGAGCTGCCCTACAGAAAGGGCTTTGGAGGCTTTGGAGTGGATGGTATGTCTTTCTTCAGCCCTGCTCTCCTCTGAAGATCTGCCTCAGCCTGACATGGATCCAACTCTGGTTATTATGTCAGTGCCACTGGTGATCCTGCTGTGGAAGAGGCTAGTGTACTCTGGTCTTCTCTGTTTTGTTTGTGAATGATGACATCCACTTACATATAAACCTCTTGGTGACGCCACCTGATAGCCGATTTCTTTACTGATAAAACTGGGGGTGCATTCAGACCTGGCGTGAGATAGATAGCCAATGTAATTATATGCATTAATTAATTATATACATTAATTCTGAGTCTGTAAACACCAAGAGCTAACAATGGTCTGATTCAAGCTCCTGGCCCAGGTCTATCTTTGTTAAAACTTCTGATTGTAAAGACCTTTGTGATGTCCATACAGCTTAGGGGCTATCAGAAGCCATGGCTCCCAGCACCAGGTTCAAGAAAACCTGTTCTTTTTAGAGCCAATTTTTTGGAAATATATTTGAGGGAATAGGGAGGAGAATAATACAGTTCTCTGAATGAAGTGGGGAACTCTGTAGTACATAAAGAAACTGGCAGGGATCCATGAAAATTAACATTAGAGAGAAAAGGAATCTAACCATTGCTATGCTGGGAGAGTACAGTGAAACCCTGATGTTGGGCTTTTGGCAGGTCTAGGCATAAGACAAATGCTTACTGATGCATAGCCCAGGCAGACCTGGCATCATCTCCTCTGGAGCTGCCCTGCCAGCTGCCTCAGCCGTAAATGGGATCCCACAAACATGTGCAGTCAAGGATGAACAATGAAAAAGATGAAATATGTTACAGGGGTTAAGAAAGAAGAGTGGGACTGGGAAGCTTTACTTTTAATCTCATTTTGGTACTGGCTTTTCTGAATTAGGTCTACAATGCAATGGGGGGAAAGAGAATGGTCTTGGCCATACAGTAAATTGGAGATGCTAGACGTTGTCTGTCCATGCTGTCGGCTGGTGCCAGATAATCTCTGCTCAAATCATGCACCCTGCCAAGGAGGCCTGAGCTCAGGCTATCTGCTAGTGCATGTGGGGATCCCCGGCTGTGTCTGGTCCACCCAAGACAATAAGTGAGAGTGGAGGCTCACATGAAGGTGCTGACCATGCACAATGGGTAACTCAGCCCAGTGGGCATCTGGGGATGTGCAGAACAGGTGGTGCATTGGCTTGGTCTTAGAGGACAGATATGGACTTGCTCTTATAGTGTAGATGGACTGATGGGTGACCATAAGCAAGCACCATTACCTTGATCTCCAAGTACTTACTAGTTTATAAGCTCAGAGGTGCTGTAAGGAGTAATTAATCTGAAATACCTCCAGGAACACTTTAAACATGAAAAGTGTCACCTCAAATTTATTGTAAAATAAAGTGACAAATCACTTGAGCAAATGTTGGGTACCTGTCATAAGACATCCTCTCATAAGAGTGAGAATCTTCTAATAATCATTAGCAGCTTATTTGCATGGATTTTTCCTGCATTTGATGTGAAAACTTGTTTGGCTAGATGCAAGGAAGGCTAAGTATGTGCTGAAAGCCAGTAATTTGATTATCTACACTCTTTCTGTCTAGTTATATGATCCTTGCAAAGTCCTTTATTAAAACCTATTTAGAAAGAGTTGCTAAACCTTGGTGGAATGCCAACCATGCTAATACAATCTGGCCAGTGAAGAAGAGTAGGTGCTTATTGAACAGAAAACTTTAATCTTGTTAAGACTGGATACAAGAGGAAATGGTAATAAGTGGGTTGTGCTGAAACTGTCGCTCAGACAATGAAGGTGGCACCTCCGTTGTGGTGTGGACACACCTGTCCTTTTTCATACTGGAAAACTCTTCTTTCATGTAGGATAATCCTAATGTATAGGATTCCAAAAGAACTTTTCACAGGTCATAATTATCCTCCATGCCAGCAGTTCCTGAAGAGGCATCTTGGTCACTTCATTTGCATGTTCGGTAACTACCATTTGTTCTTCGAAGCGGAGGGATTCCTTTGAGGCAAGTTTGGTTACCAGTTTCTACCTTTTAAAAATAATTTTTAGAACATTGATAGATGTTGTGGAAACTCGTAGATAGCAATAAAATGATAGCTAAAATAACATATGCTCTTGGCATTTTGTCTGTATGTGTTAGAGTGCAATTGAGGAGACCATGTAATTTGAAGACATTAGAAGAAGCTGTGCAGCTATATGCCATAGCACATTGAAAAGAGTCCCCTGTAGGGAACCCTCAATCCTACATGTAAAAGGTGTGTATGGAGACATGTATCCTCTGGAGCTGGACCACATTCCTTCTAGGGCCATAAAGCATTTATAGAAACGCTTGAAAGCCACACAAAAATAGCTGGACTGAGATTCGCTGAAAGCTAGGGTAGTTTCAGTAAAAGGTTTAATTAGGATGGTGAATTTGGGCCAAGTAATWGCACAACAATGCTGAGAAAAACTAGATCTGCTATTCTTCCTTGAGTTTTATTTCAGGACCGAGTCAGGGCAAATACTACAGCTTGAAGTGGTACATGCAGGAGAGGGCCCTGTGCATGAATATCCAGCATTGCACTTGCATGCACCCAACTAAAAGAACACACTGACTTTGCATAGCTACACTTTCTGTTATTTCCTTAACACAATCCTGAGAGCTGTTCACACCCGTGAGAGAGTGTGTGAACTGAGTGGGGAGCTGAAGGGACTCGTCTCCCCACCAGCAAAGCTCATGCGATCACAGTCCTACAGTGGGACAGAGGTGACCCCGCTCCCCATCATCACTGTGACTTCAGCCAGCCTCAAGACTCATGTGGTTCATTCTGTTTTGGAAAAGACCACAGTAATATTATGGTCCCATCTGCGCTTTCCTGCGGCATATGTATTGCTCGTGTCTGTCTATCACAAGATCTAGTGACCATATGAGTTGCTGTGGCTCTGCATTTTCTCTTCCAAGAATGAGTGGCTGACATCTATGACTAGGTCATGTTTCAGTGTAGACTGATTTCTTCTCATAATTATATTAAACATTTATAGAAGTACAGGCTCTTGTTTAGTGGTAAAAATGAGCTTTCTCCTTGGAATGAGGAAAGAATAAATGCTCATAGTTGTCTATAAATGAGGAAAGAATAAATGCTCATAGTTGTCTATAAATACCATTAAGCAGAAGATTTGATAGAAACCTAATTGTTGTGAAATTAGACTCTGCCAGTACCTTTTCTGGTATCATTTTACAATTATGTGCATTGACATCTGTTATTGCTAATTACTTCTCCAAACTTCATCAACGATCTCTTGCACTTCCTGTAAGAAATGCTGAAAGCTTTTAACAAACAAATTAATTATGTATAGTCTTTGATGCAAATTAGCCCAATTAGTTGTAGCATTGATACCTTCTTCATGTAAAAAAAAAAAAAAAAAAGAGAAAGACATATCATATACATATTTATAAGTACCTTTTTGACAGATGATGGTAGGTCACAATAAGGAATTCATTTAGGTTTATAGAATGACTTTTTAAAAATGACAAACCAAAGTAACATTCTTCTGAAATGTTGTGTTGACTTAATCACAAAACCTTTGAATATTTAAAGATGGTCCTTGTAGGGAAAATCTTTGCTTTTGGCACCTGACAGTGTTTTTCCTAATGCACTTCCAAACTTTGGGATCCCCAAATTGAAAGTATTGTTACAAATGGAAAGCTTCAAAGCCCAGTTCAGCAGTCTGTACCTGGAAGCTCAGCTATTCTTTCCTGTTATCTCGTTTAATGAATGGTAATTGCCGCCTTATGAAACTCTCTCCAGGAGCAGAAAAACTCATGCAGGGAATCTGGGACTACACTGCTTGGAGGTGGTTGTCTGCTCTGAGCCTCACACACAGCCTTGGGCCTCAGGATGGTGAGTAGACTGGCAGAGGGCTTACAGGTCACCCATTGCCATAACTGATCAGCTAGAATGAATGGTCGTGAAGGCACATCATACATAGGACAAGCTCCTCTGTGTGGCAGATAATGCCAGGTTTAACCTTTTCCTTTGTACTGTACTGATTCCTTCAAATCCTATCTCAGACCTTATCTTTCCTCTCTGTTTAAGAAGTTTGCCCTCCTAATAAAACAACTAAAATGTTCTCTGAGGCTCACGGTTCCCATGCTCAATCATTTCTCTGAAACTGTGCCTTTCACCATCCTTCAGTGCAGCACATCTGCATGCACTATTTCAGCAGTCTTCTCCAAACAACTTACCTGACTTGTAGTTTCACCTATAGGAGAATCAGTGTAAAGTGATTGTTATTCTTCAGTCTAAATGACACTTTCACAAAACAGTAGTGCATTGTGTGACACTAACCTGTAATGGATGTTATTGATTGGGTGCTATTTTTTTCAGCATTTCATCCTAAATGTATTTGAACTCCACACATTTTGGGGGAAATGATCTACAATAGAAGGATTTAAAAAGTTGACTAGCAAAATCTTGTGACTGTGTTAAAAGAGGAGAGACTGTACCATTTGCTTAATCCTCGATTTTCAGCCAGGAAGAACAGTTTATGGCACCTTAAACACCAAACTGCCTGGCTTCTCCTTTCAGTAAATTCACTTTCCATCCATGGACTAAAGTTTCAGCTCTTGCCAGGAAGAATAATTGTTATGCAATCAATACGAGTTTCTATGGAGTTAGATTGCTCCATTATAGCTTTCCCCTCTGAACACATGCAACTTATTGACTGAATCCTATGACTTTTTTTCTGTTTTGATTGTTTCCTTTGTTTTTGTTGCATGTTAAGAAATGTGAATGACAAATTTTCTGTGGTTGGCTTTTGAGGGTTAGTAATTGCCAAGAAAGGGTGTGGCGATAGTCACTGCTGGTATGTGTTGGGAACTTAATTCCTCTTCTGACTACTATGCCCAGGTATTTCATTAATTCTTACTAGCACAGATTGTGGAGAGTTACAAAACTGGGACTGCAACGTTTGTAAAATGTCAATTCCAGGAAATAGCTGGTTTGTTTTCAGTCTGCAACTTCCAAAAATTACAGCATCAACCAAGTGCTGCTGTGTGATAGAGGTACACTTTTTGCATATATCATTTCTGAGATTAGATTAGAGAACGATAATTTGCCTGCCATAGAGCTGTTTGAAATCAGCCGTATCTTCTGTTTGAATATGTCAAAGGAAAAGAAAAAAATAATGCTTTGTTTAAATATTTTTTTCCCTGATGGAACAGAGTCAAAACTGTGTTTGCATGTTTTGTAACTCCAAGGCAAAACTCTTTCTCTAAGAGTGTTTCAGCAGAGGGATGGGGGAGGGCAAATCACACTCCACACTTGTTTTTCAAAACTTCAATGTTTGAGGTTTTCACACAACTTTAAATCAAAATGCAGCTTCTGTGATTTTTGTGGAGAAATAGAAATTTCATTTGAAAAGCAACTTTTTATATTGAGAATATTTCAGTGTGAGATTTTGACAAATTCTGATCAGATAATGGTACTATAAAGTAGGTTTTCCAAAGCTGCTTGGTCAGGCAGTACCAATAGCACCGGACTGAAAGCATTCACTCTTATAATCATTTTTTGCGCAAGACATTGGGTCATTAACTCAAGATTTTCTTCTTTTATTTTGTAGTGGCCGCGAGACTAGATGGGAACCCTTCTGTGTGTGCTTTTTAAGTAAATTTTACAATATTTCTTGCGATTCCCTGTAATACATTTTTATCATGCTGGTGATTAAAATATGGCTTGAAAGGATAGCTGGATGAAATGATGGACCAAAGAAAAGAAAGGAAATAGGAATATCAAAAGTCTGTTATGGCATATAACTCAACTGTTCTTTAGTGCTGCTTCACATCTGCTGCATGTAGTTCTCAGACTCCCTGCAGTGTGAACACAAGATCTTGTCTGAATAGAGTCACTGCCTGAGCTTTGCTACAGCTGGTCTCCTGTAAAAGCAGTATCATACTGCTTTTAAACTAGCTCTGCTCATTTATCTTGGATGTGAAAGGGTGCAGCTATGAGCAATGTAGCATCAGCTTAACAGAAAAATATTTAAAATAAAATTTGAAGGTGTAAGGATTTACATAATTCGATGTAATAGCTTGTCCAAAGTTACCTGGAAGATTAGAGTCAAATGTGAATAAACGCCAATATTCTGAGATTTAGTTTAGTGCTCTTGCTGTTAGGCCAGGGTTAAATGAAGCAAGAAGAGATGTTTCAGTCTAACTCTGACATAAATGCCTAGTTGGAGACAGCRTGAACTTAACCACAGAGAGGTGCTACAGAAACTGGCTCTGGTAATACGGGGAAACAGCATTTACTTCATGGTGTTCCTTACAAAGATGGGGCATTGCAAATTTTCCACTCTCTAGAAATAACAAAACAAAAGCTTGATTCATGGGGATGAATATCAGTATTTGCTTTTTCACACCACTGAGATACTGTGAAATTTTGTTTTTGGTTTTCTAACCAGCAAAACTTTGTTGTAATAAGCTGAAACCAAAAGCCAAGTCTACTGTCAGGTATCCTAGGAAGTACCTATTTAAAAAAGACCAGTCTGGGAAGGGAGAATTACAAGTTTAAACTCTTGTTCTGCTTTTTATTAGGTCACCAAGCCTAATAAAATAAAATAAACCAAACTGAGTGGAGTCACCTGTGCCATGGAGTTGTGCAGACAGTGAGCATGGGTCATGCACGCGTGGGTATCCACTGGGTTTGTGTGAAGGGTCTGTGGAAATAACGTGTGGGTTTCTTTTTTAAAACCAACAGATGCTGGCTTTAAATCTCCCAGTGCTTCCACAGGCCTTGCAGGGACTGTTCGGGGATCTTCCTTCTGCAGCAGTTTTTGCGAGCCCAGGGAGTGTGTGACACACCTTGTAACCAGAGCAAGCTTCAGCCTTTGACTGCGGTTTGTCCTTGTCCAGACTCCATCCTTTCTTTTACTCAGTGCTTCTATGAGTAAGTGACTGGGCATCCAGGACCTTGCAGCCCAGGACTAGGCTTAGTGTTAACCGGATTCCCATCTGGAGGCAGTTGTTTTGCCATAAGCTTGAAGGAGCATCGCACCTTCTGCTGGGCAAATTTCTTAGGATTGAGCCATTAAATGGGATTTGTAGTTCAGGACTGACAGTCCTAAACTAATCACTACAAATACAGACACTGAAGAGCTAAAAGGTGCAGGCAAGGGCAGCTGGAGGGAAGAAGGCACGCTCCTGCAGGCAAACAGGGAGGAAACAGAGCTGAGCAGACTTGATCATGTTCACCCTGGGTCACAACAGAGAGCCCAAAGGCCCCGAGTCCTCAGCCTATGCCCTAACTGCAAAACCAGTTTCTTTTCTCCCCAGTTGGATTGTTTTCTCTTGGAGTTATGCCTGTTGTTTTCCTAATTATTCCGCTGTAATATTCAACCCAATAGCTGCATGAGGAAGCCGATCGTAACGATTTAAACACGTCTACAAAAGACAGATCAGCAGATTAGTAGCTGCTCTGGAAAATGTGCGGCAGTGCTCGAAAATTAATCCTGCTCTTAATGTAGGGAAAAAAGAAGCAGGCCTGTTATTAGTATTTCCTATTTAAAATAGACTTCAATTTCTGATTTTAAAATTGCAAATGCTATAAAAATACAGTGTTCTGAAGAAACCTCTTGAGGTTTCCTATAACTAATTATTTACAGTACGAAGATCTGGCATAACAGGTATAGGCATCCTGGCGATTATGTATGAACGTAATCATGGCCCGTCAGATGTTTTTAATTAAGCTTTCCCTAGTCTGAGTGCTCTGAATGGTGATGAGCATTAAGATCCTTCAGCAGAGCAGTGCACAGCTTATTTCCAGACTGTGACCATGTGCTGTGCTCAATGTTAGGCTTTGAAGTATGGATTTAGTTTGAAACTGGGTGAAGTGAGGTCCTATATTTGTGCCTTGGTGATTCCTGCTCCCAATTGTTCTGTCTGCAGGTAGAGCGATCTTTGAGCCTCTGTCTTTCATTACAGACTAAGCTAGGTATAAGGAGCTTTTCTGCAGCCAACATCTCATGATCTCATGGAGGGATCTAAAAGGCAGCCTGGATACATTCCCAAGTACACTCCAACATCAGGTTCTGCAAGGTAAACTATACTGCTGACTCCTATCCCTTCCTTGTTCTCAGGAGAGCTGCACGAGTATGACTAACACGTTACCTGATGGAGGGGTTACGCATAATTGGACAGTAATATTGGAAAGCTGAGTGATAGGCTTGATGAATACACCAGGTACAGGAAAGTGATTTTTCTCCTCTATTCAGTAGTGGTGAGGCCACGTCTGGTGTGCTGTGTCCAGTTCAGGGCTCCCCAGTGCAAGGAAGACATTGGGAAATCAGAGCAGGACAAGCCAACAGCCCTAGGGTGATCGGGCACAGGACATTCAGGGAGACCCAGGGACAACTGGGTCTCCTCAGCCTCAACAAGAGAAGGTTAAAGGCAGGGCGGAGGGCATAATTGCTGTCTTCAGGTTCCTGATGGGTGGTTAGAGAGAAGATGGAGCAAACCCCTTCCTAGAGGGGGCAGAGAAAGGAGGGGGGAGATAGTGGGGGGCATGAAGCAGCAGGGGAATCTCCAGCCAGGTTAAAGGAAAAAGTTCTTCAGTGGAGGGGGGGTCAAGCTAAGGACCAGCGAGGTGGTGGGATCCCTGTCCCTGGAGATACTCAGAGCTCCACTGGAAAAGGCCCTGGGCAGCAAGACGCAGAGGTTGGTCCTGCTTTGAGCAGGAGGTTGGACCAGATGAAATCCAGAGATCATTTCCAAACTCAGCTGTTCCATGGTCCTGTTGAATCTCATGGGGGGTGGGGGRTGTTACTTTTCCTGTATAATTCTGGTTTTTAGTGTGCTTAGAGCTAAGAGCAGTCTACCAAACTGTGTTCGAGTTTTTCTGTCTCCTCAAACACAATGTATTGGTGTCTCTGCAGTTTGGTCATAGGAGGAAATATGTGATTGTATGTATGGTGATCGGGGATGGCATCCATACACCTGCACATAGGTACACAGAAAGGTTTTCTGTATGCCTAGGAAGAAAGAGTACAGATTTATAATGTCGATGCTTTTAATGTATAATCAATTGGATATCACTTGCTGTATTAGCAAGAATTTTGTCCTATGGAAACAAAAGGACTGTGGGAAGTGTGAGGAATGACTGTGGAAAGTCTGTGAGGAGAGTGCCAAGCTGACYTGCAGTGTGGAATTTTTAATTTCCTTTAATCTTCCATAATCCAGGATCTAAACAGATCCAGATTCACAAAGTTGTACAAATCAGCATAGAGCACTGGTGCCACAGGAGCTCTCCTGTGCATCCAATCCAGTGTGTTCTCTTTGTTTTCATTTTTTTCTCTCTCTCTCTCCCCCCCCCCCTTTTTTTTTTCGGAGGAGTTGGGGGGGGTCCTGCTTTTTGAAGAGGGAAACTTCTGGCCATCTGCATGTAAAACAGGTTGTTGCTTGCATGAATATCTATGCGTGGTCATTTAGGAGTGCTCATGCATTTCCCTATTTTGTGCACAAAACTGTGTGAATTGCATACAATTTAGGGAGCGAGTGTGATCATAAAGTATTACTACGCAAAGTATAGTAGCTCAACTTTTGTGAAAAAATAAGCTATGTAAATAAAGCTAATACTGGCGAAGATGATGAAATTAAGATTAGCAAGTAATGAGTAAAATGATTTACTTGACTACAAAGAGAAACTGGATGAGAATCTTATCTGGGAAACAAATGTAAATCCTCAGATTCCATTAGAGATACACCGATTAGTGACAGCTCCGAATCTGATCCATTATATATCCATATTAGCCCTGAAAGGGCCGCATTACAAGATTATCTGCGTATGGCTGGTTATACTAAGTCCTCACTGTTACAATAAAAATTCTCCTGTTACTTAACCACTTCCTGCAATCATCATCTGCGACTGTAACAGTTTGAAATTAGTTGAACAGGATCCTCTTTTTTGTTAATTTGCTTATGATTATAATTGAGGTAAAACCATCCTTTTTAAAAATTAGTTAGCTTTTAACTTCAGGCCAAAAGCGTCCCATTACCCAAATGAAAGAGCATAGATAAAATATTTTATATTTCATTCAGTATCAGCTTCCTAAGTATTTACATTTTTTAACAAATGTTTGAAAACATAAATCATGCAAACTTGTGATTATGTGCTTGCATAGTGATTTGTAATGTCAAATTTTTGGAAAATGATTATTTGCATTTATGATAAAGTAAATGCTGTCTGTTATTATACCTCTGTTTCTGCTATATGGAAATCACRGTGCTTAAACAAACTGCATTATGAAAAACATGTGTTTTGAGAACCTGTTCTCTAAAGATATTTAATTTCCATTTAGAACACTAGCTTTAAAATTAATGACTGCTTCAAAATGCAAATTCCCCTTCTCTATTTCAAGTAGACAAACTGAAGTTCACTGACTCCTGAAATATCGCTGCTTTGTCCCAAGAAAGCGCTGTCTTTTTAAATCTCAGCTCTAATTCCTCTTTGATTTTGCATCAACACCTTAATGGGGAAAAAATTCGCCACAAATCAGCATCTGATTAGCCCAAATCATCCCCTCCTAATCTCCCTCCAAAAAAATGCAATTTGCAAAATACTGTTGTGCACCCATGTAACATCTTTGTAAATTTAAAAACCCAGGTGTATTGATGAAAATAAATAGAACATTTTAATTAAAACTCATAAAATTGTTGGACATCTGCTCCAAATTGTTCAACATTTTAGTGGTTAACAGATTTTGTGCACCTAGATAATGAATTACTCGTTATTATTGGCATAAATAGTAGCTGTGGGGCTTTTTATAGCAAGATCAGAAGCCTCTTTGTGAAAGCTCTGGCTTACTTTATAGTCTTTTGGCAGATGCCTATTAGAACCAATAAGTTTAGCTAAAAAAAGGGAGGCAGAGTTAAACACAGGAAACAAGAGTTGAATGTCCGCCAATAAAAATGATCACAAATCAGGGCTGCTGATGTCATAACCCTGGAGGTCAGAGGTTGGGCGCGGAATAAATGGCTCTGAAAGGGGCAGCCTGTCTGGAGGGCTGAGCTGTTGTTGGCAGGCAGGCACGGCCATGAGTAAATGGGAGGCACAATGCCGCCAGTGGGCCTCATTAGCAGCCGGGGCCCGGGTGAAGAGAAGTGTTTGATGAGTCCTTCACGTCCCACTGTGGCACTGTGTGATGTAAATGGAATAATTACTATGATCTAATGGGCGCCTCTTTTGCATGCGGGCCCCCGGTGAATGGAGCCCCTCTTTTATGGCATTCAGGCCGGGTTGTGTAAACTGTGGGGTGCCACTGGGGATGGGAGCCCGCGAGGCCGGCGGCAGGTCCGCGCCGACCCGTTTGTATTCACCCTGAATAGAAAGAGAAGGCCAAGTAATTTACTTCCCTGCCTTTCACCGTGAGAGTGGCAGATTGAAGGTCACACTCGATTTGGCAGGACTTGAGTCGCTCTCTGTGCTGACGCCGAGTTAGACAGATGCAACATCTATTTGCAGGACCTTCAAGGACGGGCCGTTTAATTGCCCTGCGCGCCGGCGTGCGTGCTCCCAGCCGCGCTTGCGTCCAGACAATGCAGCGCAAGATATTTCACTTTTAAGAAAGCGAACGGCATGGATTTTAAGTATCTGCCTTTAACGTGCTTAATTTTTCATTGAAGCTTCGCATGTCTGTGCACACCCGGCTCTGCGTAGGGTGCTGTGGTGCTGGCTCTCGAGGTCTCGCTGGGCTGGATTGAACCCCGATTCAGATGATAACAAACAGCCCATTGTTGTCTTTATATAGATCATTAAAAGTCTGAATTAAAATAATTGCGTCTTGTGTAGACATACTACTTTTTCAGCCTGAAAAGATGTGACATTGTCTCTACATAAAATTTGTTGGGAATGTCCTGTTAATAACATTGTATTGGTTGTGTAATGCTTATGTTCCTCGTTTGAATCCAGGCTGACACAATCCTGACATAAAGAGATTTCATTGTGGCTGATTTCAGATGTCTATATTAACAATCAGCATCATTTCCTTATTAATTACATGCTTTGTGCACCCATATGGCTTAAATTAAATTTCTCAGACTTAATTTTTTTTTTAAGTGGCATAATATTCTTTACAAACTCACTCCAAAAATGTTTTGTGCCTTTTTCCCCAGTACTCCCTGTGGGCATGCTTTTTAGGGAACTATAGAACAACTTTTATTTTTGATGTTTGTTTTTATGATATGCTCCGTGCATGGCTAATGAAGGCCAAACCATGGACGCATAGAAGTCAATGGAAAAACTCTCAATGACTTCAGTAGGACCAGGATTAAAGTGTGTGGTCTACATGAAATTCGATGGAATCCAGTTTGTTGGAAAATATTTTTCCATGGGATATTTTATAAGGTCATTTTAATTACGACCTGTACAGTATTTTGTTGTTTGCGGTCACACGGAATTTGCACTCATCATTTGTGAAGACAACATGATCTTTCCTTTAGGCAACATTTTTTATTTTTAAAGAAGGAATAGATTGTGGATACTTGGGAAGGTCAAATCTAGGTCAGCATCAGTGCTCTAAGCAGTACTCTAAACACATGTTTACATCATTTGGAACCCATTATTCATGGTTTTATATTACTTATTGTGAAATAATGCATCAACAGTTTTGTTTTGTTTTGTATTTAACTGGTAATATTTGAGTGTTAAACTTCACATCAGCGGAGTGTGGGAGAAACAAACATGTACAATTACTAGACAAAATAGATTGGAAGTTGACGATCTTCTGTTGCCTCTGGAATCATGGATGTAGTGATGTGGTTTTCTTGGCTACTTCAAAGGAATCCACAAAAAAGCACCTACTAAAAGCAAAACCTATTGTCAGGAACTGTAAATTCTCTATACCTGGGTCTATCTGCTAGGTCTTTATAACCATTTAGAAAATAGTTTGAGGTCCCACAAGTTGAAGAAGGCTGGAAACCCCTAATGAAGCATCTTTCAATGTGTTATGGGTTACTTGCCATAATTCTTTGGTTCTTCTCTTTTGCTTCTTTGGCTAAATCTGATAAACCTGGCAGCAAGCATCCAAATCTGCCCAGGGCTTTGTCACTGCACTGAAAGACAGTAACTATGTGCTGCTCTTAGCAGTGCCAAGTGTCTTAAATTGTTTGGTTTCATAAGCACATTTTCCAGATGCAAACGAAGCCAGCAGCGATGAGCTTTCTAGACAGGGAAGCGGCAGGAGGCTCAGCATTTCGCGCTGTCCGCTTGCAAGTTCGCAGTGCTCAGGAGTCACCAAATCCCCCAGATTTAACTTCTGCTTCACGTAACTCTTTGGTCTTCCTTTGGCCTCTCCTGCCCCCATAGAGTCAATGGGTGTTTTGTCCTTTGGAAACAGACCCCTGAGCAGGTCAAATAGGATTTTCTGACACCCAGTAAGTGCAAGGGGAACAGAGGATGCTCAGTGTAAGGCACTGGTGAGCGCAGGTTTACAGGACCCTTCCTTTGCCGGTTTGGGGATGTGCCTTGCTGCAGCCTCCCGCTGCCAGGCTCCGGCTCTGGCACGCAGACTGTCTCGGTCTGGCTTTGCTTTCTGTTGCTCCATGGTCCAGCGCATCCGTAAGTGGGCGAGCAGCACACTGAGCCCATCCGAAATCACCCCCCGCTTCTGGTGCCTCACGTTTATTGCTATCTGTCACCCTTCCAGCCAGCATAACACAAGGCATCGCACGCCTTGATCTGAGGCAGTCCTTCGTGTGGCCAGAGCTGGCGGCTCCRAGTTTCCCTGAGTACAGCGAGCAGGACTTGTGCCAGTGAGTTCAAAGAGCGCTAGAAATGAAAGACACTCTCAACCAGATTTCCCAAATTGCTCAACACTCAGCAGTTCCCTTGCTGAGTCTGCACCTGAATAAGTGGCTTGATTTTTCAAAGTTATTTGCCAGCCTGTAACTCTCACTGCTCCTCATGATAAATAAGGTTTCAGTGGGAGTTGTTGTCCTTTAAGTACCTGGGAAACCTTCCCTGGTATAGATACTGTTATTAGAATTATTATTCCTTTATTTGTTAAAGCTGTTATTTGTTCCTATAAATATTCTGTGGTAAATTAATCCCACTTCAGGAGATGAAGCAGGTTGGCTCTGTCATTTACTACACCTGAAGGTAAACATTGCTGATTGAAATCTGTCAGAGGGAGTAAAACACAAAAGCCAGTTCAGAGTTTCAAGYGTGTTTTGGTCAGTATCGATCCTCCTGAAACTGGTTTTCGACTGTTWCTTGGTTTTTGGGAGCACAGCAGCACCAGCAAACAAATAATTGCAAGTCCTGTCCCCCACCGATCGCTCTGGAAAAGGGTTAAATTTAAATAATAATTTCGTGCACTGTTCCTGTTGTAGGTGGGGTTTGGAATGCAGAGTACAACAGACCCTCACATTTTTCACTGATTATCTTTAATTACTTGTGAGGGCTGAGCAGCTCGCATTACCCCCAGGCACCGCAGACTGACAAGGAATCTTCTTTCAAGCCATTTATAGTGCATCGCATTATCAAGTAACTAACAGAGCAAAACTGACACGAAAAGAAAGTTCATTATTACTTTCATTATTGTCAAAAGAGTTTTATTTACTTCTGAAGCCCTACTTTTAAACACACTTTCTACTCTGAAAGTGTTGCCAGCGTGGGGCTTCTCCCCTGCCCTGGAGGAGGCTTTGACGCTGCAGCACAGAGCGGAGCAGCCGCAGTGCCCAGCAGCCCGAAACTCCTTCAGAAGAAGCTATTCGTGCTTTTAGAAAGTTACTGCATCTGTGATTTGAAGGCTTGAAGGTATTTCTTCTGCCGGACTTTAGGTGTGATAGGGAAAACAGAAAATGATCAGTACTGGGAGGTTTTCGCCRTTTTTCTCTCATTCCTTCTGTGTTTTTCAGGGAAGATGTGGGCTCTGCGCGGTGACGTTAAGCTCACTGATGAGAGCTCCGCTGCTTCTGTGCCTGTCACAGATACCTTAGAGGAAGGCAGCAGGACGTGGGGTGTCCAGAGTTGACAGATCTATGCCAAAGTGTCAACTTTGAACACTTAAAATCCCAGGGTCTCTGATACGAACCTTATTTGGTGAGGTTAACACAGCACAGGATAAATGTATTATGGGATGGTGGGAAGCCATGGAAGTCTAATCTGCAAAAAAGCATGCCACGGTGCCTGATGTTTAGCACATCTATCTTGATGAACTTCCAGCTGTGATTTAATTGCACAAAACCCCAACATAGCACATGGGAGCAGTGAGGAACTGAGGCAGGAGTTATCAAAAACTTGGACTCTGAGGAAGACGAGACTAACCAAGGCTATGTCCCTCTTTCTCTGAGCTTAAGGGATCACCTACATCCTGAAACAGAGCAGTGTTAAACCGGCTGGGAAGTGGGATTGCTAACCAGAGCTCATAATCTGAGCTACTCTCTTGGAGATGAGTGCTGAGACAAGTATTTGCTGATAAAATACCATAATACTGCATGCCAGCTCTACTCATCCCGTGGATTAGCCCACTGGACTACTTGCATGGGCCACTACTTGGAAAAATGCAAACTCGGTGTCTTCTCTTGGATGATGGGGAATTTGAATCAATGCTTTGTACTTTTTTGCTTCGTTATTGTAGAGTAAAAAATGCTCACGGTGTTATTGGAGTGTAGCGATAGCTGCGTGAAGTCTGGTGTGTAGAAGAGCGGCACCCTTTGTAGCAATTTTGTTACTGAGATTAAAATTGCAAAATACGTCTGCAGTTCATAGCATGCAATTCATGCAATTCCATTTGTCTGAGAAAATGTGCCTTGAGAGACATCCAATAACTAGGCACTGGGATACCGGCAAAGATCATAATTTTAACCCCTCCACATTTTACAGATGTAATTTAAATTACTAACAAAAATCTAGTGGCCAGAAATGAAGACATTGCTGCTGTACTGGTAATTACTTATTAATCTAGGCATGTACTTGTCTTGCTTTAACAGTGCCAGATTCCATAAGTAATTTGTTTGACCTATTTGCTTTTAAAACTGGATTTTTTTCCTGCATCTGTGGGAATGCTAATCGAGCCTTAATAGGCAGATGGAAGTATTTGCAAACCATCTTATTTGTCTTATTTTCAGTACTGTGGTTTATCAAGTAGTTCATGAGCAAATTGAAAAGCCATTCTGTGTATACAGATACTTTTAATCACAATACATACTGAACACATCAGGCAGTGATGTCATGTTTTAAATTAGTGTCTGGCATTGACTGATGACAGTGTTTGCAGGTGGGAAGGATATAAGCATGTCCAGGTATATTATAGGTAAAATGTGACCGAGCATATGCCCATGTTAGAACATCAGCAGCAGTGTCAGCCTCAGCACTCCTTTCAATGACTCATTCCGCCTCTATATGTCGTAAGTTCATGGTTATTGTTGTTTTTTCCTTTCTGCAAAAAGATGACCCAGGTAACTGGTAATCAGGTGGAGCTATGGACTTTAGAGATCATTTTCTGGGAACCTCATTTAAAAATAGAGCTTTGAAACAGCTTATTAAACTCCCTCTCTCACAATATTTCTGCCTATTCTTACCTCCAGGACTGTTTTATTTACATATTGTCTAATCATAGGAAAGATCAGTTTAAGAATAAGATTGGAGAAATCTTTTGAAATTACTAGAAGAAGAGTGGGGTGACTCTCAATACTTAGTAGTAGAATGCTTTGGAACAAGCCCTTTCCCAAGAAAAGTCCATAGCACTACAGGATAAAGAGGCGGTGCAAGCATTTCCACCCGACAGCGTGTGAGTTTTCAGTGAGCAGAAGAGCAAAACTGGGGACTGGCAGCAATTACTTTGCAAACCCAATTCATACACATCTTGGAGCTGCCAGTAATTATGCCAATCCAAAATTCACAGGCACCTTTACTGCAGCTCTTATATTTGAGAGCAATTTGATCCACAAAGTTGTTCTTGTGTTCTTCTGAATTGGTTTTTTTTTGCTGTGATAATGGAAAGCCAGGATATTGCATGTCCCTCTGACCCAGAGTAGGGTGAAGAAGCAGAAAATGGGCAGGATTATAGGTCAAGATGGACAAGCTGTATCACAGAGCTACTGCTGGGGGAAGGCAGGATATATTATGCAAGTTGAGGGTGCATCTTACATTACGATGGTGTCTTGAAATGCCAATATAAATAAGGTAAGTAGGGCTGCCAAAAAACAATTTTCTCCTTTATTATTCTACCTTTTCAATTCTAATTAATTTTTTTTTTTAAACAAGGCTAATGGCCTATAGCTATGGGATGGGAAGATAGGACTGAGATAATGGGAACATCATTAAAAAAAGAAAAATGCTGTGTAAAAAGGTAAGATAGTAAAGGTGAAGCACATTTAGCACAGGTACTTTACAGTACCCATTAGCTGCGAGCTAGTAAGATGGGTCTTGACTGGTTCTCCCAGAAACTTTGGCAACTTTCTTCTTTTCTGTTTTGAGAGAAACAAGAGTCTGTGCTGAGCGAACTGGGTTGGGCTGGGCTGCAAACCCTGGGCTGTCACAGCCACGCTCCAGAAGGACGGCTTGAAAGTCAGGACATAGTGGCCTCAGTGACATCTCGGGCTTTGAAACATTTGCACAGGGATTTCACTACAGGTCAGGAGAAATTGCGTCTGCACTTGGAATCCATGAACCTCCGGGCTCTGCTGCTGACCTCCAGCGATTGCTGACTGTYGAGAGTCGCTCCGGAGGGAGCAGGTTGGTAGCTGCAGTGCAGCTGGGCAGCTTGGGAATATCCACGCCAGCCATAAACAAGTTGAACTGGATGTTTGAAGCGTTCATCACATGGCATCAGGGCGCTCCTAGTGGGTTCATTTGCCTTTTGCAAAAACAGAAAATTTGGCCACATGCAGCTCTAAGCCACGAGACTGCGTTGCTTCCACTTATTCTGGCCCGTCCTCAGCACACTTAAAAGCTACCCAACTTAATAACTGTTAATAACCACTGGGGACCAAAGGAAGCTTTGACTCCTCTTTCGTGACTATATTACTTCTCCATCTRTTGCCAGTACAGCATCTTCCGAGTAGAAGCAAACAGAGAACACATGTATTTTGAATCCCTTGCTTTCTGAAATCTCTGCTCTATGGATTCACTACAGAAAGTTTCAAACAATGCTGAGCAGCAAAAAAAAAGAAAAATTTCTTAATCCCTGTTGGATGCACGGAACAAATCTAGAGGTGTTTAYGTCCTCACTGCTGCAAAATGTTTTTTTCTTCTTAAGTGCAGTCTCCCCACAGCCCTTCTGGTTGACTTGATGTATATTTTCAAAGCACTTTAGCCCCTAGCTTTCCCTTGCCCACTCTGCCCCGCTATGTACCCAGCATCCAGGTAGCTGCTGCCAGCAGCGAGAGCAACGCTCTCCAATCTTCTTGTTCAAGTTTGCGAGTAGCTTTAAATCAGTTTGTTTTCTGTCCCAGGGCTGCAGACACGAATATTGGCTCTATGTTGCCCAAGTCTGTCTGCAGAAATTCCCTCTACAGGAAGGCTACTTCCTGAAGAACAGACCCAGCTGGATATTCAGATTACTTGATGGTGTGAGAGGATAAAATTTCTTCTTTATTTCATGAGGGGTCCTGCTCGTATCTGAGCTACCTAGACATTTCTCTAATGATTGGGCACAGATTCAAAAAAAAAAAAAAAAAAAAAAAAAAAAAGGAAAGAAATGCTTTGTACAATGCAGTTTATTTTCTGAAAGCAAACAACTAATTGCATGTGTGATCACTCAAGAGTGTGCAATTAAAAAAAAAAGGAACCTAAATAACTGTTACATTCTCAACAGTATAGTCTTCTGAATAACTAGAAGGACCTATTCATTATTTGCCTCCAAATATATCTCCACTCAAAATGATTCTTCTGTTTGGGGGAATCTCTATTAATAGAGACCAAGGAAAATAATGTCATCTTTGTCTCTTTCTAAGACACGTCCTTATTGTGTTTTGGACAATGGGGTCATTTATGATGATGAGGTAACTTGTTCTGAATCCTGAAAATGTAACTTCAGATGGACTGTGAGTAGTTTTACTAGTTGTTGAAATGTCTTTGCGACCTTATTTCCAATTTATAATAGGCAGCATTCTAACATTGGTGTAAACAGCAGCTTAGACATCTGTACACTTCCTTCAATGAAAAGGGGAAAAAAAAAAAAGATTTAAAATAACACGTCGTGTCTGTGAAATCTGCTCTTTTTCATATGGTACATCCATATATTCATCTTGGGAGAGCAGGGCAAGACGATAGAGGACGCATGGCTGAGTCACCTCAGCTGAGCAAGCTGCCACGCAGCAGCGCGTGTGCCAAAACGCTTTAGCGCTGGCAGTGCACGGGGATCGGCTGACCTGTGGCAACGCAGCAGGCGATGGCAACGAGCTATGCCTCAGCCAAAAGCTGCTCCAAGTACGGCAAGCAACAGCTGAAAATTGATCCTTTGGCTCTTCCGAATCTCACAGCAGCTGCTCTCCATCCATGAGAAGCTGCTGATTTCTGTCTGAGAGCAAAGGCTTGTCTCTGCCCTTCCAGTTTCTCTTATTTTGGAAAAGTCAAAGATTAGGATTTACAACAGAAGCCATTATAAAAGGGCTCATAAACCTCTCAGGCCTGCAGATTGTAAGCAGGTGATTAAAGTTAAGCACCTGCTTAAGTGTTTTGCTGATATGCAGTGTGCTCTACCCCTGGAGTCTGTGGGGCAGGAGCTGTGGGAGGATGGCCCCAGTGGTCCCGTCCTCCCGAGGAGGTGCACGTGCACAATCAGCTCCTGTGAGGGATCCTCTGTCGTGGGCAGAGGGAGTAACGTGCACTGGAACGAGGCGTTTCTATACCACTTTATAGGTATCTATAGCACATTACATTTGTATAACAGTTTGGCATGAAAATAAAACTTACGTTCCTGGCTGACCCTTGCACTGACCCAAACCTCTTTAATTCATTAAATGAGTTTTGTCTGAAAGAAGCAGAGCAAAGCAGAGCTGTAGTTTCTCTCACATTCAGATGATACAGGGAGCAAAGATTCTGCATTAACATCCCTGATTATTTGTATTTGAATGTCAGAGCAGATAAGGGAAAGAATTTTTTAATTTCAGCCAGTGTCCAAGTGTCCTAACTTTGGCTATTCTGTTATGATATACTTGTATTTATCAAATTATACTTTATGTCTTTACAATTGGGCTAGAAAAACTAACAAAATGAGGAGAGGAGGATGCAAGAGCTTGACTCGGCATGGATATTGATGTGGTTTAAGGCTCTGTTTAAACTAAGCTCGTGTAAACCATTGTGCTGATATAAGTAAGTATGTTGAAGACTGCTGCTGCCAACCGTTTTCACTGCAATTTACAGCTGCGTTGTAAATTAACCAGTGCAGCTAAACTCCTATAAACTTGGTTAAGTTTATTTCAAGGGTATTTTCACATAAAGCTGTATTGCTTTAATTATCTATTTTAAAACCACATAATTTTGTTAATCCAGTGTAACTTTTTATATGTAAAGTAGCCTTCAGAAAATTGACGGAGTGCCAAATTCTGCTCTGTCAGTGTTCTTGCTTCACCGAAGGTTTGGAGTAACTTTCTTTACAGTTACATTTAAGAGCAGAATTTGGCCTCTTTCTTCTCTTCTATTAGAATATGGAGGAAATAACTCTTGATCTGATCAATTCAGTATGATTGCAGTGTCATGTGAAGAATGAGAAATAGGATATTAATCTAGTCAATGAAATTAGAGATCATCCTCCAAAGAAAAATGTCTTAGCTTTTTCTTATCAGTCTGCTTAAAAAAAACCAACCAGCCAAACAAACAAAACCCCATGAATCCACACACTAACTTCCATACTATTTTAAGATTAAAAGCTTTGGGCAGGGAGGGTTTCACCCAAGCACAATAAAAGCGTTAGTCTATCAAGCCTTTCTTTTTACACTTGTGCTCCGTGAGTGAAGTTCAATCCCCTGTGCTTTATTTCCCCTGTGATTTATTTCTCCTTCTCTACCCAAATAGCCATGGACAAGAAAGACACCACTAAAAGCAGCTACTTTAAGTGAAACACCAGTTTGGAAGACGGATAGGAGTTTTGCTAAGACAGTCCTGGCTGGGGAAAACACACCTAATATTTATAACAGAGTCTCTGGCAGGGGAAATGTAGGTGGGCTGTTTCTTTAGCTGATGTAAACTCGGGTATTTCCACCGATACCGTTGGAGTGACAGTGACTTTGCACTGCTTTGAGGCCTGGCCCATTTGYGTCTCATATCAGTTTTAGCTTAACAGTGCTGGATGGCTGTCTTCATTCTATTACACTATTTACAAAATGATTGTAATTAACTAGATGATGACTTAATAAACGTGTAAGATAAATTCTTCTTGGCTGGAAAGCAAAAATGGTTGGCAGCTTCTGCTTGCTTAAATTAAAACAAGAAGTTGCTTCGACATTACATTTCCAAACAGGCAAAAACTTGCATTGCCATTCGGAGTGGTAAAATGAAACCATGACAATATTGTTGTTCGAGTGGGTGGTGCTGGAAATCGTTTTACTTAAAACCTCTCATTTATTTGTGCACAAAAAGCAGCCTGTTGCTTTCTTTTCAGTATGTGTGAAGGGATAACATGGCTATCTATACACGATTATTTACTAAACAATCTCAGAATATTTGTCTCCATGTATGTACATATATGTATTTGGATTAATTGAGTGAATGCTTCCTCTCTAATTCTCCCTTTTGTTAACTGGTAGCTCTGCTGCATTTGCACGCATGCCAATTGGTTTGCTTTAAAAAAAGCAATGCAATTATTTTAAGCATTTTCTTTCTAAAGTTTTTCTCCAGCTGTAGTTAATTCATGTCTGATTAGTCTGACCTTTTACCCTATAAGGAAGTAGTTTAGCAAAAGGGATAAATGTGGTCACGGTATATATGTGTGTGTATGTGTGCGTGTGTGCTTATGTATGTAATCATCATCTTTTTATTGGTTTATGTTCAGCATGGAAAAGTTCTGATTATAAATACTTATGCATGCTTTTATCTGTGCTAAAGTTTACCCTGAGTGTTTGAAATTATGCATTTTTTCCCCTTACAAAAGATTTTGATGAATGCAAAATCACAAGAAAAGTTCTAGTTTGTTTTTTTTCTAAGTCTTATTAGAACAAATTAAAACACACAAAATAGTCCTTGCCTTTACTTCTGAATTCATTCCTGTATTTTAAATATATCTATTTACTGGCCAGTCATTACAGAAATCTAAATCTTTGCTTGTTATAAAATGAATATAAGTTTGCACAGAATGACGGTGAAATAAAATACAGATCTGCAATGCTAACACCAAGGGAGAACAACAGCTGAGAAGGAAGACGGCTTTTAGGTSTCTCTTACCTAGCAGAGGGCCTGATCTTTCATTTTCTGTCCCAAGAATATGCCTACTATTTTGCCTGTCTTAGCCCTTGTGGAGTAGGAAGCGCTCATTGATTTGTGTGTTATATGAAAAGGATTAATTAATTGCATTGTTGCTTCTTGCTACTGTTTGAGCCTATGATGATTTGAAAATAACGTGCCRTGGGTTCTGACTTTGTAAGTGTTTGTACAAAACGTTTGACGCACCTACGTTTGAAAGCTCGGGGCACTTGTCCTGTTCCAGAGAGGCTGCCCAGCGGGGTTGTTCAGATCCAAATCCAGAGCTGAATTTCTGTAGTTCCTGGATCATAAGAATCAGTGCTGAGATATCAGCTCAGATGTAATTTGGAGCTGCTTTAAAAATGACACAAGTTACAGGAAATTATTGACAGAAAGATGACTCAGTTGTTATATTTGTTCCCTCCCAGTTTGACTTGAAGCGTGTGGTGCTACAAACTCAGTGAGGGCAATTGTTGAGGGATTTGTAACTGTGAATTTCATCTGGGATCTAATCAGCTGTTGCTGTGATGCCTTTATGGCACTCCYAGCTGTAATTGGTACAGTCCTTAAATGGCATCTTTTATGGGTTGTCTCTTTTGGCACTGGGTCAGGTATTTGAAAAATAAATCCAGTTTGTGAATGCATAAAACCAAAGAGGTGTATTCCAAGCCAAGAGCAGTTTATTCAGATGAATGAATACAGATTATTTCTGTATTCATAGCGTGGCAATCTTCTGTTGAGTTTTGGAAGCATACAAGAGGTGGGAGCTGGAACAGGTGACTCAGACTACCAAGGTGACTACTACAGGTGACTTAAGACTACCAAGACGCTGTCCCAGCATGCAGGGATGGAGTTAGGAAAGGCAAAGCTCTTCTGGAGTTGAATCTGGAGAGGGATGGGAAGGGGACCTGGTGACAAAAAACATGAAAAGGGCCAAGGAACTCAAGGAATTCTTCGGCTCAGTCTTTACTGGTGAGATCTGCCTTCAGAAATCCCAGGTCCTGGGACCAGAGGGAAAATCCTGAGCAAGGAAGACTTTCCCTTGATGAAGGTGGATCAGGTTAGGGAACATTTAAACAAACTGTGCATACAGAAGTCTATGGGACCTGATGGAATGGGCCCATGAGAGCTGAGGGAGTCAGCTGGTGTCCTTGTGATGTCACTCTCAATGATCTCAGAACATTTGAGGTTGGAAGGGACCTCTGGAGGTGGTCATTTGGTCCCTCTCTGAAAGATCATGGAAATCCRGGGAGATTCCTGAAGACTGCACTGCAAGTGCTGGTATTTTCCTGTATGATAATGGACAGCTCAGATGGCTTCTTAAAATCTCTGCCTTTGCTCTTTTTTCTTTAAAATGTCTATTTTCCTCAGTCTTGTTTCATTTACTGGGGGTTTTCACTCCTTGGAAACCTTGGACAGTGCGTTTTCCTGCTCGGTTAGAAGCTCTTGACGTTGCTGTCGTACTCAATAATAATGGGAGAATACTATAAAAATATGGCTCTTGTTGTTGTTAGTTTTACTTGTTCGTATGAACTAAGTTACATGAATGTCCTTTATGCCCCAAGTGGCCCTTTTCAGTGAAATGCTTAAAATTTGGAAGTGTTCTAGGCCTTGAGATATGCCTTGTGGCCGCGATGCCTTGCAGATGGAAGAGCRGCCAATATTAACTTGCAACAAAATGACTTTTTTATTACTACATCCCATCTTTTAATTCTGCAATGACCTTTTCATTTGGGAAGCACACTTTCCTTGTCTTGATGCTGACAATGAGGAGACAAGCTCTGTACCTGCGTTTCAGGGCACACATTAGTGCGTATTAGTGACTGTCACTGCAGGAAGACGATGTGTTTTGAGAATCTTGCCCAAAGCACATGAACAAAGTTCGCACTAGGAATCCGCTTAAATTAAAGCAAAGCTTGGCACACTCAGCAACAGTTCAAAATCCAATCCTGTGCTGTCACAAATTCTCTGTCATTAGCTTAATGTTAGTGTGAATTGTGTATGCTGTCAGACTTCCTTTCCTTACTGTAGGGAATTTTGTATTGTTGCTCCTATTATATCAAGAGTCCCGGAGTTGAAAGCTGCTAGCAGTGGTGCTGGTACGCTACTTATTTGCCAGAATGGTAAGAGCTACTCACAAAATAGTCTAATTTCAGCATCTGTCAAAGAAATGAGGCTGATCAACAGAAGAGTTCATTTGATTGCTTTGAAAAAAACTAAGTGCTGGCTTATGACACACAAGGCATAAATTAAATCATAACTAGATCAAGATTACTGACAAGAAGTGATGACAGGTGTTGTGAATAAGTTGACACAGGGACACTGCCCTGTATAACAATTGTCAGTCATCGGCTAGTTTTGAGGTTCTGCTGTGGCTAATGGGGAATGGTTACTAGAAACGCATAGGAATTCCTATTAACAGTCACATCATCAAAAAAATAATTTATGGTACAAACATTTGCTCCTTAAACAGCTGCAGACACATCTGATACAGCAGTATTAGTCAAAGCCACATGTAAAATACTGCAAGTGTGTTCAGTACAGTGGTTAAGAAACAATTTCTAATAGAGATACTGGACTGGGACTAGGAAGATCAGGCTTTGCATTCTGACACAGCCCTCTCTGTGACCCTGGGCAAAATGTGTCGCCTCTCTGCACATCAGCTCTGAGTACGGGATGATATTTCTGTTGTCTGTCTTGCCTGTTTAGGCTGTTAGCTCACTGGTGCATCGCCTGACCCATCTGTGGAGCTACACACCTGGCACACCTGATTTTCTCTGCTGTAATCTGCCACATCRCAAAAATAGAACTTATTACTAATACTGGTGGGGAGGAAGGCACATTCCCTGCCCCCAAAAACTGACAAACTTACAATAACGAGAATTATTGCTGCTGAGGTTAAAGTGGTACTGCATATGCAACCAGATGATACCCATGTGCCGTTATTTAATAGATACAGACTGATGCCAAAAATACATAGATGAAATTATATCATCTCTATTGACATGTTTGACACATGTATTCCCTCTGCTAGATACTGTGGTCTTTGCTGCAGTTTGGGACGCATAAAATGAGAGCTCCCTGCCTGCAGCACTTCACAAGGATGTCTACGGACAGCAAAATGGATGGGGGGTAAATATCTGCCAGTCAGACCCCTCTCAGCATCTTTCTTCAGAGAAATGCATCATTATATTTGAACTGTGCTGTTTATGAAGTATCATTAGCATTATTCAGTTACTGACTTCAGATGTCGTCTTCTCTGGTCAGAGCAATCATTATAGGTTTATCCAAGAAGAGCTGTGACAGATGTCATGGTTTGTTACAGTCACTGTATGCTAGATTTAGCCTCCGGTTATGTACTGCTCGAGTACTTTCTCTAAAAGCATCTTGTGAGTACCCTGCAGTAGAAACAAGTGACAAGGACTTGAGATATATTTGTGACATTGAATGGACGCGTTTTTAGGATGAGATTATGATGTGGTAAGCAGGCAAACAAAGAAGCAGAAGATACTTGCACAAAGCCAGTTTCCTACCTTTTTTTAACTACGTCCTTTTATTCAGATGATGCACTAATAGTAGCCAAGTCCTGCAAATCTGGGGTTAAAGTTTTTTTGGCCTCATGTTGTGAAACTATTACACTTGTTTAATATGATCTTATCTGTATTTTCCTTGTAGCTTAAACTGCTGTATTAAGTGTTGCAGTAAATTGTGAAGATGATGAAAGAAGGAAAGGAGCAAATAAGCATGGCTTGTTGTTACACAGGGTCCAAACTCAGTTATTAATTGTATTTGGTCTTTAACTACAAAATATATAACTAGATACAGACCACCCTGTTGGTCTGGCCAGGCAATAAACTGAAAGGTCCGTGTCTGGCTAACTATAAAGACAGGATCTGGTGTTATCACATGTACTTGAACTCAAACAAGTTTTGTGTGTCGCTAGACATGCCTCATTTTTGGGGCAACTGATAGCCTTCCAAACCAGAAACCTCCCTTTTCCCTTCCCTGTCCATGCTGGGGGGGCTCCCACATCAAGTTGTGGCTTTATTGACTGGGTGAAGAACCGTGTTTTAAATTGACATGATACTGCTTGTTACATATGTAAGCCAGGAGTTACAAGCTGGCAGCAGTCACTCGAGTGCTGTGTTCCAGGTCAGCTATCAAGTGTTCATGAAGAGGACATGTAAATACCATATGTTAAGTATGACTGATGAAAACAAATACGCAAAACCCTGGAGAACTCACTGGTGTCATCACAACCCTCAGAAATTCTTTCCTGCCCGCTAGAGAGGGAAGTGAGAAAATGAGTGACAGAGCATGGATTACCAATTACGGCTGACACTTCAGTATTCAATTAATGTTTCTAAAGTTGTGAGAAAGGATGCAACAATGTCTACTCTTTAATGACCTGTAAAAAAGAAAATAATTGTGAAGAAACTCTCTTATCAAAAATAGTGCTTCTGCACGTACCTCTGAGAAGGAATTAGGCGCAGGTTATTATCCATCTGGCCAAATGATCCATAAGATACTTCTCTCTTCCAGAATAACTGCATTCTTCTGTAAAGGCCGCTTGTCCCATTGATGCTTTCTAAGGGACACTGCTGCCATTCGGTCCTTAATTAGGAGATTAGGAGAATTCTTTGACTGAAAATTAAGAATCACTATGGCTTATTTTTATCACTGAAAGATCACTCCAGCAACTTCCTCCAGGAAATTGCAAAGGGAAGTCATTATGTGAGGGGGGCTGGGGAGGCAAAAGCCAGCTAGATTGTGCATATGAACCCCAGATGAAATGCGTCCTAAGTCTGTGAGGGGGGCAAAAGGGGTGTTTACTAGGTCATTTACCATGTTCTTGTTTTTAAAGTTTCCTTTTCCACGATTACTTGTTGACCTTAATTGTTTCCATGCCCATGAGATAGGTCTTTGTACTTCCTACGGAGGCTTAGCAGAGAGGTCTGGGGATTGCTCTTGCTAATTGCCCTGTATTCCTTCATTTCCCTTGAGTGTCTGTGGCAAGCCTATTCCCACATACGCTACCAAAATCCATTTTAATAGAAGGGGCAGCAATGCACAGCTGACGACATATGTTTAGCTGCATTCAGTACTCGCTGAAGCATGCCTATCATGTTACATAAAAGGAGAAGGTCAGTACAAAACAAACAGCTTTTTACAAGCTACGGCTTAAGGATCCCGTCCTAAAGAACGCTTACATTTCAGAGAGAGACAAATAAGCTTGTCGTTGAGCTCTGTTCTGTGTCTAGGCTTTTTTTCTCTTTTTTTTCTTCTTTTTTTTTGCATACATTAGAAATGCTGTTAGTCTCCCAGGACAACCTGAGTTAAAACATTCTCTTCTGGCAGAAATAAAGCTCTCCAGGGCCCAATCCTCAGCTTCCCTGAATCCCTGGAGCAGGCTGGAGCGCAGCAGYGGTTCCCCTGGCCCTGCATGCACCTGCTGCAGGAGGGCAGCCCCGGGATCCCCGCAGAATAAGCTTACGCAGCGCTGTCTGCTGGGCTTTGAGAAGAGGTTTGCCTGTGCACAGGATAAAATAAAGAACAGCTAGGAAAGGAGATACTTAAGGAAAACTTGGGCCAATTTCAGTAGAATTGGTTATTTCCTTTTATTTCCTTTTAACTTTTTTTTTTCTCCAACTGACCTGGAACCAAGGTATGAGATGATGACCCAGAGAAGATTTCCCAAGGCACCAAGGACAGTTGGGCTCTCTATTCCCATTACCTTTAATGGGAGCAGTGCGCACCAGTCCTCTCTGTGCACTTGCTCGCCTCTGGCAGGAGATGTGGCAGAGGGGATGCACAGAGCTCTTCGCTGGGGGCCAAAGGAGTAAATCCAAACCTTGCTCCACATCTCAGCTAAAGGCCTCTCCCAGCTGCAAAGGGGTTCGGCCTCAGGCTGACAAATCAAAACCAGCTGGGTTGGTRCCAGCCACATCTCTGCCGGGTGCTTTTGAGGGAGGGCAGCTGCCCATGCTAACCCAGTGGGCTTTTGAGGGTCTGCACAGACCCCACTCTGATGGCAGGTTGGGGGCAGATTGCACATGGCCCTGAAAATCCTCTGGGCCAAGAAGATATTGCTTCCCAAGATCAGTTCTTGTGTAATGTAGCTCGAAACATCTGCATGGCTGTATCTGTAAGGGCATCCTCGCATTCGGCCTTTCCACATTTTTTGGAGCCTTTACAAAACGCACCTCCCCTGGGAAGCATTGCTGATTCAGCAGATTCCTGCAGACAAGGACTGTTTGTGGCACTGATTCATTCATTTCTGTTATTTATACCGCTGTGTTAGGTGCTGTGTGAAGCAAGAGCAAAGCACTGTTCATGCCCCAGAGGCATCTGAAGTCAAGAAGGCGGCAAGATATAAGAAGTGCATGTAATACATGAGAGGGTTGAAGGTGCAGGCAACACTGGTAGTCAGGTGGGCTGAGACCAAATTGTGCTTCCAACTTCATATCTGAACAAAATCATAGCTTCTCCACTCGATTTCTGCGTGCAAACCTAGTTTACGTGAGGATGTGTTGTAATACTAATTCCAGGTGCCTAAGCTGTACTTCAGATGGTTTCCAGCCTGCGCAGGGCTGGGGGCAGCTGTGGCTGCAGCAGGAGGGCTGCGGGGTGGCACAGCAGCTCCCACACCGTGCGACACAGACCATGTGCTGTGTGGGACTGCGTGGCAGGGATTAGTGCCAATTAGTATTGCTGAGAAGTATGTTTGTTACAGATATTTAATGCACCCGGAAGCTCCCATCAAGAACAAAAATATTTAAAAACCTGTGAAAAATCCGGCCCATAAATATTACTCTTCACGTGCTTTTCAGACAAAGTTTGGCTCAGTCAAGCCACTGAGTCCTGCCAGGTGCTGGACACCACTTGCAACTGGACAGATCCTTCTGATTCCCTCTAAAGCTAGCGGGACCTGATGAGTCTCAGGGACTTTTAGAAACATGTTTTTTCCCCGCTTTATACAAGTGCTTTTTCTGTTGTTAAATAATGACTGGTATAAATAGTATCTTTCTTGTTTAAATGGGGCATGATTTCTTCCAGATTTCCATGTGAGTATTTAAATATGTGGCTCTGCCATCTGTGAGCTTTGTGCTGCGATGCCAGGGTGTTTTAGTGATCTTAGAAACTGAAATCTCAGAATGCAGCAGAAGCAATGATGCCACCAAAATGGGTGCAAGTGCTCATTTGCCTGGGGGAAACTAAACTTCTTTTAGTGAGTCAATATTGTAGTGGGTTTTCCTCTTTTTTTTTTTCTTTTTTTTTTTTTTTAATTTAGTGTAGATTTTAAAAAGCTCTTTTGCAGCCAGCTAGTTAAAATGATGCAAATGGTTTCAATGTTCTTTTGGGGAAAAGTTTACAGAAGCAGTTCTTGGTATAGGCTAATACAATTCCAATGCTTGGCCTTGAAATAAGCATGGAGTGAGCTTTGGATGCAGGCTCTCCTACTGCTTTTAAAGTTAAGTAAAAGCTTTGGGGGATGGGACAGGGACTCTGACAGATCTATTGATACCATTTGTCTCCCTTGTTGTTCCCAGTATTAATGCATTTCACCAATACTAAATTCACATTTGCTTGCCTGGTAAGGAAACCAATCGGAGACAAAAGATCATTTATAGGGGATACCACTGCTGCCTGTTTATACTTGGAGACAAAAGTACCGTATTTAAGCAGTTGTTTCAGGCTGTGTAAAGACATGTGACTATGCTGACAGCAGATGCACCTGTTCCAAAAAGCATTCAATACCCAAATTCACACGTTTAATTGCTCTGAAGTATATTAAGTGAAACCCCAGCTTAGAGGGGGAATTTTCACTGTCTTCAGCCAAGCCCAGGATTTGTACCACAACACAAAATTTTCTCAAGCCCAAGGATGCAATAAGCCTGTGTGCAGAGCGTGATGTGATTTAAGCCCTTGAATCTTGCGTGCGCCTCTGCCATGAGTTTCGGTTTGCTGATTTGATGGTTTAGCTGAAGATCTTTGTAGCTAGAGTTCCGTTCGGTGCTTGGCGCTCAGCTGGTTTCCACAGCCCAGCCTGCGTTTCGGGAGCTGGCTGAGGAACCCGCGTGCTCCGACTTGATCAAAGGCTGTGGGGTTCCCTCCTGGTGCTGCGGCTCGACGGCGATTGGGAAGCAGCATTCCTCGGCAGGTGTAAAAGTCCTTCAATAGGAGAGCATGGAGCCTTATAGCAAAATAGACATCAGTTAATCTCTCATGCCTAGATGATTTTACTGTGACGTTCTGCCAAGCAGCCCGAGGCAGTGAAAAATAAACTGCTAGCATTATAGTATCATTATGTTTCTGATTCTCCAGAGAAGCCAATATTTGTTTGCTTTTCTCTGAAGTGTTTCATGTCACCACGTATGCTCTCTCTTCGTTCCAGGGCAGGGAGGGGGGAGGAGAAAAGTGACTGCACAGCCCAGATTTTGTGCTGCTTGGGACTGGAGGGTGGGTGGTTTTTTCTGTTCTCCTTTCTTATACCTACAAAATTTGTAAAGGTTATTTGGCTACCTATTGCTGCGGTGTCTAAGTGAGCGTTGTTTCTGAAATAGGCTAGTCTCTGCAAACAAATTTTGCAGCCAAAATTGCTTGTAAATTTGATAGGCGCAAAAACAATCTGAAAGGAGCTTACAGGCTGAACCCCAGGCGCTCTGGGGAAAAGCATCCTTCCTCCTGTCACCCAGGCTGTATGCTGGAGCCGAACCATTGCTACAAACCCAGCCACCTCTCACCCAGCGAAGCAGCTGGAGGGTTTAATTCCTCCTCCCTCCGGTGCGGACCGAGGTACTGCGGGATTCAGCGGCCACGGAGAGCTGGGATTTCAGGAGCTGAAAAATCTGGTGGCCTGAACTTCCAGCGGGGTCAGTCAGTGCCCGGGGAGGGCAGTTCCCGCTGCTGCCTGCCCCACGCTTTCCTCCTGATTTACAGCCCGGGGGACAGGGTGGCTTGTTCAGCCCATGGCCCCCGGGCAGCCAGCCCTCCCCTCTCCGCTACCTGGCAGTCTCCTTCGCCTCTCTTCCCCCAAGGGAAAACAATACAGTATCATCCCTCCTTCCCCTGCCTAATTTGTTTAAGAAAACCCAAAGTGACTGCTGCAGTTAATTAAAAGGTAGTGTCTGATGCGTTCAAAGGCAGCGCTATCCCTTGCTCTCTGCCCCAGGCAGGTGATGTGGCTGTGAGCGGCAGCGGGGTGCTGGGGGGGAGCTGGGGCCAGGGGTGCCCCCGGGCACCCCGCGGGCCCCACCGCACGCAGGGGCAAACGCCCCGCAGGGAGCGGGGATACTCATCCCAGCACCATCCGAAAAATGTCATCTAACCAAGCTTCTTACAAACCTGCTGGTTGGCTTCCAGTTCAGGAGAAAACTGTGGATAGGGTTGGGTGTTTTTTTTTTTTGTGTAACCACTAATTTGCTCATCCGTAGTAACAGCTAAAACATACAAAATTATTCCCAATCCGTAATGCCGTTATGTGAGCTTCTGGCAAAAAGATTTTATGGGGTTCTTTGTTCTCTTTTTGCTTTTTCTTTTAGATAGCAGTGATTCTAGAAGTGGCTATAGAGTGGCTCTAATCATAGACATGACTTTAGAAGCGATTCTAGAAATCAGCCGTTCTCGGCAAGCCTCTAAGGAAGCGCGCTGGGAAGGCGCGTATGGGATGTGAACAACCCACTCAAAGCACTTCTTCTTCTCTTTTTCTCTCTTCTTTACTGCTACCTTTGCAGCTGTTTTCAGCTGATAAACATCATTCTTGTGCTACTTGGGTTATTGTTACAGAGATCATAAAAGCTCCAAATAAGCAAACTTTAGAAACGAGTCATTGAACCGATTGTCTCACCTAGAGATGGCTCTTTCCCTATTGTTCCCGAGGTGAAATGTTAACTTTGCTTTTCTTTGAAGACTTTCACAGATAGGCTTGCTATCAGAATCAGCAAATTACAGTGATCCAACATTCTGGAAGCCAGCGTTCATGTTAGGCATCTATCTGAAAGTTCCTTTTTACTCTTGCAGATGATAAAAAAATGTGAAGGAAGTAATTATGTTACTTTTTTTATTTTCCTGTGTAATATCAAATGCTGAATCTTAATGTGATGTTAACATGTGCAACATTTCAGCTGTTCTTAGGGTTGACTGAAAAGCAGGAAAAAATAATGGAAATTTGGTTACCTATTTTCATTAGAAATTTGCAAGGAAACAACCTCAGTTGCAATGGTAACGGTGATATATACCCTTAAGAATTTTTTTCTTTTAAACTTCAATTTTTTAAATATTCCTCTGAAGTGAAAATATAGAAAAGGATATCACAAAGGTCAAAGGTAGAACAAATGATCAGGACATAAAAGATGCTGTTAAAAAACACCTTGAAAATTGCCCAGCTGTTTTCAGCACAAAATTTTTCCTGCATTTCCTACATCAACATTTGCCTGGAGGAAGGGAAGGAAAGTGATGACAGGGCAATGTTATGATGGGAGAAAGATGATTAAAGGTGGCATTTAAAAAATAAAAATAATTGTGAATAGCAATGCCAGTTTGTATGGGTTTGTAATTCCAAAATTTGCAGGTTACAAGGATTTTCAATTATTTAGGGGAGTGTTTATAAACATTAGAAAAACATACATTTCAGATTCTATACTCAAAATTTTTCTTCTAGATGTTAATTTTTCTGGATTCTTGTTTAAAAAGTTCAGTTTCTAATGAGAAATCAGCATGTCTAGAGTATATTGCAAATGAGTAATACTGAATAGCTAGAACTGAGATGCAGTATATGCCAAGGCAGTTTCTCAAACTATTTGCTAAACCGCACAGAAGAAGATAAACATGTATTAAAAATGGTTGGACGGGTCATTCTTTAGAAGGGATAGAGAATTCCTGTTTAAGATGTATTAACCTCTTTCCATAATACCTAGGTATTTTGATTTTTTCCTGGAGCTATCTGGATTTATCACCCCTTTTTGGTTTCCGTGTTTGCACAAGGAAAATCAGTGTCCAAACCTTTAAAGTATTTTAACAAAAATGCATTAAAAATTGTCACTGGCATCAGGGGATCGATTTTATCAGCAGTTTACACCAGAGGGGGATCTGCCTCCCCTATTTAAGCAGAGATAGGCAGAGCGGTGAACAAGCCACTCACTACCTGTATGCTGAACTGTAACTGCCTCACATTTCAGTAAAAAACCCTCAAGATTTCTTGGCCTCTCTGGAAGCGTTGGGTTAGCAGCACTCGGCCTGTTTAGCTCTGGCAGTTGCCTTTCATTTGCTTTTTGGAAGGGAAAATGTATG
This sequence comes from Phoebastria nigripes, assembly GCA_035582835.1. Classification (NCBI taxonomy): domain Eukaryota; kingdom Metazoa; phylum Chordata; class Aves; order Procellariiformes; family Diomedeidae; genus Phoebastria; species Phoebastria nigripes. The sequence goes on along the minus strand of JAYKAV010003388.1, from coordinate 1,391,395 downwards.
GCGAGGAAGAACTGCCAGGATTCCCCAAATCTCTCTTTTCTCCAAAGACAACTCCAGCATGTTTCTGCGTTAGTCCAAGTATCCCCGGGCTTGGTTTCGTTTTTTCTTGGATAAAGGAGGACTTGCTGTCTGCTCTTTGCACAAAACTCAGTCCTTGAACAGCTCCTTGGAGGGGAAAATTAGGTATAAAGAAACAAAACAGCAGAAAATCAGGAAAATGAATTCTTTGGGAGAAAAACCTAAACATTTTCACCTACCTCGTAGCTGTTACAACCTTACAGTGTGCTGTGACCATCCCAYACCTAACACTGATTTCCTTCATTTCAGGCATCTCATAAAAATGAGATGTCCTTGGAAGGAGCTGAGGGATCTCCTCCTTCCTGCAGTGCCTTTGGGAGGGAATGTGGGGATGGAGAAGCCCGGACGGGACCCCCAGGCTGTCGGTCCCGGCTCTGCACAGCCAAAGGCAATAGGTAACCCGGTGCCACCGAGATTTGCTGTAAAACATCTCAGCAGCTCAGGCTGCCTCTTCGTGAGCCCTGGCCTGCTGTCACCAGCTGTGTGTTACCCGTCACTCAGAGTGCGGGTAACTTGGTTATCTTTTCTTACTTAGCAATGGGAAAGCAATATGGTTACAAGGAAATTTTGGGAATATTCTGCTTCTTTTCTGTATTAAACCATTAAACAATCTGTTCAGAGTAGTGCTAGTTAATGGCTTGTGTCCATGAAGGGAGAGGGTGAATATTACTGAGGCAGAGAGATTAGGAGCAAGGGCAGAACCTTTTGTCATCATCAGGCCTTTCTGCAAGAGTTTCACAGTAGGCAAAAATGAAATAAAATTGCATCAGGAATTAGTTTGGCTTGTAGGATGGCTCCTGACTGAAGGCTAGTTTTTGGTCCACTTTGATGTGTTGAAGAACAAGAACTTCCAGTACCAGTTCTGCTTATGTACATAAATCGTGGGGGTTGGAGAGAAAGAAAAGTGACATACTGGTTCTCTTCCTTTATGAATGTAGGCTGTAGTCCATTGTAGTGGCTATAAAGTGTCTAACACCGATAACAAATGCTCAACGCTATCTAAGTCAAGAGGCCAATAAAGCCTGAAGTATTTATACACCTGTGGTTTAAATAGCTGGGTAATGAATGACAAACCTTTTTCTTGCATGCATGTTTTTCTTTTTCCATTTCTAGCTCGCACTGCAGCAAGTCTAGTGCCCTTTGGATTGTTTATACCTTGTCAAACCTGTTTTAAATAAACCATTGTACTGCATTTTAGTCTTGTCAGGGAAATTGCTGCCCTCTTCTGGTTTAAAACAATTCTCGACCGTCTGAAGGCATCTCCAAGCGAATGCCAGTTGCAATGTGATAATACGACCCAATATGAAATTAATTAAGGCTAAACAATAGTTTCTTTAAGACTAAATCAGAAATGAGGGCAGGCAGCCCTATCTAGGACAATAGGATTGGATCCAAATGCAGTTTTAAAGACGTCCCGCCTCCCCTGATCAGAGTGCATTTAATGAGATTCATGCAATTTCTTTCTGAAAACAATAGCTTTAACCATTGGTTGCATAACCCAGGATATCCAGCTGAGGCCCCCCAAGTACAGAGTGTTCCACAAAAAGGAATGACAAAAACTCTTCTAGCTCAACTTAAATAATTAAAACAAGATCTGGAGAAATAGCCAGCCCGGTGAGATGCCTTTTTAGGGGGTCAGGGAGTGGAAGAGGCGAGATAAAACTCCTAAGGGCAAAGTTAAATTTGTCCATTACTATCCCCTTTCTGCTGAGACGGGACTGAGCAGCACGAATCACCGAGATTCCTCAGCCCCCTCTGCCTTTTGTGGCTTTCAGCACCTTGCAGGATCAGGCCCCCACTACTATAATTCAGAAAAGACTATCTATTGTCTACACAGAAAGTAGGTCTGGAGCATATACTTGCCGAGATTAGTTTGAATTTAGACTGTGATTTGTGGCGCTCATTTTACATGAAGTTTAAAGAGTTTCTTGGCTGCTGGAGATACTACTCTGAACTGAGGGATCTTATGCCATGTAAGTGGGTGGGAACAAGACATGGCAATACAGACAGCGCTATAGACAATGCTTATTTAGGATCGTGGAAGCATTACAAACAAAGGAAAAAATTCCTCTTGCCCCTCCAGCTACAATAGCTTCACAAAGCATTCAGAGCAACAAATGCCATTTTCCAAGAAGTTAGTACCAGSGATCTGAGAAGAGCGTGCCCTTCGATGGATGTGTGGAGAGCTAAGAGCTATGGCCTCTAATAGGCCGTATTAATGGCAAGCACTGTATTTTAGAAACTAAACACTTCATGCATAGCAAAATGCTTACATTAGTTTCCCTCCACTCCTCTTTTAAGACTAAAGTTATTTAAGTCGTGCTTTGAAGATGTAGCTTTTGCATCCCATTTTGATAGCATACGGCAGCAATCCTGTTTGTCGGGTGGTTTTGAAACAAAATGTAGCCTTGTGGCAAACAAAATCTCCTGTTCCCAAGGCAGAAGTGAAGACAAATGCTAGGTGCTTCTCTGCTATCTATTTAGAGCTACAGAGAGATACACTTTTAGTATTGTTGGTGCTCAGAACTTGCAGATATGGTGCATGTGAGTGAAGCTGAGGCTTGACTTTCATCTGGTTTATTTTAAAAGGCTGCATTTCCTCTAGTGCTGAGGCAGGACACAATTAAAGCTGCATTACTGATGCCTTTCACGTATTTATTTCTGATAAGGCCAGGTCTGACTCTTCATCTTCACAGTGAAGCATCTGACTGTTCAACAAACGTGATTTGGTCCAGCAGGGTTTTCCGGCATCCARTCTTTTACAGGCATCTGCAGCAGCACTTATGCCTAAATAATTGGTTAAATAAGTAACTACAGAAGAACCACTATGAGAGGTAGCACAGGAGTTTGTTTATTTTGACCAGCTTTATCCTGCACCTAAATCTGTGTTACTGATCTGTGTGTTATGGTGTGGACATGTGCAAAACGAACATGCTCCCAACCCATCCTATTTTTGTTACATGAAGAGCAAAAGAAAGGGAAACCAGGGTGGAGTGGCCAGAACGGGATGTCCAGATTGCTGCTTCCCTAAACACCACCTGAGACTGAAACCTGATGGGGATTTGCCACCTTTTTGAGGTGTTCCTAATCAAACACTGCCTGACAGGGATGCCAAGACAAATTCAGTTGAGTTTGTTTCTCACAAGCTTGCTGCAAGTTTAATTCCAGCTTTGTGGTCACATTAAGGGATGAACAAATCCACTTGCTGTCCATGTAGGCTTCTGTAAAGCCTACTTTACTTCTCTTTATCCACGATGGAGCCACCTTTTTGCAAAAAACAGAGGAGAATCACTGTGAGTACTCCCTGTAAATCTTTCTCTAAAGGTGTCCAAGCACAGCCCAAAGCTACTTCGATGGGTGCCATACTGGAGGAGAAAAGCCATGGCCYGAGTGCTTACAGGAGGTCCTTGCAGGCGCCCGGCTCCTTACTGGGACCGGAGAATGGAGCTGGCAGTGGCGTCGGGGCCGTGCTGTGGGATGTTTCCCCTWTCTGATTGTGGTCAGCGCCGGCCTGCCCTGGGACAGCTTTCACTGCCATGCTGTCACTTCTGCTTCCAAGTCCACGATCAATTTTCCATTTAAACAGAAGAGTCAGGACAAGCATTTCAACAGCTCTATATGGTGTCGGTGGTATTTCAGTCTGGACTGAAGGAGAATTGTAAAATGCTTTCCATTTCTTAAAAATAATCTGAATTTTGGCAGAAGATCCAGCCCAGCTGTTATTTTGTGAACTGGCACATGCTGACATTATTGGCTGTCCCCACCTGAATGTATTTGTGTCCAACCCACATTTGTTAATCATTGAAACAAGGTATGGGGGCTAAAAAAACCCCAAACCAACAAACAGCAACATGGCTCTGTGTATTACCGGATGCCACTGTAGTGATCTCAAGCATAAGCTGTAGATTTTTATCTTTTAAATGGAGACGTCCCTTGGGCACAGCCACTGCCCCTGTCGACAGCTATCCTTGTCACCCAGCTGTCCTCCGTGCTTGGCGCTGCAAGGCTCACACCATAAGGCTGTGTTTGCTGCGTGAGGAGTATAACAGCAGACAAGGGCAGAGATTGAGGTCTGGGGTCCTGGGGACATTGTGGTTTTAAGGGACTGGCGTCTCGGCATGTGTAGTCATCCTTCGGCAGGGCGAGACCACAATCAAAAACAGCTAGGGCTCAAGGCCGCTGTATGCTTTTATTTGCATTTATTGCTTGCGATTGCAGACGTTCATCTTTAGATATTTCCAGAATTAGGGGGTAATAAGAAAAGACAACAAAGGAGTCTAAAGCTAACAGAGGGAGGCTGGGATACTGTGTGGCACTGCAAGAGACGAACCGTTTCTAGGGCCCTGTTCCTGACTACACCATCTTGCTGCTCTGGGGAGCCCTCAAATGCCAGTGCCCCAGACTTGAGCATTCACAGCATGCCCCCACCAAAGTTTTGACCTGTGAGCATGCCCAGGCAGGTTACACTTAGTTCTTCATTCCTCACTCAATTTCAAGTATGGCTTTATCCAGTATCATGAACTCCCCAGTTATTCCAGGGTCCTGATGAGAACGGTCCCCATCTGGATTTGCCATTGCTCCCCACACCAAAGTGGGGAGCATCAAAGGTGCATCAAAGCCACCCCTGTGCATAATTCCATTAGCGCAGTGGATGTAAAAAGGGGTGACCCCCTTTTCTGGGGTCTGCTCTCCATCCTGCGTTGGCTTTGCAACGTGGTCTCCTGTCCTCTCCCCACAATCTCTGTTCTTGTGCAAGAAATTTCTCTCTGCAGATGTTTTCCTAGAGCAGCTCATTTCTACTCCATTCTCTCTCCATCTGATCAGGACAGAAAAAATATGTGCTCTTTTTTGCCCCGTTTGTACTTCAATAAATGTTTGTTTGGTAGAAAGTGAAGGGTGTCAACTACATGAGTAATCTGCAGTGTTTAAATCTGTAACTGTTTAAATCTGTCTTTAAAACTTTATGGGATGTTGCCTGCAAGAAAAATGGTAATAGCTCTATTTTGTACTTCAGTCACAAGTGGTTTGACTCTGGGGCAAAAAAAAAAAAAAAAAAACACCAACAAAAAAAAAACACAAGAGAAAAATATAGATTTATACAAGAGCAGAAAACGTAAATACAGAATCACCAAAGTGGTCATAAAAGACTCCCCAAAATACATCTTTTCAAGGACGTCTAGCATGATTTTAGGGCRGTTTAAGTGGGTGCTGCCAAATTAGGCCAGAGAGCATTCACAAGGCAGAACAATGCCAGCTGTGACAAGCTACAGCCCCAAATGATTAGAATGTGAAACCTTTATCCAGTGACAATCCTAAGGTTTGACAAAAACTGGGTGCTTGTGGGAGGTGACCTCCCAGCAAAGCTGCAAGTAGGCACATGCTCAGTACAGCTGGAGACACGATGCTGGGGACTTACATAGAGGTGGCTAACTCAAGGATGGTGTAAACAAACAGCGCTGCCTTGCTGGCAGCGAGACCTGCCTGTTGTAAGAGGAGGTATAAACCTCATGCTTGGGACATGCTTTCACCTCTTGCTCCATTTTACAAATGAATATGCAGCTAGAAAAGTTAACGCTGCAAATACTTTAGCAAAACTTTCAAAATATTTAATCCCTACTTTTTTCAGGTCTTTGTGTGTGTGCATTCGGTGAGGGTATGCATCTGTGCATCTTCCACCGTAAGTATTCACATTTCCATTTCAAAGATTTATTTGTGAAAGATTCCTCTTTAACCTGTTGGAGGGAATAAGGAGGTGTCAGAGGGCTTCCCCTACCAGGCGGTCGGCGGTCCCTAGCTGCTGTGCAGAAAAAGCCTCTTTGTATCCACGGAGCAGCTCCATTTCTCCAGGGGAGTGGCGAGTGCAAATGCAGGGCAGCTCCATGCCTGTCAGCAAGCACCTGAGATGCAAAGGGAGAGCAGTAACTCGATAAATCAATTCAACATACAGCAATAAATCAAATATAGTTGGAAATCAATTTCAACAATTAACAACGATTCTTTTGAAGTTGACAGTAGAGGCCCCAAAAGACAGAAGCACAAGAATAGCAAACTGTTGCTCTCGAGACCATGACTCTTGGGAAATACTTTTTCTGTCCAAAATGTGCATGGATGTGTGAAGTGTTTCATGCAACATGGAAGGAACTTAATATTTTAAAATTTGTTAAGTGCTTGGCTTTACAGTAGTCCTAAGTGTAACAAACACCACGGTTTAAATCTGCAGTGACCTACAAATCCTGAAGTGTTGGGTGCACGCGGCGGTTCTCGCCCAAGCAGGGTCTCTGGGCAGTGGGGTATTCTCCCTGCAGACATACATAGGAGTGTCAGGGATGAGCTATTTGCAAACTCTGGAGAGTGTGAATTGGACGTTTCTGAGAAATATGGAAACGTTAGAGAAGTAAATGTAAGTGAAAATGAAACAAGGTTGGTCTAAACTTCAAACAGTTCAGTTTGAAATAGACACTGCAGAGTTCGGATGGTACAAGAAGGCTGTACTGTACATGATAATCCTCAGGGCATGGGGATGGATTAGGTGACCTCTGAAGAGTCATTCCAGCCCAGTGATTCTCTGAGAAGACAAATAAACTGGAAGATGCAAATCTTACTTGAAAAGTGTAACATGAGGCCCACTTGTGGGATCCCGTAAATAATTTGGGTTTTGTACAGTGGAAGAAGGTTCAGTGAATAACTGCCAATTGTTCTGGTATATAGAAGATGGGATGGAAAGACAAAGGAATGATGTGAATACTAAATGAGGTGGTTACATTACAATATTTCCTACCTGAGCTGCAAGGTGCTCTAAAAAATGGGTATTTTTTCAATTGCTGCCATCTTGGAGAGAATAAGACAATGCTTGGATGTCTCTCATAAAGAAATCCTTCTGGACATGGCTGTGCAAAACATTGTAGGAGATTAAAGCATAGCATTCCAGTGACTTGTTTAAACATATCTTATTATATCTCTTTGCAGCAATCCTTAAGCCCCAACCACCAAAGACTATCTCCTCACAGCAGTGACAAATTCCGATCCCAAACAAACCACCTGGGGCATGCTGAATCGCTAAACACAAATGTCAGAGGTCTATATTATTTCCAATATTCTTTGACATTGCTTATGATGTGGCCTCTGGCACATTCCCAACAGAAGAAAGTTCAGTTATATTTCTTTCAATTAAAGAATCTGATTTAGCCACTAATCATGTCAAAGAATGTCTGGGGGAGGGAAAGGAAGAGCAAAACGTGAGCGAGTCGCGGTGCGTTCAAATGGGATGGCTCATGCAATGGCTCATGCTATCTGCAGGGAGGCACGGGCACTATGGGATCTGGCTGGGACAAAGGTTGGCACAAATAGAAAATTGCTACGTGTCAAAAACATTATTGGTTTGATAAAATCATGCAAATCCTATTAATGCACAGACTCAAGCACTCTACCACAGTGAAAATCATGCTCCCAGAACTCAGTTTCCAGTAAGAATGACAGGTAAGTCTTTGGGATGGAGAGAATCAGGGTATCAGTGCATGGGAGTGGTTTAGTAAGCTTTATCCAGCATCTGCTGCAGCATCTCACCCAAGCATGTGCTCATCTGTCCGCCCTAGAGGACCCCAGTGCTGGGCATCAGGGTACGGCAGGCAAGTAGCACACTGCTAGATCAGGGTCGAGTCTGACCCTGCCACACCTGTCTATATAAGCCCACTTTAGGGAAAGCTATAGTTTGAAAAACTAACCAACATGCTGAGCCATGTATTTTGGTGGCTCAGGACAACTAGGATTGCTTCACCTGTTTGAATATGTTGCTGATCTTCAGGGAACGGTGGAAAACACAGACAGTTCCCAAACCTCAAAAAAAGTCTGAGACTGTAGTTAAGAGGATTTGCATTTGGAAAATTTTGCCAGGTTACACAAGCAGATGCAATACTTGGGATATGTCTGCTTAGGTTTTCCAAACCTTCCTTCTCCAACATCCTTGTGGTGAGTAACATTGCTTAAGATGGGAGCAGATGGACCTTTGTACATTATCTTGGGTGAGTCTCAGGGATTTCTGATACTGGGGTCTTTTTAGGCATTGTGGCATCCACCGAGACAACAGCCAGATTTCCATGTGCAGAATAGATGCTGTAAGGCAGAGAGCAGCTGTGGCATTTTTTTATTTCTTCTCTATAGCAGGTGGTAATATGTCTTAAAACCCACTCACAAAACACCTATACAGCCATAAGAGTGACTATGTAATTTCTTAATGTTGCTCACATATTTTTTAATGGTAAAAAATCATAGCATTTTTCAGTGGGTTTTTTTTGTGGTTTGGTTTTTTTTTTTTTTAAATAGTTTTACACACAGTGATTTTGCACATTAATATTGACATTTTCACAGATGTTCAGCCCTGGCCTAGCGGTGTCTCTACTGGCAATTTTAGCACTGACCAACATCAGGGGAGACGTCTGAGCTGGCACTATGGGCTCACCAAAATCTCTTGTCAGAGACGTGCCGATGCACCTTCCTCAGGGCTGCACTGATGCCCTCTGTTGGGTGCACACAGCCAAACGCATAACCATGCAGCCTGGCTCCTCTCATGCGTGGCTCCATAGCCTCATACCTAGAAATATTTTCTTCACAAAAGTATTCTAGCACATATTACTCATTAAGTCAAGAAATGTTGATATGAGGAATCTGCATGACTATACGGATGTGCGAGATACCAAGATTTTACAATATTTGCATGTTTTTGGAACATCTGTTTTAAAAGCAAGAGCATTGATTGCATTTTTCTCAGTGACAGACGTGATCTCACTGCTGGAGAGAAGTCCTCGGTGTAAGTACTAAGGTTTCTTTAGTGCCTAGACCTTAAGGTGACGTATTGGTCAGGGATCAGTACTGTTGGTAACCTTGCACTTGAAAAGCTGACATCTCTAGGGAATGAAATATTGAGGACAGATGTATAAGCTATTGGGCCATGTCTGTTTGTTGCAAATTCTGTGTCATGCTGCACATCTTACATACATTAAGGAGCAAATGGACTCATTCCCGTGGCAGCAAACTTCACAAATCAGAACAAAAATTATTTATCATGACAGGCAGGTGGTACTGCAGACAGAAATGGCTCTTGACCTTGCGGAAATATGGTTGCAATGGTCTCACAGAGGCTGATGGTTTTTCTTCCTGCTGGCTTGAGAGAAATCTTCTGGTTTCAGTCAGGAGAAAATATTTTTTAAACGGTGATATGTCTCAGGCATGTGGACTTTATAACACACTTGCTTCTTTGCATCCACTTAAGCTATGAACTTGAGGTGCTATACATGCTGTTTAAAACACACTTTTCTTTTTATCAGAAAAACTATATCTGCCTGTGTTTGCACTAAATCTACACCACCAGCTATTATACCGGCGCAGCGCACACCAGTTTGACTACAACAAGGTGCAACGATCCTGTTCCCAGAATCTCTGAAACTGGAGATAATTCTGGGCAGGGCAGATTTTCAAAGGCCATGTTTAACATCTCTAAAGATGCAACTGTGAGGGGCTGGGGAAATTTTCAGCAGTGCCCTGCTGCCTGGCGCCTGTCTGCATTCTTCCCAGGGAAATCCTGTACCCGGTGGTGGCGAGTTGAGGAGCAGAGGCAGAGACTGAGCCCTGGGTCCTGGGGCGTGGATGATGGAGAGGTGGAGGTTGTCACCTATTCATGTCAGTTGTGAGTGCTGTATACCTTTCTGGTGTCCTGGATTTAAGGAAGATTAATTCACACTGGATCAGAGCTACTTGTAGGACACGAGAACCTTTATTTGCAGGAGGGACCTGAGGAGCTTGGTGTGTTTGTCTTAGCAATATGAATGCAAAAGGGAGATGGGTTTGTTCTCTCTTGGTTTGACTGGGGAAGATGAAAGGGGGAGGAACATATTTAAACTAAATGACAAATGTTAGTGCAAGAGCTACTGAGCAGGAACTAGCCGGGACACTTCTGGGCTGGAAATGAAGAGAAGATTTATAGCCATCAAGGCAGGGAGGTTTACTTCCAAGAGAAGTGATGGGAGCAGGAGCAACACCTACCCCAGGGCACTGATAGGGTGCGCTGGATGAATTTGTGAGATGTGTTAGGAGATTGAGAGAGGAGGGGGCGGACCAGTGGGTCAGGACGTCCTTTGTATCACAGGACAGTCTTAGCAGGAATGTGTATAACACATTCGCTGCCATGCACATACAATGGCTTTAACAGATACAGAATGTCTCTTTCCAAGAAATACATCATTCAGTGCTGCAATGCCTCTCAGCCACCCCAAGTGCACACACTGCTCCTACAGCAGGCTGATCAGCTTTAGTCCTTGCTAGCGACCTGCATACAGGCCCTGACCGATGTGTTAAGCAGGGCAAATCAGAAGCACATCTCTGCTCTTCACTCACATTCCTTCTCCGCTCCTGCAATTGGGGGAACGGTCTCTAACCCGCCTTTTCCAGCAACACCTCACTCCTCTGAGACACAGTAGCTTCACTGCAATTTCTGAAGAGTGGATATTCTGTGTAAATACAGAATATCACAGGGAAGGGGGAAAAAAAGCAAAAATGAAGATTTAGGCGTGTTGATGTGCAATTCCAGATTTTTTTGCTTGTGGGTGACATATTTGCAAACCAGGGGAGGGAGGGGTTCGTAAACTCGTCTGTTGTGGAATGAATACACCGCTGAACTAATGAATAGAAACAAGATGTTTTAACCACCACCTAGAGAGGTTGCTGAGTGGCCATAATCAGTGCTCCCTAGGAGGTGGCCAAAATGTCTCCTTGCTATTCATTAGGTCAGAATAGCTTTCGTTTTATAATGCGATCCTTCTTCCTGACCTCCTTTCTGTTCTTAAATGACTTCAGGACTATAAATTCCCTCCTAGAAATAGCATTATTTATTTTACTGTCTTGTGTTTGTTATGGTCAGTTGTATCTTTCTTTAGGAGATGTCATTTTGAATCAAAATGGAATTCAGTGGCGACAGAGTTTGGTGCCCCCCATTTTTTATACTGAAACACGCTTTGCATGCGCTAAGATTAGTTTGTTTGCAGAATGTTCCTGCTCTTTATAACCTGTCTATGAGAAATGTTTCTGAAGTATTAGAGCTAGTCATACCAACATTTCAGGGCTAGTTTGCTGCTGCTTTAAATATCAAGGAAGATTTTCAGATGGATCCCTAAGGCCTTGGCTACAAAACTGAGCAATACACAGCTCCACGGGCACAGGCGTGCTGTAGCACTCTTGGGACTGCTTTCTCCTTTTGGGCACACCAAGTCTCTGTTCCCAGCAATAGAGCAGGTGATTTCTAGTGCAATCCTGCTCCTCGCTGAAATCCCCGGCGTTGTAAGGAGCTCAGCCAGCCACTGGGGAGCAAGGAAAAACCTCCACAGTTATTACGCTTCATCAGCTTCTCTAAATACTTCAGGCAATTCCTTTTGGGACTTTTTAAAATTTGCATAATAGGTATCTTTACATCCTTGTGAAAAGCACTAGATATTTTAAATTATATTTCATCCTTAAAAAGTGCTGGAGACTTCCAGCTAAACTTCAACAGGCAGCTGGCGATGTTTACCAGGGCATCAAGCTCCCCGTTTCCTGTAAGTCCATTGTGAATGTGCATGTCCTTGTACTGAGAGTGAATGACAAACTGCTGTTTGGATTGAGAGCCCTTTTGGGCCTGCCCATGGGAAGAAAGTTTGGGAAGTGCAGAGCCGTTGCCTTGCAGTTTTACGTTCCGCTTTGTATAGACAGAGAAGGAAAAACGAATTATCTGTAGAGAGGTAGAGTGGGTTTCTGTGCAAAAACAAACGACATGAATGAATGAAAACTATATACCAGAAGAAACTGCATGTGTAAAGGTTTAAGGTTTAAAGGTAACCTTTAAAAGGTTAATGGTAAGGTGAGGGACAGAGAGTTTAGAAAAAAAGGACAAAACCTTTGGGGGAGGCCTGATCCAAAATCCATTGAAATCATAGCAGAGCGGTCAACACCAAATCTGTACGTTTGGAAATTCAGGAGCTTTGGCTCTGTGTGTTGGTTCTTAGCAGCTGGCAACACTGGGAGATTCGGGGCTGAGTATCTTCCGGAACCAATGGGTATTGACAGAGCTGTATGAAACCTCAGGATCTGGAGACGACAGTTGTATTGGCAGAGATAGATTTTAGGAGGAGAAAGTACAGTTATCTGCTGCACTTTTGAAGACTTTATTGTAGAAAGGCTTAAAATATTTGCATATGGACAATTGTTCATATATACTTACTAATGGGTGAGCTGAAGTGGAAGCCATATGTACAGCTTGTCATAGTATGTATGTACCATTTACAAATATGATGGATATTTGCAGTTGTCTAGAGACCACTATGAGAACCTAAAAATCCATTGTTTTCTCTGTGGTACTGAGTTCCAATAGAGAATTTGCCTGCATTATAATTCTAATTATTTACAGGAACCCTGCCAAAGGCAGAGAAAAAACAGCTTTTTGAAAAATACAGGAATATGGCTTAACTAAGCAATATTGATGATGTCTGCAATGGTGTGTCCTGGATATTAAGAATTAAATGGCAGGTTCAAAACCAAACCAGTGGTTTGGTTTTCTATATTTCTCAGGAAGTTACTGAACTTAAAATAATTTTTGTTGTTTTAATGCAAGGGTAATGAATGAATGAATAAATAAAGAAAAGAACCAGGCCAATCTGCAAACCAACAGAGATTTTATGTTTTATTTTATTCTTTGTTTATGGGGTTCATAAAAGTTCAGTTTATGTTTTACTGGGTCTGAGCCTCACACACTTCCAGCTTCAGGACCAGATGTGGAAAGTACCTACATGCTGTAAAAAGCAGTTTGAAAGATTGTCTGAGTCAGATGGAGCTTGAAAACCACAGAGATCTCAGAGAGACTCTTGGGAAACCTCCAGCTGAGATTCCCAGATAAACTGGGATTAACTTTGAGATGGTGTGACCCAGAAGTCGGACACTTGGATTAGTAAGGTCTCCAACAAAATATCCCAAGCTCTCAGAAGTTCTCCCAAGGTTAAGTGTGGGGGAAGAGGAATTGTGATTGTCAAATAAATTGTAGAATACAATGTTTTGTTTGTAGCTTTTGGGTTCAACAAGCATGTCCGCTTTGAAGATCAGTGGTGTTCTGTCAAATCACTTAAGACTTGGTTCAGAGCCCATTTATATTAATGGAGTGACTCCCTTTGACTTAGTAAACTTAGATACTTCCTATCAGTTTTGAGAGACTTGCCAGCCAGCCAGCCTTTTCCTGCTGATGTAGTAACTGGGAACCAAATCTAGAAAATGCATTTGGTGTTGGTACCTGCAGATGGGCTTTAAGCTCTACTACGATCACCGGAGATGTTCTCAGTGCAGTGTAGGGAGCTATTCAGCTTGCCTAAGACAAACATTTGCACTTGGTCGGCTGAATGACTTGCTAGACTTCATTGGCTGTATAGGTGTGTGTATATATAGGTATATAACCGAAATTATACTTCCGTTTCAGCTACTGCTTAGTTCTGAAAGCTCCTAGAGCCCTCAGTAGTCTTGCTTTACTCTGGATTGCCCAGGTGTCTGGGTATCCTGCCAAGGTGTGTGCAAAATATCTGTTGCAGGGCTCAGCAGCTCAGCATCTTTTTTGCACCACTGATGTGAAACCCACATTCAGGGTTCAGAAATTAAGTGTTTTCCTCCCTCTGTTCCCAGAGAGGCATTCAGGAGCATTCTCAGAGCACAAAATACACTCTGACTACAAAACGCAGCCATCATCTTCTTTTCCAGCACAAGCGGAGGAGTCAGTGGTGATGCAACAGCAGGGTGAGGCCAGGCAGATAGGTTAAGGACAGATTTTGAAAGCTAAATCGAGTCAGCCAGCAGATTTTGCAGAAGTAGATAAGTGGTGTGTATGCCAGATTCTGGCTGATTACAAAAAACTAGGTGAAACTGTCCTTTAATTCCTCTGAACTCACATTCAGGAGAGAGTTACTCTCCTCGCTCTCACTGCGTTGGATTTACACGTGCAAATACCTTTTCAAACCTGACCTTGCATCTTCTGCCCTCCAAATTAGTGCATTTCTTCTATCTTTTTTTGACTTAATTTTACGTTTTTTAAAAACTGAAAATGACAGAAAGGATGGCAATCAAAATTACTTGGTAGAGCACAAATGTTGATAACCACTTAACAAAAAATGTCCCTGGCAGATATATTTAGTTTACCTAAGAGTTAATGGAAAGCAGTGTCCAATTCCAAGTGTTGATGTGATTTGTCAAGTTTGCCATTCTATATGTTTGAAGTTTCCTTTGAGGGGAACTGACCCAAAACTGTAACACTAAATAAACACCCTCTTCAAATAACCAATGGCAGTTTCCTAAATTGCCAATCAAATCCATAAATAAAGACACAAACTCTGAGTGTATTTAAGTCATGTTTAGCATAACAGAACTAAACAATAACATTCTTGTTAAAATGTATTTTAATTTCAAAGCCGTTTTCCCATGAACATTCCAAATGTAAACAGTCCTAAGATTTCTAAATTATCTTTGACTTTGCTTCTTGGGTGGGTGGGGGGAAAGAATGAATCCGAAGCTACATTAGAAACACTGAAGTTGGATATGAAAGTCACAGAGACACAATACTGCATATTGTCATAATTATCACTTCTTTCTTAAAGAAAAGAAAGAAAAGACCAGTTGACTTGGGTTATGAAGACTCTAGAGTCTAAGCAGCATTTGAAGCGGTCTTATGTTGCAAAAGAAAAGGAAATGTGTCTTAGCGTTGTGTTCACAGAAAACACTGCATCATTGTGGGCAATGTTCACACACCCCAGTTTTAGCATAGACATCCAGGACTGGCATCTACCTTTCCTAGGTCCCCTGGGTGAAATCAAGGGAAAGAGGAATTCTGCTCCAAATTGCTCTCTGCAGTCAGGGTTAAGCAGGAAACAAAGAGTGTGAAACCAAGCAGGAGAGGGAACAATTTTAAGTTAAATTTTTAATTTCAAGTTCTGCCTTTCTGCCTTGTCAGCCTAGTTGGGCTTCCCACTCCAGCCAACTTTTCTCTCATGTTGCTCTCAACCCCTTCTCTGGTGTGTGAAATTAAGCCTGTCTTTCACTTGCCATGATATTGCGCTGTTCTTAATGTCTCTTTGAATTAGGCCACTGGGGAAAATGGAGAAATGTCTCAAGGAAGCCAACTGCTTCTGAAATCCCCCTTCCCCTCCTGTTGGATTTGGTATTTTCATGGGATCCCTGGCTTCAGAGCTCTTTTCACAAGGAAGTGATTCAAGGCCCATTGGAGTTAACAGACTTTAACTAGCTTCAGTGAGCTTTGGATTGAGATCTTATCTTTCACAGACTTTTAATTCTTACTTCAAATAGTCTTTCTCATTCAGATCGTGTTCACATGGTTGCTGGAAGATCTTGGAAATCCTAGCACATCAGTGTCCCTAAAAAAGGGAGTGTTTCTATGCAAAAGGATGCCCTGTAACACATGCAGCCCCACCTCTGAATTAACTGCTGGTTCCATTTTCACTATAGCCAGTGGGGCACATTTTGGCAGTTGAAATAAAAGGAGGCTAAAAGCCAGCAGAAATCTTTCTTGTATTGCAGTAGTCTTACATAGCTCCCAAAGATTATCTCCATCAGGTGCTTCCAGAGTTGCAGTAAGGGAACTGGAGCAGAAGCACTGGTTTAGAGTGTAGGTTTTGCCCACGACTCTCGTTATTATCCTTTCTCAATTTTCAATCCATGCAGATTTTTTTTTTTTCCAGAGCTAAACCAAACCTGTGTCAGGAACCTCTGCAGTGAGGGGGGAGGAGGGCTGGCAGAAATGCCCAGCCCGCACAGGCTGTCTCCCCTTCTCCCGGTACAGCGGAGGGCACAGGCCTGGGAAAAACCTGCCAAACACGCTTTTTTCTCAGAATAGCCATGTTCACACCAGCAGTTTTGCCACCACAGCAATGCCTGCCAAACGCTATACATTCCTCGATCTCTAACTGCTGGCAGAGCGCTGAGCCTGCTTGCACCCTGACACCGACAGAGCCCACCTAAATGTAGGACAAGGTCCAGATGCAAATTCAACGGTGTTTTAGGCTCTCTCCCAGCTGAGAGTTAAGGACTATGTCCAAGGGTGTGCAAAAGAGGCCCTCTACCACTTTCCAGACCGCTGGTGGCCAGGAGTCGAGCTCAGGAGGCTCTCTGTCCACCCCCTCCATCCGCTTCTGTTCCTAAACCCAGGATTAGTGTCACGATGCTCAGGGAGATGTCATTCTGGAGTTTAGAGAGTTAATTTTCCCTTTGCATGAATCAATAGCTATCATCACATGATGCGGAGAGTCTGAAACCTCAAATCCGTGCCAAAGTGCTCTGCATTACGCACACACCTCTGTTTTGCCCTCAGGTGCAATACACAGTTTAGTGAGAGCAAAGATGCCAGTTTCTGTGCAGGTATTTCACATTATCACTTAGATTTGCCCCAGGGCAAAAAGGAGGAGGGAATCCTCCTTTCAAAAGGATATTTTAGTCTATGGGGCCACTGGGAATGTGTTTTCCTAAGTGCTATCTACAAGCAACAAGAAACAAAAGAGCTGAGAAAGACTCCAACCAGTGTTTGTCACACACAAGGAACACCACAAAGAGCACATTTATTTTTAATCTGGTATTAAACCACAAGAATTAATCCACAATATTCAAACACTTAAGCATTTAAGTCACATTAAAGCTCACTCTTTTTCAGAGTGCCTCACACAAGAAATTTATGGGTGCTAGTGAAAACAGTAGCTGGGAAAAAGCTGCCTTTTGGAATTCCTTCAGGAGAAATCAGGGGGCTGATAGCTTCTGCTGCAGTTTGGTTTGGTTATTAATAATTCATCACATTTTACATTCCCTGGAAAGTATGTTTCTTCCCCTCCCCAGAACCACTGAAAAGCTCTGAAGTTAGTCAGGATGGGAAGACTGTGTGACAAGGAATCAGTAGTTGTGAAAAAAGTAGGAAAAAATGTAAGTACTTTTCATTTTATTCTCACCTTGCTTTGCATAATGAGCCTTCATTTGAGCTTGTAAAGCATTTAAAACCTTTGTGCCTGGGCACTTGAGATACTAAAGAAAGCCAAACTAAGTTAGGATCTTCCCGTGTGAAAGGTGGGCAACAGTAGGGGTGGGAGATAAAACCACTCCAAATTACCCAGCTTTTACCATGGGGCAGGAGCAGGCACACAGGCGCTACTACAGAGCAGCTGATGGGTGCTAAAAGAGCCCCTTGTGCTCCAGCAGGAAAATCCCAGTGACCGGAATGGGACCATGATAAAACGGTTTCAAGATTGGGATAAAACTAACGTTATACACATATCTTCAGATTTTAACTAAAATAGTGAACATTTTCAAGGAAAGAGACTTCTCTCAGGGTGATCTTTTGCTTAGATCGAAAGGAAAGTTCTGTCAGCTGAGAAGAAAGAGTTGGCAGAAAATTATGTATCACAGCAGTAAATCTTCTAAAATGTATTTTTATAGCACCTTTTATCTGATACGTAAACTCTGTGAGGCAGAAGAACGACATCATTCCACAAAAGCACTCAGAGGTGAAATGATTAGCCACAAATCACATTGATTCTAATTTTATATTCAGGATGGTAAATCTGGAGTAAGGTCTTTGAAGCAGTGAAGACATCCTGAATTTACACCAGGTCAGCATCTGGCCACTGGCCTAAAATGAAACTGGGGCCCTCCTTCCCTATTTGGACAATATTCACATGCAACAGTGAAATATCCTTATGATGATGTTCTTAAAAGCAGATTCTTGCTTTTGGTACATAGTACCACTTGGTTTTGTAGTACTTTTGAGGAGCTTAACTCTGGTTGAAAATTTGTATGCTGCAAGCCAAGATGAGGAGTCTGGATGTGAGGTTGGGGAGCCACATCGTGATACAGATTTTCTCCAATGTATGGATAACTGACTACAGGTTTTGGTCTGAGATCCCCTCTAATATCTTAGCCTTATACTGAGTAGTTTGGCTGTTGTTAAAATGTAGTTTAGCTGGTAGAAGTCTGGGATCTGACTCAGGCATCCCATTTAGGAAAATGCCTGGATTTCTATTTTTAAAAAAGTACTTTCAGTTGTTTCCCTCCTTCTTTGGAACATAGACTTGGTCCTAAAATCTCTGTGTGATTTACTCCTGTTTCTATATACCCCATGTCTGTGCTCCTGTGCTTGGAAAATGGCACCAAAATCCTTGATGTAACTCCATGGGAAACTGGGAATTACTTCATTTGTGTTTTGGTTTGGAAGAGGCTACAGGCATAGTGTGATTTCCAGGCAGGACCGGGGGGACTGTTTGTCAATTATATCATTTTCTAGATAGTTTTACAAAGTGTGCAGTGAATGTTAAAGAGGCAGTGAGAAGCTTGAATATTGCAGAGATGATAAATCATCATGTGAAACTCTAYAGGAATTGTTTCTTTAGCTGTGTGATATGTGAAAACTGTGCTAGAGGCTACATCTCTCAGAGCTGCCCATTACCTAAATTCCCTTCAGCTCAAATGTAAATCCTTTTAAGAGACTGAAGATGCTTTGAAGTTGGAGAGTAGCTCCCAATGACAAATTTATATTTTTTTTAAATGATGTTAGTCCTTTACTTCTTCCAACAAATCCCTTCTCCCAGTTTCTGTAAGATACAGCTTAACTATAATGAAACAAGCCTGGAGTTACTAATATTTTTGAAACCGTCGCCTCCTGATCTTTCACAAGTTTGGTTGCTATTGTTACTCTTACTTTGTTTTTCTTATGTCTTGTCATCCTTAATGTTGTTGGAGTGTGTGAAAAATGAAATTTTGGGAGAGCACATAGAGGCTGCTGAGCAGCACTGGGTGCCAGTGCACTGCCAGGCAATCAGGACCAGATGAGGAGCTCAGCTCCCTCCTACGCTTCTGTCCCCAGAAAGTTYGCAGTAGTACGAGCTGAGGTGGAAACATTTTATACACAAAGGCTGTGCAGTCTGTGGAAGAAAGTCTATTCCAGGTGAAACCAGAAAGTCAGTTGGCTTTTGGAAAGCACCAAAAATTAAGTGTGTGGAAAACTGGAGCTAGCACATGCAGGTTATCATAGGAATTTCTTGTTGACAGAAATCTGTACTTTCAGCTAACAATGAATTCTTCTAAGAATTTTCTTTCACAATTTTTCTTCAGGAAATATGATTTTTTTTTTTTTCCCCTGGGGAAATGTAAAATTCTTTTAAAGGTTTAGCTGCATACTTGGGTGAAAAATGTTGACTTTGTTATGAAGCAATTTTATGAAGTAGATGTCTTGGGTTGAAAAAATCCAAAGGAGAACAGTTTTGAAACTGCCACTATGTTCCATGGGATTCCTCAAAACACACATAAACACAAACACACCCTTGTGTTCCCTGTGTGACAAAATGTGGACAAACAGTTCCCACTTGGATTAATAGGAGCTGTATGTCTAAAACTTCTGTGTTGCTAGAACTTTCTTTTGCTGTATAGTGACAAACTTCCTAGAAAGAAAATAATACTCAGACTGTTGAGAAACCCACAGAAGCTGTCTCTGAGTGTGAAGGCAAAATCACAGACTTGGTAGAAAGCAGCATGAATGTCGTAGTATTAATCTTTGTAAGTGGAGAACCTTATCTGAATGAGTTTTTGACCAGAGAACAGTAGCGCTAGTTTTCCATATCTTTTTCTTACGTTCACTTTGCTTGCTTTCAAGGCAGTTACCATTAGGGTTTCTTTATCTTGGGAATTGAGGGTGAAGCTCTCCAGGAGAGGAGAACAAATGAGCTTGGAGAGCCCCAGTCTCAGTAGCAGGGAGTTCGGGTGGCACTACTTGTGCTCGGCATGGTTTTGCTGTGCAGGGGTAAGGATGAGGCTGGGTGGGTTGCAAACTTCAGATTTGAGCCTACCCAAATTTCAGAGCTTTTTGGATTTTGATAGTTACTCTCCTCTGAAAAGCCAACCTGCTCAGATTCCATTCTGGGCTTTTTCAGTTTCAAGACCTCAGTTCATGTGAGCAATGGAAGTTAGTGCTTGGACACCATTTTGCCTTAAAGGGGTATTTAAAAATCTCAGGTAATTTTTCCTTTGTGAGATGAGTTGCTAAAAACAGAAATTATGAATTTAGGATGGGTTTTTTGTTGCTTTTTTTTCTTCACAGGGCTGGAGGTCACCATGACTAACCAAAAAGGTATTCCCAGGTCCTGATACTGTTTTGCAAACTGTTCTATATTAAATATCATCCCTCTAGTGAAAGCTGTCAAAACACTTTCATCTAACCTTCACTAGTAGAAAAATCTTAGTGATGCCACATAACAAACATTATACAAATAACTGTCAGGGTTCATTAAATCGCCTTTGAAAAAATTATTTTCTCCTGTGCTTTGAGTATTTTAATTTTTTAAGGTGTTGTTTCTAAGCACTCTAGTGCTGATTTGCTCCTGGATCTTTTAGATCTCATTTTCATTAATTTTAATGGAAGCTTTAAAAAGCAGAATACTAGAGAGTATTTTCCTATCCCTGTTTATATTGTCTTTATGCCATTTCAGTGACACAAAAAGGACTGGCTATTGCTTCAGATGAAGCAGCTGCAGATGCTTGCATGTCCATTTAAAAAAGCGTTGTGTCTATGCTTGGGGCAGAAGTGGATGGAAACTGAATATAGAGGCTTTAGGCAGCCCTAAATTATACCAAGGCTGCTTCAGTGCCAGCAGACCATAGCAGCGTCTGAAGCAACTTGCCCGTTTGCATCATTCATCAGCAACATAAAATCAGCCCAGCTCAGGGATGCTCAGGCTCATGAAAGGATCTAGATTCCAAATTAATTAATCTGGATCATTCATTTATTATAACACTTAGAAACTCTACTTTGAGAGGGCTGGACAACACAAACAACCAAAAGACCRTCCTATCCCAGAGGCAGGTCCCAGGCAGCAGGTGAATAAAGACAGAAAAGTGCTAGGAAAAATTGAGACCGTATTGGTCTGCAGCATCAACAGGTAGCAATTTCTTCTTTTCTGTCATATTTTCTGTAAAATCTAAAAAAAAAAAAATTCTGTAAGGGTAGAACTAAATAAATTGCTATTTCACACACATTTGCACATGTAAGTATTGAAACTATGTAGGGGAAAAACTTCTGCTCTCAACTCAAGTCTTGTCTAGATGCTGAGTGTGCTAATGTAGCAAATGAAGGTGTGATTATAGCACTGCTAAACAGCGCTTCAGGATGGGGAACGCCTGCAATGAAGGTTGGGGTAGAGATTTCRCTGCTGGTTTGCTGGCACATGCCAGGGCTGCAGGTCATCCCTTTGCATCTTCGCAGAGGCAACTACTTGGCACAGTCCTCCCATCATTGCCTGGGTAGTTATTACCTTTCTCTAAAATTTCTGTTGTGCTAGTAAAGCTAGGAACAAAGCCAGCAACACTTCAGATGTAATTAACCCTGACCCTGCAGGAGCAGGAGCCAGCATGGTGGCTCTGGGGCAGCCCTGCACGGCCACCCGCTCCGAGCACTGCGGGCTCTCTGCCCCTAACGTGCAGGTCGGGGCTTTCTTTTTGGTGATAAGATAAGGACCTCGCTGGGCTTTGAATGCACTGACATTTGCTCTGAGAACAGATTAAAAAAATGACACAGAAAGTTCCCAGAGATCTAAAAGCAGAAACATGTGTTGGAATATGAGTACAGGCTTTTTCTTCTTAACTAAATTGAGCAGTAGAAGATAGGAGTTTGGGTGACCCCTTCCTCACAGTGGGTGTTACGCAGACTCAGGCTTTAAGCACTTCCTTAAGGGCTGTCAGGAGGCTGGGATATAATTCAGTCAAAGAGGGCAGCACAAGCAACAATGTCAGGGGAAGGATTTTATGTTTCAGTTTAAGTGAATCCATTTGTTTTCTTTTTAATGGGAACAGCACTGTGACTCTGCAAGAGTTAGAAATGAGCTCAGCAAGTGGAAACTGAAAAGCAGAAATCCTATTGCTCCTCAGGCTGAGGTTTGTTCATCGCTGTTGTAATGGTTATTTCGGTGATCCAAGGGATGGCTCCGATTAGCCCTGCCTTGCCGTCACTGTACCTGTGCAGATCACTTTAAATCCATCATCCATAGATTGCCCATCCCTAAAAAAGGGCATGATACTGCTTGCCTTCACGTTTGAGATTTCTTGAAAAAATGGGGCATATAAAGATCTACACATATTGTTAGTCAGAATGCATTGTAGAGATGCTTCCATGCTATGTACTTTGTACGGTAAACTTTCTAAAGGTGGCCATGTGAAGTAAGCTGAGAGGCAAGTGCCGAGAGAGCTGGAGGGAGCCACATCTTTTCTTAGTGCTCCTGCCACTGCCTCTGCAGCCAGCCAAAGCTGGGCTGGTTCATCGCTCTTCCACCTCTCCTGGCAGGTGTTTACAGGCTTGGTACCAACTGGAGCTTTAATAGCTACTCATTTCCACCTAGAAACTTTACAACTAAACCTCATGGACAAAGGGGTCTCCACTGACAAAGGGGTCTCCAAAGCTCCAGGTTTAATCTGGAGTAATTCAAGGAGCCCTGGTTTCACGTGATAGTTTATATGCTATTAGATTTTTCTCTTTTCCTCTCTACAAATTTCTGGAGTTTTGCATTTTAGAAAGAGTGATGCTCCTTTTATTCTAAGACATATACAGTTTCATTGTTTTCCTGTTCAGTCTCTGTATCCTGTGGTGGCAAAACTTGGAGAGCCAGCTAACCAAGCTGGGAGAGTTTTCCAGAGTACTGTCGAGTGGATTATTTATGTCCATTACAAAAATAACTGGGTTTCTAAGTATCCATCTTGTGGGGCACTCTTAGCTCAGTGTAACATTTTCATCATGAATAACCAATTAAAAAACTCATCTTGCAAAGCTGTGTTAAAATGCCCATTTGGGGAAACTGCAGGCATTAGCACTGTAGTGGATCTGCTGGCAAAATACACCTAAAAAATGAACTTCACAATACGTTTCAGAAAGTCATATATTTTTACACATTCTAGAAGTTATATCGTTTATTATCTGGACCTGTTTCAATGTTTGATTTGACTCCAAATTCCTAGCAGAGGTGCCAGTGCAAATGCTATTTCACATTTGTCCTGGCTGTCTCAAAGTAAAGCTGTCTGGAGTCAGGTTGGGGGCCCCAGCATTGTTTGCACTGCTGCAGCCCTCCGACCACGTGAGGATGGAGCGAATGTGACCTTTCTCAAGTGCTTCAATGCGAATCTGCAGGACAGGAAAGTCCCTCCCTGTATAAGTGAAGGGATTGGATTCGACACCTGCCCACTGAAGTACAGGCTTTTGTGAACCGGCAGAGAGCGTTTCCAGTTTGCTTTGAAGAGGCTAATGTACTTCAGGTGTTCAACGCCTATAAAAGTCAGGCCATTTATTTTGGTGCTTGAATAGATGTAGGTTTTTAAGGTCAAAAACCAGCATGGATTTCAGTAAGGAAGATTTTCCTTAAAAACCATATGGCCGTGAACGTATGATTTAATTCAAAACTCAAAGACTAGAAGTACAAGACATTGGACCAGTTTCTCTTTTGACAGATACTTGGCCTTTACTGATCCTTCTGCCCGTCCTACCCGTGCTATGGAGACAAGAGGTGTACCAGCAGGACTTTTGGAAGCGTAGCACCGATCCCCCCCGTGACAGCACGTGGGCCGGGGCTGTGGGGCAGGTTGGCCCCTTGCCCCAGCTCCTCGCTGGGACTCACTCATGTGCCTCTCCGCACAGAGTCCTCTGGGCAAAGTCTTGCTTCCAAAAAGCCCTGAAAAGCCTCTTTTCTGCGTAAATTTGTAATTCCTGTTATTGAGAGACTCAGGAGTTTAAATAAAGCCCAGAATCACATGGAGTGTTCCAGTCAACACATTTTTGGTTTTCCTTTTTAAAACATTCTTAAAAACATTCTGCAGTCAGCTGTGTGGCAGCCAAAAGCCATTGCTTCCTTCCACATCAGAACATGTAGGAGCATCTATTTTAGTTGGGAGAAAACAAAAAATCACACTAACTTGATTTTCCCTTTGATCCCTCATATTTCCTACATGCTTTCCTCTCTGTTTATAGCATCTGACATAATTCCTTTGGTCAGATTTTATGCCTGAAGTCATTTAGGCCAATTTTAGTTTCTTTTTTTTTCAGGGCTTTGACGTCTCAAGCAACTTAATCTAGGTCAGTAAAGTACCTGCTGTTGAAAGGAATTTTCTTGAGTAATGTTTTGATGTCAGAAGGGCCTTCCTTGGCATGTGCAGGTCGGAGGTCACCAAGCACGTACAGTATGGAAAGGGCAAGCCACTACTCGTTAAATATTGGTCAAAAAGTAGTCTGCAATGCTATATATACATATTTTAAATCCTTTTAAATGAAGGGCTTTGTGATTTTTAAATGGCTGAAGTGATGTAGTGTAAAAATTCCAGCAATGTTTTCTTTGGGGAAGAATGTGCATATGAAATGCTTGGGTTCAGGATCACACCGCAGAAGTAGCAATTACACCAGTTTCAAATAATTCCCAGACCAAATCTAATTGCTGAGTTTACAACTGTGTGAGCCCAGTAAGCTTGTTCGTGAGAACAACCACAGGATTTGGCCCGTGGATTACGATGAACCATTGGTAGCTCATAGCAGGAACAAACCTGATGTAGTTAATATTGACACTGCTGACTTTTGCATCAAGTTCATAGTTTCCAGTTTCTGCTTTTTTACTACTTTAAGGAGCATTTTTGAGGACCCTTCTCATAACCCTCAAAAGCTAGACCGTTCCCGGCCAGCAAGGGACGCAGAGCAGTTCTCCGTTCTGGCCTTTCATGGCTGTGTCTCTTGCAAATGCCTAACGAAGGCACTGGGGCTGGGTAATTAGCTCTGTAGTCAAGGCAGAAATACCAGCTGCTGTGACTGGGAGAAAACTGAAGAAAAACACAAGATGTTGCATGAGCACCAGAACTAACAAAGATTTTTCTTCTGGGTTCATGTTTCATGATTGATTTAATTTTGTATCTGAAAAGGGGAAGCACCAGATGAAGCTTTTCCTGTTGTTGGGTTCAGGCATTTGCAGGGACCCCTCTCCTGTACCTACCCACCTGTTTTCACAAAAAGTGAAGGAATTTAAATGACTATTTATCTGACCTTCTGTCAGATTTGATTAGGAAGGTTCAAGCATAATTGAGGTGAGTCACAGGTATAAAGGCAAAAACTCAGCAAAATGTATAATTGCTCTTCATTTCCAAATAACAAAAAAAGGGGTTTGCCCAGTCTTTTCCCTAGATTTTTAGAAAAAATATTGTGAATTACATTTATCTGTTTCTTCAGTCATTTCAAAAGAAGCAGCACAAGTCAGTATTTTAGCACTGGTTTAGAACATCCCCTGAAAAATCTAATTTGAATGACATTACTGGAAACTAAAGTGATTGTGTATGTGCTTATTTAGCTCATCACTGAGTAGTCTATCAGTAGTACACTAACAAGTAGTGATATTTTTGCCCTTTTAAATTGACTTGCCTTAATTTGTTACATTTGGTTAGCTGGTTTCCAGTGGATTAAAGTATGACACAATGGTTCTCAAATTATGCTCTGCAGAGCATTTTTTGGTGGGCTTGATCGAACCCATGGTCATGAGATGCTGTTTTCTCTCATTTCCAGTTGAGAAGTTGTATTATGAGACTCTAAAAATATATTCACATGTTTTCGTTAAATTGTTTCTCCATGGTAGCAATTGTTATAGTTGCTGTGTTCCTGTCTTTGATCGCTATTGGGAGGAGTGGTGGCTTTTGTGATTGGAAATGGATGAAGAACGGAGCCAATCCAAATATGTGTTTGCATGAGGGATGTACTTTTTGTGGGGGAGAGAGAAATCTATTTACATGTGTATTAAGGGGAACATGCCTCACAAATTGTTTTTGCCTTTTCTTCCTTCTGTGAACTTTCAAAGTAGAAAGATTTACTTAATTCATTTATTTTTAAACTTATGAAAATGAAAGGTGTGGGATTTATCTCTGGGAAGGTCTTACACGTAAGCATAAAATGTTTTGGTAGGCAAAGAATAACTTAAATTGTGACCGTTGCATTTAGCAAAGATCTCTTTCATTCAAACTTTTCTTCGGGCATCTGAGTTATATAGGAGGTTGCCAAAACAAAGCTTTGAACACCCAGAGTAAAACACCTTTCCTTCTGCTTGCTCAGCTTTCCTCTTTTAAGAAATGAGATTATGAGAGGTCACCATTCAGTGAGTTTCTCAGTTACCATTGTCCTTCAAGTTAGACAGGATCAAAAATCTAATAAAAGAAACTAAGAAAAATGTACATTAAATAAATATATACATATATAAATACAGAAATGTTTTGTATCGCGATTTAAATAAATGAAAAAGAACAAAATAGGTGATTTTTTTCTTTCCCACTGCCTCTTTCAGAGTTCAATTTTAAGATATAAATTTGATCCTGAAGATGTCTCAAAAGTGCTCTTTTAACTAGGACTGGTCCAAAACTGATTTCCCTACCCTGAAACTTTTCTGAGATATGTTAAAAAATTTCCCACTCCAAATAGCCTGAAAAATTCAAGCTCTATCCCCCAAAATGATGTATCTGAGAACAGAACATAAACCCATAAAATGGAAGTAAATTGAAATATCTTCATACATAAATGTTTTAAATCGAGTCATACATAAATGAGAAAGAATTTAATTTCAAATTTGAGACAGAGATTTTTCATTTTATACTAAGTGCAAGAACTCCCCACTTATGGCTTCACAGTGTATTTTTAATACTAGTCGGTGTTTCCTGGAGATGGTTGCCTGAGCTGAAATCTTTGCCAGTCAAGGAAAAAACAGGATTGTCTAGGATTTATTTCTTACCCTTGTTCTTTTCTGGGGGTTAAAAGTGAACCTTCCTCCTCCTTACAGCTGTAAACATTACAGTCCACACGAAGAGAAATCTATTTGAAAGTGGCTGAATAAAGTCAAGAAGGTAAATTAGAATCATCTGCTTTCCAAAGCCTTTCTTGTCTCCGTAAAACAATGCCCTCTCCTGCCTCCCAGGCTGTGACTAATTCTCTAACAGTCCTTTCGTTCCAAGTAAAACTCTCATGTAGGCTGACCATATTTTAATGAACAAATGCAGTGAAGGTTGACTTTACAGGATTTTTTTCCCCTCTTTACTTCAGTGGCCGTAAGTGCACAAGGGACAGAAAGTGGAGAATAGTAGACACAATGTAGATGTTGAAGGATGGTCAGAGTTTTTTTTACTGCTGTGTGATTTTGCAATAGCTGTGGGTCATGGCATGTGTACAGTTAATTGGGGTTCATAATGAGGAGTGTTTAGTACCAGCATATATGTCAGGGGCCTCTGTGAGGAAGCATATGCTGAGGGCTGAGGACATTGCTTAGAAAACCATCACGTTTTGGGGAGAAGCAAGATGATGGGACTAGCTCCAGAAGGCTGTAAATGGAGGGCTGGGGGTCTGTCACAGGCCTCCCTTTGGAGACCACAGGACCAGGAGTGTCCCCAGAGGGCTGCAGATCTGCCCTGGGAGGGACACAGGAAAACAATAGATTTTTGAGCTGCCTGCAGCTCAAAATCAGATGGATTTCTACCTGGTTGGAACAGCCTGGTGAGAGGAAAAGGGATAAAAGGAGGACAGTGTGGTCAAACCTGCAAAGAACCTATGTCATTTAAATCCTTGTCGTGAAAAGTTTGATATCTTTGCATAGTTTAACAGTGAGCTCCACTTTGATGTTTGAAAGCACTAATCTCCCTTTGGAAGTGCACATCAGGCACTGTTAGACCTTCTCCCAGACACTTTTAGAGGGAAACTGCCTCTTATGACACTCAAACTGGTTGGTGAAAGGGAGGTAACATTTATTTGAAAGAATTGAGGCATGTTGGCCACCTCAAATTCTCACAGATTTGACACCTTTTTAGGCTGATTTAGCCCAAAGTGAATGAACCTGCTTTTCTAGTGACTCCACTTGCAGCCCCAAGACCCGTTCTTCCAATTTGCCTTTCTGGAAATTAGGGAATCCCTTGAATCATCGGTGGTCATGAAGACTGTGTCTTCCATATGACATCCTTTACCATTAAAAATCACAAGCCAATTGTAAATTGAGCTACAGGAATAAATCCAGAATATCTCTTTTGATTTCAGCAGTTACCTAAAATTGTGTCAGAAGGAGAAGGACCAAATAAGGCCACCTCCATCCTTTTGGTTTTTTTTTAACCTTCTTTTTGTTGATAGGAGATCTGGTTAATTTGAGACCATTTTGGCCAACCCAAGTGCCACAGGGTCATGCAGTGCTTGATAGCTTGATTGCAGGGGCACTTTACAGGGAACTAGAAGGAAAACCCTAGTTTTTTCTTTTTTCGGACACCAGTGGCTGGTGTGACGCTGAGCAGACATACTAAGGAATCTGTATTTGGCCAAGGTTTTGCTGGTTCCCTTGCTGCAGGGGGAGCTGGCTGGGGATCCACCATCCCAACCACTGCTGCAAGCAACAAACCCATCAGTGCGGAGGTTGCCATGGCAAAGGATGGAGCTGGGAGGCTGTGCGCCGCGCGCCGGGGTGACTATGGGTGCGTGTGGCATACTCGGTGTGCTCACAACTTTTTAGCAATGGCGCGAAACAATAGGAATCTGCTGACCTGATGTGTCAGTAATGCGAAATTCATGTTGCTAAATGCTGCCTAATAGCTGGGGTAATAAAAACCGAAGCGAGGATCGCACAGGGAGTTCCCTGCCGACAGGCGCCTCTTGAAGCCAGCAGTGCCTCGGAGCGGGCAAAGCGAGCAGCCGGGCTGGGCGTTCGGTTTCCTCTCAGAGCTGGTTGTTTCCTGCTGTTGCTTGACCAGCAATCCTCTGACCAATATCTGAAGCTGTGTCCGTGTGCTTGGAGTCACTGCGGCCAGCCCAGACTTCTCTCTCCCACTCCCTTTAAAAAAACTGTGACTTTTCTTTAACTGATGGTTCCTGGGCTGTGAGACTCCACACACTTTTGTAAGGATGAAGAACTGCTTCTGCAGCCACATCTGGTCTCCGAAACCAGGGCTCCTTCGCAGTAACTCCCACATTGTTTCCCTGTCGGCCGTCGGGGACAGAGCTGGGAACAATGGGTGCGATGGAGCAGCATTTCAGGAAAACATAGATCCTGTTTATGCGGGCAAAAAGCACAGTTTTTCTGCCTGAAAATCTTAGATGGTTGAAGCTGCAACCTGAATTCAAGTGATTTTAAAAGACTATGGAAATTTAAAAGGAATTTCACTCAACTCAGGCTAATTCCTCTGATCATCTTCAATTGAAAGTACCTGGTTTAGTTCCTGTGAATAGGATCCAAGATCTCTTGTGTGAAGAAAGGGTCTTGGGGGGATGAAAGGGAAGTAAAATCTGAAAATTTCATATAATCTTGTATCATTAGAAATCCCTATGAAGACAGTTATTCCAGTAGTAATGACATTTGCATGTAAGCAATGATCCTACAGTACTTTTTTCTCATAGTCACTTCTTGATTCTGCTTGGGCTGATTCTTGTTTGTTAGCTCAGGAATGTCAAAGATGAGAGAAGAAACCTGCATGTGTCTTCCACTCCCCCATACACGTTGTTTTCTTGTTTGCTAGCAAACCTCTCAAGCTTTGTGTTCATTTGTTTGTTTTTATTAGCTATTTGCTCTTGTATCTCTTAGTGCCTTAAAACTATGCAGGCTAAAGGTCTAAATACTCAGAATGGTTTAAGCATCCTTAATTTGCTGGTTGTTTTATTGCAGCTTCAGTTGTGAGAGCATTACAGGAGTAAACATGTTGGCAGCCCATCGAACTTGTAAGGCAGTACCTTGTAATGTCAGCACTGCTATTGGCTGTGCAAACCCAAATGGCTTCTTCAATAACATTTCTGACAAGAAAAATCAATGACACAAACGTAGTTGATATGCTTTGAATTTTAACATCTTGTCCCTTGGACATAGTGCCTGAGGCTTAAAACACAAACAAATCAGCCCTTCATAAGGAGATTCTTATGTGCTAAATCCTTCTTTTCCTTGGCTTTGACGAACATCAACAAACATCTTGGCAATAAAGTGCAAGAGATTACATGTTATATATGGGCGGCAAGCACCTAATGCAGTGGAGGGAGGGACCATATCTGCTCCTGATGAAAGCAGAACGCTAAGTATTATGCCATTAGTCATGTGAAATGCACCCAGCACCAGCCTAATGGTCAAAACTAATGCTGATGCTCAGGGGTGTCTTGTCGGGGCTTGGAAAGCGCAAACCTCAGTGGGTGCGTAAATTGGTGGGCATACCTTGACTGGGCCTTCTTCTAAGAGATGATCTGCTCATTTTGGTACTCCTTTGCTGCCCTCTTCCCTTGTTCCCAGCCGTTCATGATGCAGGCAGACAAAATATTGGTTGAAAAGGGCAAATGCTTAACTGAAAAAAAACAGTTGATTGAAAATAATGTCATATTTTTACATTCTACAGTTGTCTCTGTAGGGACAGTAATTGCTGTTTATTTTAGTGGATAATGTATATGTTTAGAGTGATTTTTTTTTCACATTACAAGTAGGACATCACTTACACTTAAGTTGCTTGTCTTACTTTTCAGACCAATAAAACTCTCACAGATGAAAGCTTGTCTCATGTAAAAGAACTGTTGAAAAAGTGTTTCTATGGACATAAAATCTGACATGATGATAATCTGAAACTGCTCACTCCCCAAGGATGACAAAACTCCAGCAACTTCAAAGCAAAGAAAGAATTGCCAGAGGGGAAATTGTAATTAAAATTAGATAACCTGTATGAAAAGCATCCAATTTGTAGTCTATAAAAGCATTTTAGAACCACAGTTCTTCAGCCCCAGGACCATAGCTGTAATAATTATCTCAAGACTTTCACAGTGGAATCAAAACATGTTAATTTGTTAATGAGTCAGTATGTAGCAGTAAGGAAAAGACTCTAACAAGGGAATACAAACATAAAGACTGCATTTCTATTTTTAAGCAAATGCGCTGCTTGAGTTGAAGCTTTGGTTCCTGTGAAAGTTCCCCATCCCTTCCTGAGAAAGTGGTTTTGAACTGAGTGAATTGGCCTCTTCACACTTGATCTTAGCCAAAAGTCCAAGAAGTGCGTCACTGAGCCTTTCAGATGGTGTGGTTTCATCTCAAGCCATTTCTGCAGAAATACTGGGCTTCTGTAATACCTGTGCCTGGCTGGGAGTAGTGATGGCCCCACACACCTCCCCTTCCAGCTGGGATCCCTTGAGCCATCTCTGAGCCCCACCACCACACAACTTGCAAGTGATAAAGTATGTGAAATAAGCAAAGCAACCTCTTTTGGCTGTCCTCCGAGATGAGTAATGGCCTTGCTTGTCTTAACTACCTGTCTGGAGTGGGGATGCAGTTGTTGGACTAAGGATTATATTGAGCGCTTCTGGCCAGAGAATCTGTGAGATCTCAAAAAGCAAAGAGCAATCTTGAACCTAGCTGAGAAGGTAGATTTCTTCTTGTTTCCCCACTTCCCAGCAGAGTTTTTCATCCACCCTCTGGTTTGCAGCAGCTAATCCATAAATCTGGCGCTTCTCCAAAGCGACTGTACTGCTAGTGGCTGCTCTCCCAGCAGGGCAGAGATGGAGGCTTCCCTATTACTGTGCCAACACAGAGCAGCAAAAATATTATTTCCAGCTAATTATTGTATACCTCAGATTAGGAGAGGATTGAGGACTTTCAGGGTTTGGGTTGTTGTGGGGTTGGAGGGCAGAAATGCAATGGGGAGAGAGAGGCAATGGAAAGAAAAGCCCAAAGAGAAATATGAAAAGGAAGGAGAAAGGAGGAAAGAGATATGGGAAGATGAAGAGGTAGAAGCAAGGAAAGGAAAAACTGCATATAAGGAGGAAAAGTAAGGTAGTGGAGAAGTCAGAAAACCCATTATATTTACGTGGATTGGGACTTCTTAATACAAAAGAACTTCAGACTCAGGTCAAATAAATCTTACTTCTTTCTTTCTCCATTGCGCTACAGCAGTCACACTTAATGTAAGAATAGTTGAAGGCCTGACGATATCAATACTATCAAGTAGTGCAGAACTCAGGGAAGTTTTAAGGCCAAAATAGCCCTTTCCATCACTTGGCTGCCGAGTGCGCCATCACTAGATCTGGGAAAACCCTGCTAGAATTTCCATAAGGAGAATGTCTCCTCAGCTGTCGTGTTACCTACAGCATTGGTAGCCCCAAGGCAACCCTGCGGTGTGATGGCCAGATGGCTTACCTGGAAACTAGGGACTCTGGGAGGACAAACTGATCTATCAATGCCCAAAAGCATCTGAGTCCCTTTCATACTATTTGTTGCCGAATCCTTTCTCTTTTTTATGGTCAGTAAAATTTGGGATCCAAAGGTGCGTCCAAAACTACCTGCATCTCACTCAGCTTTGCTCTTTCCATCCTTTAGATCAAATCCTGTTTGCTGCTCTGTCCTCATTCAGCAGCTTGTAATTTTGGTTTCTGAATTAGCCGCAGAGAACAATATATAGTGTTCACACACAAAAGTGTGTACTACATCTTTGCAGGTGAAACCAGTATAGGTACCTACCATAATCACCTCCCTTGACTAAGGAGCTGACAGACCAGAGAGGTTAAGAGAAGAAGAAGGGCTGGAGGGAAAAGTAAGAATAGCAAGGGGTAAGCCGGGGCAGACTTCTCTTTGTCCTAGGATCTAAAAAAAAAAAAAAAAAAAAAAAAAAAAAAAAAAGGCTAAGGTACTAGGTTACTTCAAAAGTGAGCCGTTTCATTACCTTTGGTAACTTCACAATATGATAATATTCAGGAGGATGAGATTTGATCTTTTCCAGTTAAGAAAATAGGGAGGAGATAAGTGTTTTCTCTGCCTTCCTCCACATGACACAGTAATCCAATGTGTTGTACCTGACAGCGGGGAAAAGCTGCACATCTTCCTAAACGCTCTTACGCATGGCCTATGCTTGCAAGCATTTATAATGATAAAATATTCATTATATCATTTTTGCTTAAGGCAAAAATATTCTGGTGATCTGATTGAAATGCATGGAGTTATCTCATGCTGGTCTCTATTTATGGGAGCAGTGACTCCAGGTGCTGCTATTATTAGCACTGTTATGAATTCTATTTGTGCTTTGTTGCAACACTTTTCATTTAATCTAACATCCCAAGGCACTTTATGAAAAAAAGTTGTTCCATATCAGTAGTGCCAGATGTAAGTAAATATTCTCCCAGCCAGGGATTTACCTTTACCTGGGAACTGCAGGCTGCTGGCTACCGCATGGGCCCAGAATTCAGCAGATATAGATCCCATTTTCAGTTTTTGTAAAGGCTTTCTCTGTTGGAAGAAAGGTTGTCCAAGGGTTAAAACCTTTGGGAGAACAGAGGGATGGTGAAGCAAACGAGTCAAGTGCCAGGTTCTTTACCTTTCTGAATTTTTTATGTAAGGAAGACGCTTCATGCCTTCCATGAGCTCCCCTCCATGTTGTCAGGCTGTGAGTGATTCAGGCCAGGATCAGGGGACTCAGGTGGAGCATTTTGAACTCACTGCTGGATACACAGCCCCAGCACAGTGACCGTTGGTTATCAGGCAGCCCAAAGCGGGTCAGGAGAATTGCTGGAGCCCCGTGAGTCCAGGTGTGGGTTGATGAGTTCCTGTTCTCTCTGGTCCAACTGGGACACCATGGGTGGCTGGATCCCAGCTCTACACCGGACCTTGACCTGAACGTCCATGCATCCTGCTTTCCAAATAAAGGAAATACAGACATGTACTCTAGATGTGAGGTCAGGGTGGGGGACCCGGCTCATTTTAAATGGAAACAAGGATCATATCTGTGTGTCTAGTTGTTATGGATTTACTCACACAGCAGGATGGGAGATAGAAATAGGGACTTTTCAAGGATTCTGCCTTCTGGAAGATTTTCATCTATCAAGTCCCCCTTCAATGACACACACTAGCTGGCATGACTTTGATGCACAAGGAAAAGGCCATGCAGCACCACTGTCAGTGCATAAATTGCTGAGGAACTGTGAGAACAGAGGCCATCAAGTGAGTCTCCCACGCAGTAAATGCCATGGATAAATATCATCAATTATAACAGTGTGTACCAGAAACTTAAATATCCTGGTGAAGACTTTCATTCAGGAAATAGGGACAGCAATGCATACCTGCTTCAAAGAGGGTGATTTTAATTATGCCTAACCAGGGACGAATATGTCTCCTTCGTTTATTATTTGTCGTTCTGCTCTGGCCTGGAAAGAGGTATTCCACTGGGCTTTATTATCAGCCTTCCCGCTGCTCCACATAAAATGTGGAGGGTCGTACCAATTCCCTGAATCATTCACTCAGCAGCATTGTTTGGGTTTGGTTTAGGATGTTTCTCAAATTCAAGTTGAGGCTGGTTTGATGTTTCGCTCTTCAAAGTTATTCACCACCCAGCCCTTTTGTGGCTCCATTAAGTTTAGAAGTTGGCGCTGGAGCCATGTGCTGTATCTGAGCTTTCACAATAGCAGCCAAACAAATTAATCTTTTCCAAAGATGCAACGTGGAAGACTATTGCGCCTTCTATTTTTATGGCACTGTTTTTGCTTTATTTCACACTCAGACTCTAGGCTTCATTCTGTGCCATTTCCTTGCCTTGAATACTGAGTAACTCCTTACATGCTGAAGCCACAATACCTCCTAACTGTAGTCCTATAAACCAGGGCAATATGCCAGTCTAGGATTTTCTATGAACAAATTTAAACTGACTTGCAGCCTTACCAGCATTCTCGTTTCATGGTACCTTTCATTTGAAGGTCAGACTTTAGGTTCCTAACCTTTTAATTAAAAGAATAGAAATAGAAACATAGAGTTGTCTCTTGTCCCAGACCGTCGGTGTCAGCTGATCTGTGTTACACACAGAAATGATTGGACCATTGGAATCAGAGAGCAGCGATAAATAGCGTTAAGCTCTTTTATGGTGTCCATTTGAGAACGCTCATTAACCGCACAAACTTTCCCAGCCGAACAAAAAGGTAAATGACATTATACCTTCTTTACACCTAGTTATATAGCTGAACTAGATGCAAATCCAAGGAACACTTCCTCTGGGCTCTCCCCACTGTAACTGTAGCAGATGCTCCCTGTTACATCTAAGCACAAAACACAGACCCAGAATTCATTCCTACCTGACAGTAACATTTCCTCTCTCACAAGCCGGAGTTAGCTCTGGCCCCAACTATTGCTGCACAAGTATTTACACAAGTACTTACATTCATATTTGCAGTCGATGTGCAGGAAAACACAAGTGTTGGGTGAATCTTTCTCGTTGCACTAAGCAAGAACAAAAAACTTTTCCCCTTTTCTTAGCCATGGCAGAACTCCCAATTTAAAATTAGATGCCAGCCATATTTTGTAACTAACATGTGATGCAGCTCAAGTCCACTGTTGGCTGAAGGCAAGATACTGCTGCAGTGGACTCCAAAGACTTTTGCATTGCCTGTGGGCCACAACGTTACCTCGGGAGGAGCTAAAATAAGAAAGTCACTTTAATAGTGAGTTTGCTCGTGGCGTGGACAACGTGGAGCACCATTGGTGGGAAGTTTGGCTCCCTGCTCCACAGCAGGTCATCCCTGCAACAGGGATGTGAAAAAGGAGGAGGCAGTGTAATGCCAGAAAAGGTCTAGCAGTACCCAGGGCTGCCCAGCGGGAGGGCTGCCGGCAATCCTCACAGCTGTCTAGGTGGGCATCCCCCCAAAACAGCACCAGAGGTCACCTGAACCCTTCCACTCCAGACCCCCCCACCTCCCGATGGTCTCAAGGGGCAGCTGGAGTCACTCTTCCTGATGACTCGAGCAGTACAAACAGTGGGGGAATCTCTCCCCTTGTGAATCACCGAAAATGGAAAATAATCGTCTTAAATTAAAGATATAATCAGTCTGCAACCAGCAAAACTTTGTCAGCACAAGAATAAGACATTCTCCTTAATCCTGTCCTTGCTGAAAGAAGTTTATTCAAGTATTTATCTAACCTTGTATTTAACCAGGAAATCCAGCTGAGCTAATCACTTTCTGCCAAAGAAGTATTTGGGCGCTCGTCTGCCATGACATTTGTGAGTGATTCTGTACACTGTGGCCATTCTTTTAATGGTTTAATGACACGCAGAAAGAGCCACACATTTTTCAATGATGTTTCCTTCAGAAAATCAAAGAGCGTTGTCATCAGAGAAGACATAAGAAAATGTGCGTTATTTGTAGAGGTGACGCCTCAAGATGAGAGGCCAAGGGGTTCTGCCTCACATGATTTGTATGGACCTTTTCTTCTCCTGTCCAAGTTCACGCTATTTCATTCTGCACTTTTTACATCTTTAACSTGCACTAATGCTCTCTCCTACTGAGATTTCAAACAAGAGGCTCCTTTTTGTGCCATAACACCTAAGAGTTTGATGGCTTGGTTACCTCTAGTAATATCTTACCTCAGAAGTAATACAGCAATGTGCTTTGCTGCATATCTTCTCATAAATAGCAAGATATTCCCTGTAGACAGACACACATGTGCTTCCACACTCAGTTTGTGATGAGCTTATGGGTAGAAAGACCTAAGAGAGAATGAAGAAGTTCTACTTTTCACAGAGAGGAAATTATATGGATAACAGCAATCCTGGGAACACTAGATTTGCAGTTATTCTGGGTAGAGACTTGCACATAAAAAGTCTCAAGGACAGTTGCTTAGGGAACTGCCACCCCCAGGTCTGTAACACCAGAGAGGGCATCGTGTGCCTCAGTTTCCCTGCAGGTAAAATGGTGGTGATTGAACCGACCTCATTCCAGGCCTGTGGATGAACAGCGCTACGTACGTCTGCTCCTAATGCTGGTGCACTCTCCTACCACGGCAGTTGCAGTAGAAGCAAAAACAACCCCAAGTGGCCCTTGGATTTCATCACCTCATCCCACCTCCGTCTGTGCAAGACTCACATCATCAAAAAAGAAGAAAAAGAAAAGGCAGACACTTGAGACTCATCCCCCTCCTTGTCCCTTGGAAGGATTATTCAACAATAATAATTGTCAAATAATTAGCTGCCACCACCCCCTCCATTGTCCCCTTCAAATCACCGCCATGCTGAGTCACGCTGCGGCGAGGGCCTTGCAAGCTCTGGGTGTCCCCGACGTCCCAAGGCACTCTGCACGGCGGCCTCAGAGCGGGTCTGCATGGGCCTCCCGGAGCCACCCGCGCGGGTACACCCGTCCTGAGCGGCACGGAGCTGCCTCGGTTTCCCCTTCGACATCAGTGGGAACTGGAAGGCTTGCAGCAAGGCCTCTGCACTCTCAGCACCTTGCAGGATCAGGCCTCGAGTTAGAAAGTCATGTGGACATGGCCGCAGCCAAATATGAAACAGCTGAATATGCTGCAACTGGGCACATTGTCTTCAGATCAGGCCCTGGAAGAATTAAAACCAAGTGTGTGATCTGAGCATGCTGAAATGAACTCCAAATGAAATTAGAGTTAGCTCTCTCCTTAGCAGGGAGCACAGGATCAGATTGTTAGGTTTTAATAAAGTGTGGCCAGTATTTTAATAAAGTGTGGCTAGTATATTATCCAACATGCTTTTACAATTACTGCAGAAACAAGGACAGGAACTTCATTAACACTTTACAGGGGAAAGAAAGCTGTGCTACAGGCAAATGATATATTGCTATTGTGACTGTAGGTGTCCTGCATTTAAGAAAACAAGGAAAAATCCTGGGGAAGGGAGTAATTACACTGTCAGCAAACGTGTTTTTGTTAGCAATGAACTATTCCCTTCCAAGTCCCACAGCCGCCGGGAGCCTGCATTGCAACACGGCAAATTTCTAGGACAGAAGGTGACTCCATAAACACAGCAAGAGCTGTAATGTGAGAGACAAAACTCCTGAAGGAAAAAAAACCCATGCAGAATCATTTACAAAATGTGTTTTCCAGGCGGCTGTAACAACCACTGGCAGGATTACACTTACCGCTTTTAAAGCGGAGGTTAACTGCTTTGATAAAGCACAGGTGAGGTATATCTTGCGAGTTGCATGTCAGGCAGGATTAGCTCCTTGGCAAATTATCAAAGCCAACTGATAGCAAAACAAGTTGGGACTCTCCTACAGTGGCAGTTTAAAACTAGGTGTAACTTCACCTAAAACAAATGAATACAGCGGGGGTGTAAGGGGACTACCTAACTAATTAACCCCTTCATTAACTCCCCAGCAGATTACAGTGTTTTGTAGAAATCAAGGAGATCTCAAGAAACTTAAGATCGTGTTGGCTAAGTCAGAGTGAAATTCAATTACTGTGAGAATTCTTTCTGTGTAGTTTGGGGATTCAGTTCAGGGTGTTAGCAGGAAAGGAGGAGGAGGCCATGAAGTCATTGGGGGAGGCCATTGGCTCTTCCAGTGCCCGTTGCTGCTCAGCTCTGCACAGATTCCCACGTGGCAGGAGCAAGCTGACAGTAAAACACACACAATGTTCCTCAGAGTAGGGAAAGGCTGCTCTGCAGTTTGGAAAGAGTAGTTCTAAGTAACTATGAGAATGTAAAACCACTCCTTGAATCGCTGTACAGAGTTTTGAGACAAATTTTTATGCTCTTTTGAATTAGAGCAGCTGAGGTACTACAGGAGAAATCCACATACAAGGAATTATTAATTCTTCCAAATAGTCAATACAGTAGAAATCCATAATGCCTGTAATAGCATAGATAATCATGCACAGGCCCAGAAATGCTGCCCTTTATGTCCTCTAACAATTTTCTAATTTTGTGTTACTGTAGCAGGAAATACAAACAATTGTATATGCTCACAGTGAGCACATGTCTTCATTTGGCATCCCGGCTACCCCAACAAGATCATGCAGTTTGTGGAAGCTCGGAGAATAACCAGTTTTGTAGCACTGCATATGGAAAAACCAGGCATGCAAAACTGGATGTTGGGCTGAAAATGTGGCTTGTCAGGGATAATGAAAGAGACGGGAGGCAATTAAAAAGGAGAAAAGTGACAATCTGACAACATGCTCAATTAATGTAATCAGATTTCACATTCACTTCACGAGTAGTAAATCAAAGCATAAGTAGGAATGATATGAACTTTTTAATATTAAAAACTATTCCCATAATATGCAAAGTCAGGGAATACTAGCAAATTTCTATCTGTCTGTTGCCGATCATTAACTGATTTAGGATAGACCTTGTCGAGTAATTATGTTTAATAAGAGCTTGTCCATACAAGCTGCTA
Organism: Phoebastria nigripes; assembly: GCA_035582835.1. Taxonomy (NCBI): domain Eukaryota; kingdom Metazoa; phylum Chordata; class Aves; order Procellariiformes; family Diomedeidae; genus Phoebastria; species Phoebastria nigripes. The sequence goes on along the minus strand of JAYKAV010003388.1, from coordinate 1,352,127 downwards.
TCAGATGTCATTTTATACAGTTTCAAGCCAGATATAATGGGTTAGATGCACATATTAACTTTCTGTAATACTGTACTGGCTTTTTATGGGAGAGGGGTGGGAAAATTCAAAACTGATTATTGTGTGGCTTCCTTTCAGACAGTTGTATTTGATCTAATTTGATTTATTGCTGCACATTTTGAATGAGCAGAAATGTCTCGAGGGGAAAAAAGAGACTTGTTACAGTAAATGTTCGCATTAATGTATTTTCACCTGCTTGCTTGGTGGGCTCCATAGTTGGCTGTATTCATTACTGTTTGGGAGTCTTCTGTATTAAAAAAGTTACTCTTTATCTTTTTGCTCTCTCTTGTAGGATGTAATGAGCTTCCCACACCCTCCGCAAGAGGTGATTGTGTAACTAATCCATGCTGGCATAACAATGTCTTCACCTAGATTACTAATATTGCTAAACATAAATGCAGGACAAAGGCAGATGTCTATTTTTGTGAGTAAAGCACAGCTGTAACTCACAGGCAATTTTTTCCAGGTGGTCCTAGAGGATAAATGTCTTGAACCTCAAAGAGAAGTGAGTACGGGGGTTAGAAGTCCACTTCTTTTTGGAGAAGTGTGTAAAAGTTTGGGTGCTAATATTACTTGAAGGCACAAAACCACAAACAGTTTTCCTGATTGCTTAAGGGCTTCTGGGTCCCCAGTGTAACTCCGCTTAGTCTTTAATGTACTGCCACTGCTTTTCTTCAGCAGTGAGACATGGGGAGATGAACGAGTGCCTTTTCTATCACACTCTTTCTAAGAAAGGCATACACGCTTAAAAAGGCGTAAGAAAATGCATAAATACCTATGCATCCGAACTACCCACTCTGCAGTGTGAGGACTCGAGGTTCTTCCGCAGTTTAAGCACAGAATTAGAAAATTAGTGTTCTTTGGGCTGACTTTTGTCACTGACTTTCTGCATGATGGTTGGAAAGGGCCATATCTTTGCAGTGAATTGTTACATAAATCCTTGCTCCAGGAACAGTTTCTTTTAGGAATTTATTAGCATCTGCACTTCACAGACTGCTGGATCCTGTAAGGCAGGCCAATATAGAGCAGCACCACAATTTCAGGTGACTTGTCTCTGCATCTGCACCTGTGTGTTATGTGTAAGGCCACGTACTTTTTCTGATATCAGTTGGACAATGGGTTGTGTGCACCAGCTCTCAAGTGATTCACACCATTTACTGTGTTGGGTATTGATTGGCTCCTGCTCAATCTCCCCTTTAAACAGCATTGCTGATGGGCACTGGAGAGTCTCTGCACTGCCTGGGAAACAGGGCAAGTCACCTGAGTTCTCCTGAAAGCATGGAGAGGCATAAGACATAAATCACTGCACCTGAAAACAATAATCAAAAGACTCAGTACAAATCCATCCCTTTCTTAGGTGGGTTTTAAGTTCAAAACGAGGCTTTCTGCCTTATCTAACTCAGGTAAGTCTTATTCACTAGCGCTGCAAAAACTTGCTTTTATTTGGCACTGTCTCTTCATGTGTTTCTGTATGTGTACTGTCTCACTGGTGCCGTGTGATTGCAGTGCCATGTGTTTGCCTTGCTGAGGGAGATCTCAGACATGAACACTTTCTGCTTCATAGTATGAATTTATCTTTGTCTACAAATGTTTTCTGGGTTCGTTTTGATGCTGATCTTCATTGGGTCAGCCCTGGTTTTGCTCTGTAGGTTACATGCATGGGGCTCCTTCTCTCAAGCAACGATGCAGCACCTGTGTGTGCAACACACAAACAACTCCACTGTGTTTGTTGCTGATGGTCTGAAGAAATACCTCCTAAATTAGGTCTTGACATGTTAGGTGTTGGCCAGGGAGTTAATTTGTTCTCCTGACGCTGGTTTGGATATTTTAGTTGTGTTTGCTATTCACTATGAAATCTTTATGAGAAAAAAAGCAGAATTTACATAGAACTAGAGGAATAGGGATTTATTTCAACATAAAAGGAGGGAGGCTGAGAAAAGAATATAATGTATTCTCATGTTCTCTTGACCTTTTTGGTACGGTTTCTGTTGAAATTTCTCCTGTTACAGCATAAGGTTATGGTGTATTTCAGTATGGCCTGAGTATCTCTCTAGAATGGTGTAAACGAGAACACCTCTAAATCTGTGGGAACTTCAGATTTCAATCTCCATCTAGAGTGAAGTTTAATTTTCTCAACTGTATTTGCATTGAGATATACAGAAAACGCAAACATTTGGTATTCAGAGAAGTATATGTCATTTGCATTCGCATCTCCAGCGACTGCACATACCGTCTGCCGGTGTGCAGCCGACGTTGCACGCACAGGCTCGGCTGCCCACATCGTTAGGGTGACAGTGCTCCCAAATCAAATATCCTGCGGAGCGACTCTGCCTTTTCTCACATGCATACTCGTTAGGGATTTTCTCTTATTACCTGGGCTATAATCCCTCCCTGGGGGGGACGCCTTGTGCACAAAATTAATTTCATTTGGCCACAGAAACTCCCTATGCCTTTGGCATGTAAGTCTTTATACATAGAGGAAAAACCATCTAAGGCAAAGCTACTTCATTTATAAGACCCAGTAGAAAATATCTTGCACCAAGCTGGATTGGAGGTCATTATTGAGCTAAACTCAGTCAATACTTGTTTTAGAAGGAAACTGGTTGGTTTTTTTTTTTCCTCCTTTGAAAAGCCATTTGAGGCTTGATCTGCCTGTATTGACTGAGCGGACTAATGTGCAGGAGAGACGAGCTGAGTCTGCTCGGGTTTGGAGATGGACTAAAGGCAAGTCTACACCTGGCATCTCCTCTGCAACATACTTAACAGCTCAAACGGGGTGAAAATTTCCCACATTTCCCATATTTTTTTTAGTCTTTCCTTCCTTTCCTCTCTCTTTCTCTCTTTCCTTTCAGATGGGTAATTATATCTGTCATTTTGAGAGGTAAATGTTGTTTCAGCAATGAAAATAATTTTGCAGAAAGTGCCTGCTTTTTTCAAAAACCATTGGTTTTCTCGGAAAAAGTGAAAATTAAAACAATTCAGTTGAAAATAAAAATAAAATTCAGTCCAAAAGCCTCTGAGCTTTCAGTGTAACTTGAAATGTTTGAATGGTTGAAATTCCTGCAGATGATGGAGGGAAAAGACAAACATGTTTTCACCATTTCTAGTGATTCCAGTATTTCACCTCAAGGGATAAATTGGGTTTGTTGAAGTTGGGTTTTCCACAGCAGTTGCTATTTGAGTCCTCTCATTCCCTCTTTCTCTTTTTATTGCTTTTCTCACAGTTTAAACCAGATTCTAATATTTCTTATCTTCCTCCCCTCTTTCTTTCTCTAAAACACCCAGATCTTGCTGTCATTTTGCTATTCCTGAAAAGATGGGGCAACAGGAGACACACCGCTGAAAATTATCATTTTTATCAATGATAACAGAAATTAAAAACATTATATTGTGGTGGGTTTTTTGGGTTGGGTTTTTTTTTTTTTGGTAACACTTTTTAAAAAAAAATTGTTTCCCCTCTCTTCCAAAACTTAATAGGCTCTACTTGAGCGTTTCTTAGATGGCGTGTGGATTCAAGGGCTCCGCATTTCATCAGCATCCCTAATGAACATGAGGTGCCTCTATTAAATCTCAGCCCTTTTAATGAATTCTTTATAGCACTTAACTGCTTCAGATAGAGATTGACGAGTGTAACCGGTAGCGCAAAATCTTGGCATGCAATAAGACGAACAGCCCCATCCTTTCCCTCTGGCATCCCATCTGAATTTCTGCAGCAGAGATAACCAAGAATCTGTCACTGCTATGAAGTTTGTGAAATTTAATTAGGAAACTAATAAAACAGCTCTCATATAGTACTACAGTTACCTAGGAGATATTATGTATTGTTTAAGAGCTTCTACCAATGGAGCAGGATTGCATGTGTTAGAGACCTGTTATTTGAGCGAAGAGAGTTTAGGATTGACCACTTCTCTTTTGTAAACCATTTTGTAGTAGGGTTAATACTTTACTAAAAAGACATTTTCACTCCTTCAATGAGCCATTTACACACCATTGAGAAACAGAGGCTGGGATATTAGATTTAAACACCACTCACTTTGGAGAGAGATTTGGGCCTTTTTTTTGTTTCTTTTTCCTAGTTTCCGTTCTTGGTCACATTCTCACTCAAAAAGGGCCCATTTCCAGTTCTAACTCCAGTGCTCTGGAAATCATCCTAGCACAATTAGAGCTTTTCTCTTTGGACTTTTCAGAGCCAAAGACTGGGACAAGTTGTCCCAGCTGTAGTGGAGGAGCCATAAATGACTGTAAGAGTAGAATCAGATTAGATTCATCACGGTGGATCTTTCTGCAAGATCTAATCCTGAGCAGATGCTGGGTGTGCCACGTCTGGACCTGCTCTTTTCAACTCAGTGGACGTTTTGGCACTAATTTCAATCAAGGGAGTTTCACTTTTATGCAATTACTTTCAATATATCTCATAGTTAGTAGATTAGATTTTATTCTGGTGGTATGCTCTATAAAACATAGTCCTGTCAACTAATCTGCAAGTATATACAGTATGCAGCTAGTCTTAGAATTCACCAGAAAATGGGTTAATTGCACCTTGAGAACTTTTAATTTTTCAAGTCTTTTTCCCATATCAGAAAACCACTCATCTTTGTGTTTAGAATTTTTTTTGTGATAAGTCAACTTATATTTGAAAATGAAAAGCTGCTTCAAATAAAGAACATTTTTTTTCAGTTCTGAAAATGCCAGAGAAAGCTTCTTCGACCATTTCAAAACCATTGTTTTCAGAAGAATAATTGAAATGAAAAAAATCTACTGAAGCCGTCCCGCCCCTCCTAACTATATCTGTTTGGGCAAAGCAGCATATTCCAGCAACAAAAAGAAACCACATTAAAAAGTATTGACCAAGTCTACTTAATATTTATAGCTCTTTGATAACTGAAGAGAATAGGAAAATCTTTTCAGCAAGGCACCATGAGAAGGATTTTCTTGGAGAGCAGTTTTACTGAGAAAATCATGGCTCCGTTATGACTTCTCAGCTGAAGACCTGACCTTTTGGCCCCTCAGTAAATGAACATCGAGGACTTTTTTGCACTTCCTGGAAGTTCATGGTAAGGGGATTTTATTGTTCAAGGCTGTAGATAGCTCACTAAGCTGAAAGGGAGGCAGTTTTTTCCCCAAAATGCTTGGATTGCAGTAGGCTGCTGAGGGGGTGGTATATGTGTTTGTGCAATAGCATGATTGTTGGAGCCTTCCAGTGATGGATGTTGTTAAACTGATTTATTATCAACATAAAGGATGTTCAATAATAATAAAACAATGATGAATCCTCACTTTCCGCTGAAAGGCAGCAGCTCATGGCCTGTGGCAGGCAGATGACTGGACTTGTAAGATGAATTCTACAGACTTCAGCTCAACAAAGTCAAAATGTTTGTCCTTTAAAAATAATAAGAGAGATCTTTAGCATACTTCCAGTCCTCCAGAATAAAATACTCCAAAACGAATTGTATTTTCACAACAGCTCATAGCATTGTCCTAATGACTGATAACAGGTTTCTCAGCTGTGGTTCGTTTGTGGTGCAGAAAGTATCTTTATCTGGTTGCGACTAGGGAGTCAGGACTCAGCTCTATTGTTAGATCTCTTGTTGTCTTGCAGGAGTGTCAAGTGAGTCATTTTACCTTGGTGAACAATAGTGACCTCATTAAGGTGCTGTGAGCAGCAACTGACTAATGAACGTGGCACTGATCTCCTTCTGCAAGGTAGCAAGTACCCTTGAGCCAAGTTGATGAGTTCATATCCGTGAGCATTCGACCTATCAGACAAACCTTGTCCTGAACCGATGACAGTGTTTGACCAACATATCATTAAGACTTTCTCATGGTTAGGAAGGAATTGTGTGGAATTAAATGATTTTCCTGCAGGCTGAAAGGCTCTTGGGAATGTTATTTGATTATGGAGCTTGCTGCCTCTCAGTTATGGGTTCAAATCCAGCCTTATTAACTCTTACTGAAAAATTACTTCTCTGAGTTGTACCTTGTCCCTACTGAAGTGGCTCTGCTCCACATGGGATGTCCATAACATGACTTAAAGTCATCGTTGTTGTAAGGAATATTGGGTGCTGCCATAAAGAACCAAGAATGAATATGAATGTGCCACAGGCATCACCTAGAAGCGGGACATCTCAGAGTAAGGTTGGAGTTAAACTTCCGTCTCCATGGTATAATTACCGCGTGAAATGGGCTGTTTGTAATTATGATGATATTAAACCTGATAAAATTTTTGGGCCAGATTCTTTCCTCATTTATACTGGTATGAATCAGGAGACTGTGAGAGGAGATCTTGGCCAAAGAGAGTTCTTCAGATAAACCTCAGGCTAAACAAGATTGAAATCTTCCACACCCATGATACCCCTCCAAACACCTCTTCTGTTTTTCTGTTAAAGGCCAGGTATATTTATGGTGCAAACCATATTAAGATTATTGCTATTAATTAACTATGTTCTGAAGTTTTTAATCTCATCCTCTTCAAGAGCACTAAAATAATTTACGTACAAAAACAATAGTGTTGAAAAAGTTTCCATCTGTTTTCCATCTTTTCCAAGAAATTTTTAGACATTGGCCTTTTTCCCAGGAGACCATGTCCCCGAGGAAGCATATCCTGACTGGCATGCCTTTCAAACTAAGCTAATTAAGGTGTTTCTATGTGAGTCACGGGGACTTTCCTCTTCTTTCATAAGATATGAATGATGCTCTTTGGAAAAAAAAAAAAAATCCAGTGTTACTAATGGGGAGGAAGCATGATAGCCTATAAATTCACTTGATTTTTAGCTGATACAGACAGAACCATATAAGGGCTAGACAGTCAAATGATATAAATAGCTTAACTCCACTGACTTGCTGATGAGCTGTCCTTTTACATTCAATATATAAAGCAAATATATGACATCAGTAAATCTGGTAAGGCAACGTGGCTTTGGATGTAAACTATTTCAAACACTGAACAGATTCAAAAGCAAAATGAAAAGCTATTTATGAAAAAATTACCAGAAAAAAATCTAAATAAACAAAACCTTATTTATTTGCAATGCATAATTTCAGCAGTTTTATTTATAACAAAACCTCAGTTCATTTAGAGATAAAAGCTGCTATACAATATGTTATCTCAGTGACTATCTAGCAATCATTCTTAATTTTATTTACTTAAACACTTGCAACTTTTCTTAGCACATACAAAGTGATGAGAAAATCTTGATTGCTAAGTGTAATTTCTCTAAATCACTGCTCTCATAACAGGAGTTCTAAAGAAGAAATGAAAATAGGAAGCTCTCCTACAGCAGGCCTCTCCACTCCTAAACTCTCCTCTCAACTAAAAAAAAATAATAAATTCCCACTTTTGTACATTCTGTACACTTCGTACATGACCAGCAATGTTGCAAAAAGTTAACAATGAAATTAGTGCTGTTAAATTAATAACAAAAACACAATGATGAAAAACTGGTCTGTGCCAAATAGAATGACATTTCTAAAAGTTGTCTATTACAAAGAAAGGGGAAGAAGCTGTTTTTAAAGAAGAGGGTATACTTCTTTGCGAAGAAGGCAATAGAAGATGACATCATAGCAAGAGATCATCAAAACTGCTATACCGACTCAAAGTTCCTGTGGTTTTCCCAAGTTCAGAACTTGTCCATACAGCTGTGGTTCCAGTTCAGGTCAAAACGGGAAAGGAACTGTCTCCAAAGCCAAACTTTGTGCCTGAGGGCACCAGAATATCACAAGAGTAGCTGATACTGCAAAATTGTTATTATTTGGGACTACAAAAAGCCCCAAAAGCAGCTCATGGGATTTTGCCATTCCTGCTGCAAACTCCACTGGTGGCGTTTTGATGCAGGCTCAAGGTAGAAAGCCCTCGCTGTCTCAGAGATATGGGCAGCAACTTTTTAGTCATTAAAATATTTTTTTAATAAATATTTCACCTATTCTCCAACTCCCTGAAGAATTACCTTATTGCTCCTTATCCCTAGAGACTGCTGTTTTGAATCCTTTTTTTGTCTCCCAGGCTTGGCTGAGAAATGAATTGTGTTGTAGAGTCAGTGCATCAGGCTGATGCACCAAGGTAGTTTGAAAGTTGTTTYATAAGTCTCATTTGGACCCAAGTATGTGCTCACGCCAGGCACAGACCCCGTGGGGAAGGGAAATAGGGCTGGGCGTGATGTGTCCCATGCCGTGGGATGCAGTCCCCCCTGCCCAGACCAAAGCTGCACATGCTCCTGCTCCAGCCTGGCAGGACTGAGTCCTCCTCAGGCAGCACAGCACAGGTTTGTCCCTGGCAATGTGCAATTTGGACCTTTCAGCACTGTCACCACAAACCGCTATCAAAATGTTTCTTGGCAATTAGGAAGCAATTGCTGCCTGGGAAGCAGCACTACACGCAGGAATAGCAGAAACAGGAGGGTCCTGTATGCACTTCAGACAGATTTCAGCCGAAACAGAATTGGGCGTGACAAGSCAGGAATTGGTTCTGTCAAGTATAAGAATGGTTTGATTTTGTTTATTCTGGTCCCATTCAGGTTTATCTCCAGACTGTGCTAGACCAGGATATGATCTGAACTGGTCCTCTGGGTTAAAGAGGAAAGGCATGAGCAAAGCAGCAGCCAAACCTGCAGCTAAACCCCCTTGTCCTCCTTCCCCATCCCCAGCCTGGAGCCGAGGAGGGCAGGTTGAAAACCAGCACCTGCCTCCCATCCCAAGGGGAGCCCTTGGCCAAGGACAAAATTGCAGGCAGCAGGCAGGGATGCCCTGGGAAATGGGTATTTCTGCTTCCTCCACCTGAGGAGCTACATGACCCAGACGCGGACGAGGGCACCGGCAGGAGGGAAAGGGTTTTGTTCCTCGCCTCTCTTTGAACTGGCAATTCGCATCGCCCTTCTATTTTCACACAAAAGGGTATTTGGTAATTTTGTATTCTATAACAATGAGTCTGGTATTTCCGTAGTGATGCATATTGTTATAATCTCTCTCTGCTTTGTTTCCTCGACATATTTTTTTATTAAAAAGTCCTCCCAGCCTTAAATAAGTACAGAATAAGTGTGGTCATTCTGGGAACATGAGAGGCCTGATTATCTGACCATCAAAGCCTATGCTGTAAACAGGATACTAGTAAACAGGAACTGAACCCCATATGGAGAGTTTGTGGTTTTCTTCAGCCTCTGTTTGTTATGTCTTACATCCTGTTAATTATAGAAAAAGAGCTGGAAAGTTGGAAATAATCTTTTCTCCAGATTATTTCCAGCTTCCCTCAGATAGAAGAAAATGCAGTATAGTACCGTCTTACCTTGCTTCCTTCAGATGTAAAGCATTAAGACAATTCATTCCAAGGGGATCACTTTTCAAGAGGATTATAAGTAGATTTTTTTTTTTTTAATTACAAAATGAAAATTAAGATCTTAGCATCTTATTCAGGGAATCCTTTCAATTTTAGTACAGCTTTGGAGTTTGTTTGAGAACTTTTGATAACTTTCTTAAGACCATTTGTATGACTGGTGTAATTTACATCTGAGTAGGTGGGTTCTTAGAATGAAGATTTTGTTGCACGAAAACAAATGACGGAATTTACTTTAAAGTCATAGTTTTCAAGTTATCTATGTTGTTAGGAGGTCTTGCTAATAGTCTGTCTTTCCTAGCCTACTGGCATTGCTTGCTTAGCTGCAGCAGATTGTCCCTGCATCCAGAGAGGTTTCTCCAGAGCTGGCCAAAGCAGTGGGCAGAGTAGACAACTAAGTCTGCATTCCCACTGCTTGTTCTTTACCTTTGGTTTATATGAATGACTGCCCATCTTTTCAGCATGGTTCAGTCCAAGCTTCCAATGTTAGCAAATTGATTCAGAAGCAAAATACTGGAAAGTTTTATCTCTGAGGTTTTGCATTTTGAGGTACGTTCCCCCTTTTTCTTAAGAACCTGCTTTGGAGTTTTGGTGCCTGATGGAGCCACATCAGAGGAATGGTGTAAGGAGGTCATGCTTTGTTTAGACCTACTCTTACCAGACTGAGCTTTGGTTTTGCAAAGCAAAAAGCCCAAATCTATTTGGTTCAAGGTTCCATGTTATCTGTGACGAACTGAAAGTACCAACCACTGCTTATGTTTCTTAGACAGCCCTGAACAAGAGACCACAAATAAATCTCCCGTTATGTTATTTTTCAGCTCTCTACTCTCAACACTGTTTCTTTAAACAGCTCTCTGATGCTAACCATCTGCTCCAAATTGCTACATTACTCTTGAGCTCTGTAAGGCCAAGTCTCGTGCGCTCTACCCCCAGCAGCAAGCTCGGCATCCAGGCTCAGGCCAAGTCCTCCCTCCACGATGCAGAGCCTCAGCTGCTATCGGGTCTCATCCCCGCGGGGAGGAAGACGGGAAGAGCTCTCCTGCCCCACATTCCCCGGGCTCAAGGCCTCGCAGCACCTCCAGTCCTGGGGCTGCCGCTGGGACAGGAAAATAATTTTGGGATTATGGGATCACCAGAAAGGATTAAATAAATGTCAAGATAATTGGCTGCTTACGAACAATAAGGTTTGGATGTTACAAAAATGTTCAGTTCTGGCATAACTCTGCTCCTATTAAACTCAAGGAAAAAAATTCCTACCAACTTTACCAGGAGCAGAGTGTGGCTAGTGCTGAGAGCTTTTGAAAATCCCACTGTATAGCTGCACCCACTTTATGTATCCATTTTAATGACATGATTAATAAAATACCAATGGAGCTCCAAACAGTTCTGTGTTCGTTTTCCAAAGCAGTTTGACTCATCCGTAATCATAACCAGACTTCCAATTACACTGGATTTTAATTGTTCTCCTTTAAGGATAATTACTAGTACTCTGAAAAAAATTACTATGAGTAGCTGGTGATGAGTAGGAATAGGCATCCTAGCTTCTCTCAGTCTGTTCTGTCATTTGAGTTACGAGGAATGTAATCGGATATGTGACACCCAGACAGAGAGTGGTTTCCAGGATCTGAGAGTGCTCTGTTTCAGTTAATGTGTTAATTTGGGTTCCATCTTCTCATTTGTTCTGCTTTGATCTATCATTTCATAAAGCCAAAGCACCAGATTATTAAGTGTGTGTGCTTGATTTATGTGCAAGACTGCATTTGCATACACATTAATATTTTAAAAGTTTTGGTCCAAATTTCTGCAAGCCATGGTATGGAGTAATACAAGCTGTAATTTCACACTGCATGGCAACAACTGGTGGGAATAAAATTGTCCTGCAATTTGGCCATATTCATATACCAGAAGCTATTTTCCATTTGGAAATTTTGAGTATTACCAATTGAAATATATCTGTAAGCAAGCTGTAAGTGAGGCGTTACATGAGCTCAAGGGCACGGAGCAGTAGGCTGAATCTCATGCTCAACATATCTAGACTTTCAAGAACATGACATTAAAATCTCAGCAAGTGAGACTTATTCTTCTTTTTGCCTGAGAATAAACAGCCAGGGACTCCACCTCCTGACTAGGAGATCAGTTAGGACTGAATTTTCTGAAGTACTGCCTGAGAGGTTAGATTTGCGATTGTTCGCAGCACAGGGCTGGCTTTTGGCATGAATGTGTTTATACTCACCTAGTTAAAATGCCAGTGCCAGCATTCTGCTGCCATTTATCCTTAAGCACAGGTTAGGTTATACAAGGGTAAGGAGGGTGTCATTCTGACAGACTGGGTATTTAAACTTCCAGGGCTCTGGAAAGTTAAAGATTTTTTTTCTCTGACACCTAGCCCAAAGGGGTTAGCAGAGCTGCAAAGGTCCAGAAATGATTGTACTTCTGTAGTACTTTCTTTTTATAATTCGTGTAGGATCCTTTGAGACATAAAGTAATACAGTAATGGAAAGATAATCATATAATCCTTTAAGTTTTATTATAGTAATTATTTGTATTAGATGAGTATTGTTTTAATAATACTGTTTTTCTTCAAAGTACTCCACAAACTCCATATTATAATTAATTTTATTTTAAAAAAGGTTTCCAGTGGGAAATGCTGACCCTTAAAAATGTGTAGTTTTGCTTGTAAAATAGCTGTTCCAGTGATACTTCCACCCATCATGGTGAAACTTAGGAAAATTTCAGAAAAAAAGGTTGGGATACCAGCCTACAACTCTGCCAAACAGATCTCAGCCAGTACAGCTGAGGGGTGGAGGTCTCTGTTTCAACCTCTGCACCGCAGCCTTCAGCTGAGGAACTGGGACTTGGCACTCTGTTAAATAAGTTGCCCCCTGAGCTATCAGATAAGCTGGGTCTCCGCTACTCTGGTTGGAAATGTTTGACTTTGTTCTTTGCTAGAATTAAAAGCTCTGCTTGGGTTAGTTTGATTTCTGGTTAATTGGTTGGCTTCAGAGATGCTGGTTTGTATTTTCTGTGAAGTATATCTGCCCCATCACTGCTGTGGCTTTGCATATTATGGTGGAGAGATTTGTGGAGTTTGAAGATTTTTGCATTTCCTAGAAGCGGTCAATGACTGGGTTTGCCTTCCAACGTCTAAGATTTTATTCAGTGGAAAGATCATCTTAAACATGAACATGATGTTCCCTGCCCTCTGATGGTTAATGACTTGAATCTGCTGCAGAGGGATACGGTTGTCCTGCTGGTTCATGGCCTGGCTCATCAGTGAGTCTGAAATTGTAAAGGTCCGTGGCTTGCTCAGAGCTACGAAGCCATCATCAGATCTGGATTCAAATCCAGAAGTAGATGRTTTTGAGAGCTACCCTCTCAGTTTGAAGACATTGGTTTCCCTCCATTTCGTTTCTGCTTCATAAATGTGTAGCAAAATTTTGCCTCCTTTTAGCTTGTCAGAATAATCTAATCCAGACATTTCTGATTTAAATGATAGCTTTTCCAACTAATAAACTTTCAGAACCGGCTTTCCTTTTAATCCCTTTTTATTTATTTATTTTTATATATCTTGTCTTAACAAATTATGTTGCTTCATGTCATCTTAAACGATGTGGTGTAAAATTAAAAGAAAAGCCACTTTGTAATGTATCAAAATGTTATTTAGAAAACCCCCAAAATGTTTGTCATTTATTTTGCTCACAAGTAATCCCAAGAGGCAGCACACTGTGAGGTTTTCTGTGAATGCATTTACAATAGGAGCCAACCACACATTTCACTGAATCAACAGGCTTGTCTCGAGATATTTATGACACGAATGTTGAGACTTCTGTTAATCAGCCATCCCCAGGGAAGACAGCATTTTTGATAGCGCCTAAAGAAATGAGGCCCATGTTGTCAAAAGGGTCTTTGAAACACCTGAAAAATCACTGAAAATGCAACTTTGACAGCTAAGTCATTTAGGGTCTTGCAAATACTGTGCTGAGTACTTAATTCCCACTGCTAAGAGAATGGAAAATGAATGTGCAACACTCCCAACAGCTGGAGCCAGCGGCAGCACAGCTATCTTCACCATCACCAGCAGAGACAGAACAGCAACAATCCCATTCTGTTGCAGGAACTGAGAAACTACCATTAGCTCTGGATGTGTCACCTATAAAAAAATCATTGTCTGTCTGCACAGCTTACAGGCTGACTTTCTGTCACTCCCAGGGAGGATGCTGCCCTTCGGTTCACCCAGGGAAGGCTGGTTGCCTCTGAGCTGGGACTCTCTGGCTCACTTCTGGTGGAGGACTATGTGCTAGTTACCAAGTTTCTCATTACTCTGCGTAATGTTTGCAGTCTGAGTTAACTCCAGAACAAATAGTAGTTTTTCCTGTATTTGGGGCTCCATCCACAAGATCCCTAAGGGGCGTTAGCAGCAGACCCTGTACCCTGGGGATGAAAGGCAGAGGCATATTCTGTAGCGGCTGCATGGGTGCAAGGGCAAAGCCCGCTTGGGGCAGGGCAGGGGAGACCGATCTGTGAGGCTGATGCCAACCTTGGTCCCAGTTCCCCAGCCGCCTCCTCTTACCACAACCCCTTTGAGTGTCATCTGAACTATTTTTCCAACTAGAGCCAGACTACTTCATCATGTCCTCGGTATGAAAAAACTTGCGAAGGGGGCAACCTTTGATCCCTAAAAGCTTTCAGAAGTGTTAATTTCGTGTCTGGAATATTGTCACGAAGCGGCTGAATTCCAGTGCGTAGAAGAGCACAGGCGGCACCCGGGGGGTGAATGCAGCCTGCTCAAAGCTGTGCCATGTGGAGAAGGGCATTTCTTGCTAGGCTTTGTGTTCAGGCTTTTATGATGCTTTTAATATGAGAGACTCTTATCATGGTTCACTTACTTCCATGCTTGTGGTTTTGCCACTTGGGAGCAATTATAGGATCCTCTGATTCACGCTAAGGGAAGAGCTGACGTTTAGATGGTGAATTATGTGGCTATWTTTTGGTGGACTTTTGTTGGTATTGAGCTAGAAGATGTTAACGCACTTTGGTCCAATTAAGCTGGTGATTACCTTGTGCGTGGCCACACACCGTATTTTGTTAGCTACACTCCTTGACTGTTTGAAAAGGAAATATTGATAGAAGTTTGAACACAAGCTGTTAATGATTTGCCTTTGCTATAATAAAGGCAGGCTCTTAATTAAGATCCACTATGTTTTTTTCCAGTGCGTTTTTTATTTATTATTTGCTTTGATTTTCCAGAATGTCTATGCTCTAACCATTTCATTTTGTTTCTTTTTTTGTCCCACCAGTATTGATGTCACTTGGCGATCTGATCGTCAACATCATAAAAACAGTGCTAGGAAAAGCCACAAAATATTGCATAAAGTCCAGAAGGACTGAAAGTTGAAGGATTTCTTTCAGGAGATACATTTTTTTCACTGGTGAGTAGGTGGAGCCATTTTATTTTTCCTGATTACAGCCTAGAACAACTCAAGTTGCTGCGACGGGTATTTTGATGCCATTGATCATCTTGCTGAAACAATTTGACAGCAGCAGTGTTTTTCCCCAGTGCCCTTGCTGTAAATTATATATGTTTCATGCTCCATTATTAATTAAAAACAGTCTTCTTCCATTTAAACAATGTAATTTCTTGAGGTGGGAAGAGGATTTCTTTGACTGATGATCCTTCATTAAATTGGGAGTAGAAATGGTTTGCGTCTTCTGAAGTTGAACGTAAATCTGGCAAAACATTTATTGCAAAGTCTGAAATTGGGCAAAACTCTTTGGAGCCCTGAGGCTCAGATGAAGTCTGGAGTGGTGGTCAGAAGAGTCCTAAAATGAGCCGAAGGCAGGAATTTTAAGGAGAAAAAAACCATATGCGAATGTTTGTTCTCCTCTCAAGCATTTGAGGGGATTAAAAATTGCACCCAAAGTGGAACGTTAAATTCAACCTCAACTATGGAGACTTCGGGCCAGAATTTGTAATCCCTTTGTAGTATTTCAGCGATGGAAAGAGCACGGAGAAGTGCTGCAGCAGGCCCTTGTAGGAGCAGATCACCCACTGGGGTAGGTTTGTGCGCAGCTCCACTGCTGCAAGGGGCAGGGCAGCTGCAAAGCAGCCCTGGGGTGGCAAATCCTAGCAGTTGTCCTGGCTGCAACCAGCTCTGAAGGTCAGGGAGTAAGAATTACTTTCTCCATGCTCCCTCTTCTTTCTCACCAATTTTTCCAAACACTGATCAGATGTAGAACAGCTTCAAAACGAGTTTTCTTTCCTCTGTGACTTATCTTTCTGTGAAAAATAGCCTACAGACAGACAGCCTACCTCTGTCCAACATATTTACTGATTTCAGACAAGTAGCACTCCTGGAATCATTAATTCAATTAATTGAAAACGGTATTTTCATCTGGTATATTCAGATTTCTTAATGGAGCTTTTTGGGTTGTTAACCTTCTGCCATCTTAACCTCTTTAAGACACGAGAGCGCTGGACAGGGAGAAATAGGTACTYCCAAAAGGGGATATTTTCCCTGCTGGACACATGGTCGCAAACCATTACACAGGCAACAGCATCCGTCTGTCAGACAGTGATGGGTTTTGGACAGGACAGGTTAACCCGAAATAAATTGTCCGTTCTAAATGGTGTACATATCATGACTTTGCACACTGTGTCTCACTTTGATAATATTCTTCCCCAAAATTTACATGATCCAGGGAGAAAGGAAAAGGAGGGATGCTTCTCTTCTGGTTTTGCGTTCTCCAGAGCTGAAAAGGAGTTTGTTTCTTTTCCAAGAAATTCAACCTTACCCTTACGCTTACTCTAACTGTATGCCACATAGTCATTGGTTTGAAATGCTGTTCCTTGAAATAGCTCTGAAGTCTTATAAATCACAGGAAAATCTCTCTCTCACTTGGAATTTTTAATTACTCTAGGGGAAGACTGTTTCCAAAGCTTCCCCAGGATCGATGCAGGCTGGGTCACTGTGGTTTTCCTACAACATTGACCTGAAATGGGAAGCTGCAGACCACGGGTGCGATTGGCAACCCTGCCTCCTCGAGGTGTAGGCTCCCCAGAGCAGCAGTGTGCTATGTTCTGGGGATGTGAAATAGGTACGACATACGATGCTCTCAAACCTGTTCTTCTGTTGGACTGTCCTTGCTTCATGGGCTATCTAAACAAACAAGAGATTAGAGGGCACAGGAAGCTGATCTGGCTCCAGTTTCTGTTTAAAATAAATAAATAAATTAAAGGATAAACTGACCACAGCAAAACAGGTTACAGAAATCCAGACTTTAAGTAACAAAAAGCATGGATAACTAGTTCAAGACTGGGGATGAGAGAGGGGCAGAAGGCAGTGTAGTGATATCCCTTGGATGATAAAGGCCATCCTAATACTACACACTTTCTAAAGGACAAAGTGGAGTCAGTCTTTGCTGCCTGACATCCTACCACCAAAGCAGGGACATTTGATTTCCACCAAAGGAGCTCAGAAGTATTAAGAGGATTTCAGTCACTGTGTAAAAGTGAGAAGCTGGACTCATGCCCTGGCATTTTGTGGGCCAGCAGCAGGGAGGCTGGGCTCCTGGAGTGGACAACGTGAGGTGGACCTTCAGCTCCTCCAGGCTCTCCCCCTCTTCACCAGCCTTGGCTTAGTCTTTCACTGACTTAGCTTCATCCAGATACTTATGTCAGACAAGCTTTTAAAAGAGCAAAGCAGAAAGTCTGTTGTTTCCATTTAATGCAGAAGAACTGTTTTACCAGGTATCATCTTTGTGCTTATGCTAAAACTGTATGAAACATTCTGTCAGTTACAGAATATATCCAAATAACATTCACTCATGGGGTTTAAGAGGATGAAATCCAGATGGAAGGTTGTTTTCTCAACAGAAAACATGGGCCAAACCCTAATGTGCTGCAGACTGGCACGGCTGCCTGAGGACAATGCCAGCTTGCTGTAGGAGAGCCTAGACACATTGTCCTACTCATTTTCCTACACAGGCTTCGTTCCTGCTGCCTGAGCTGCATCCACAGCATACGTCTCCTTTACAACTACCTGCCACGGCTGCAGCACGCTTATAGAGACTGTGATTTTCATTCACCTGAATGTGATTCTGGGGATGTGAGTTGGGGCAGCAGCATGAACATAACTTGTGTTTATCCCCTGGGCTGTGAGGCCAGCAGCTGCTCCTATTAGGATGATTTGCATATGGCCTTGGCACGGTTTTAAGTGGATCAACTGTTCTTCATGGGTGGGGACAGAAAATCTGTCTCCTTTGGACTTGCAGTCATTGCTGTAACATTAAACCTGCATTTGGGGTGCAAGAAAAGAATTGATTAAAGAAATAATGCTCTTCTAAAATTAGAGTTTTTAAAGTAATTAAAAATAGAAAATAAGCAGTGTGAGAAGATGAGCAAAGAGTACCTGTGTATATTCATAGTCATCTAAATATAAACCTCTTTTATTTTTGAATGCTAATCTCTGCCTCTCCCCATCCTTCCACGTCCCCTGCCAACAGGGCAGTGTAAACCTGGAGAAGCAACACATCTAGCAGTTAGTGTCAATCTCATTAATTCACCTCACACAACCCGAATAGCTTGTTGCTTTGCTATATAATATCTTATTTCTGTGCGGGTGTCTGTTGGTCGAAGAAGGAAGGGGGAGCTGGGACAAGTGCATTGCAGCATTGCGGGTGCTGGATGGCAGACCCTTTTGAGTCAGTTCCGCAAAGCTTTTTAGGTTCTTAACTTTGGTTTCAGTGGCAGTTTGGCACCTATACAGCAATAGGGTATTTAAACACCGCCGTGTGTCTGGTCTTTCTGTTTTGAGAAGAAAGGATGCAAAAAGCATAGGTGTCTTTAAAGCCTGGGTGGCATAGAGAAGGTGAGCAGGGAATGTCTCTTCCAAGAAAGCAGCAAAGGGATATCAAATGAAATGAGCAGATGGCAGATTCAGAGCAAGGAAAAGGAGATTCTTCTTAACATGCTCTATATTTAAACTATAAAACTCTCTGCTAGGAGACATTGTGAACGCTGAAAGTTTAGGCGGGTTCAAAATTCGGCGAAGAAAAATCCATCCAGACCTATTACATCCAGTAATGGTACCTGTGAGTGCCCTTGCAGCACACATCACTGGTGGCTGGGCGTCCTGCGGGGAAGCATTGTGCCACACCGGCTGCACTCCCGCGCTCCCCACCAGGCAGGGCAGCCGTTACTGCCCGCCGCCGGGGACTGCTTCAGGCAGACCTTCGGTCRGGATCGCTACAGCCGTTCCTAATGCTCTCAGGGAGCCTATACAGATATTTCACAAGGCAGCTTTGAAACTTGATTAATGTGGACAAATCACTTTGAAATTTTTGGATGAAAGGGGCTGCATAACTGCTAAGTCTAGCCCAAAACTTGCTTTGTGCGATGTGAAAATGATAACTGCGTTGACAAAACTCATTAAACGCAGCACCTTTATCGTACGGTATAATCTGTAAAATGTTGCAACACAAAATGTTGGCAAGTTACCAGCACATCATCATCCTATTTCAGTTACAGAACAGTGACGTGGTGATAAGCTCCTACTTGTTCAGCATCAAGCGCTCCTGGGATGATGTATTGGGAAATTCCCCACCGGGTACCTAATGTTTTACTTCTGCCCCGATGGCTTTGTGCCGGACCAGAGAGATGAGGAGCTGCCCCCACCAGTGACTCTGGCTGCTGTCAGCTCGTGGGGCAAAGGCTCCAGCAGTGCTCCAACAAACAGCGATAGACGTGGGCAGCAGTTACAGAAAGCTGCTTTGAAAAACGCTGTACAGATTTCACAATTAGGACACATGTCAGTCTTTTGAGGATTAAGACGAGCCTGGTCCTTCTCATGCAGCTGATCTCCACTTGAAGGACATGAGAGTTGTTTTTCTGGTTTTGTTGTCACAAGCAGAGATAATTAAGGTTTGGATCATGAACATTTTATCGTGGGGGGCAAAGAGACTGAAGAGGCTTTTGGCATGGTGATAGCATTTTGGAAACGCTTTGTGAGAATCCAGATTTCTTGCTGCCGTCTGGAATAGAGAAAAACTAGCTAAGTATCATGGGGGTGTTTTCCTAGATTTTCTTACAGTAAAATAAGTTTTAAGTAAAATAAATCCAGTGTTTTAGCAAAATGTTCTGCATAGTCTATTGTTGAGTTCATAGGGAAATGTAACAAACAGTATTTTCAAGTGGTTTTGTATTCCAGTGAGACTATTTCACAAGCTTGTTCTTAGCACTTATGGAACCCTTTATATTTTCAGAGCTCCTGAAAACAACAAGCTTGCTAAAAAAAATACAAGTGCTATTTTTAGCACTGTAATGTCTAAAATAATAGCACATTGACAGGAACTTCATCAATTTCAATAGGATGCCACAGTGCTTGGTGGTTTACGGTCCCCCTCCAGTTCCCAACTGGCTCGGCTCAGACAGACGAGCCCGGCTCACTGCAATGGAGCCTGGGTGGGCACATTGTTTGGGCTGGCCAGCCCCTGCCACCGAGCTGTAGCAATCTCTTCACTCACTGCTGAAACGCAGCCACCTCTGTGATAAAACCTGGCCTCTTTTGAACACCACCAGAAAGTCTTCAGCTCCGGCTTTCTAGTGTGAAGCCTGAACTTGGAAAAAGTGGGTCTTCAACTGGAGCGTTTCTCCCTTCTTACTGATTTTTGACCCTCTCCTTGATTTCCCGGTGAAATCTCTCAGCCGTTATTTTCTCCATTCCTGAATTCCTTTTCCAGCATTTTATGACAGATAGCAGAGGCTCTCTCCAAGCACTGAGCACCTTCTTTGGCGTAAAGACATCTGCATGGGGAGCAGGACCGACATGCTGTTCCGATCCCGTGGCTCTCTGAGCCAGCCATCCRAGCTGCCTCTGAGCAGCGTATCCATTCTCACTGTAACCCTGTTGCTTCTCCCAAAATGTAATATGAATCCAGGAGCAGCTTTGTTGAACTATAATCTGGGTCAACAGTGTCTGATAGGTTGAAAGGTCACGCTGAAACCCCATCTGTTTTAGCTCTCCATTGGAACCATGAAAGTACTTTAAACTTGAGATGTTCTGTAGCATTCCTAAATTATCAGTAATGTGTAGTGACACCAAGAACTGTGGTCTAGAAATGCCATGTTTCTCTCTTTTTTTTTTGATCTAACTGGGTGAAGCATCAGATTTAGGAAGTAAATTCAAATCAGCTGGACATAGGTCAGTGGCTGTATGTGGAAAGGGACAGTATGGTAGGTGCCTCTGGCCCATAAAAAGCCTGTCCTACTGAGATCTGGCTCCGGGGCTTATTAAATACCAGCCATTTTTGACTGGTAAAAGACCAAACAAAATGTGCTTTTTCTCCTTTGATGATTAAATTCAGCCTGAAGTGAGGGGTATCATTTATATAAACACTTGCTTTTATGTATGTGCTGTCCTGAGAGATTAGCACATTTGCATGCTTACTTTTAAGGCTTTTTTGCTTTCAGGTGATAGCAAACATAACCTATAGACTGAGGGAAGTGCCAAGGTGTCAGGGAGGGCAGGGCACATCTGCCTTTCTTCTGTCGCTTGGGATCCAGCCAAGTCTCTTCAGAATCTGCCCTGGAAGTGCTCAGCGCCACTGGTTCCCACTGCTCCTCGGCCCAGGTCCAGAGCTCTTCTGAATCATTTCCAATGCCATTAATATCTGTGTGCACCAGGGACCCCTTTTTCAGCGCAGTTAATTCTGGAACATAAAGGAACAAATTCACGTGGGAGGAAGGTCAGCAACACTGACACTTTTATTTCACTCTAGGGGCAAGTGTAGATTAGGTCTAAGTATCTCTGATCAGCTGATTCGTTTTATCCATTTTACATTACGGTGTTAAAGAAATAAGGGCTGACTGATGCAGGGCTGTGCTTGGTCGGTCTGTGCTGTGAAATATTAACAGGGGAGTGGTTGAGACTGCAGCTGCAGGAATTGGTTTTGCTGTTAAGATGGGGGAATCAACAAGCTTTAACTTCAGCAACATTTCATAGTTTTCTTAATGTCTCTGTTGTGCTGTGTAAGGCGCAACTGAACTGAGGGCAATGGTGAAACGCCCCATGAGCGTGACTCCGGCCGTGCTCAAGGGAGAAGAGTGTGCCCCCAGCCTGCCTCGCTGTCAGAGAGCACATCCTTCTAAGGATGTTATGACTGCCCCAACCATGCCATCCAAAATCAGGCAAGTTACCTTGGAAATAAGTCTTTGCAAACTCAGCTGGGTAGGGAAGGAGCAATGTGTGGCTGGCAGGGGGCTGGGGCAGTTACCTCCTGACATGGAAGAGGACACTGCAATTGCAAGACCGTCAATAAATGGCTGTGATTTTTCACTCAGGGCTTTTTTCCTCCATTAGAGACCAAAAGACACTGACTGGCACTGGGTCCGCTTAGGGACTGGAAAGCAGGGCCAGCTTCTTCATACTGGAACATTCTTGAGATGTCTTCTCCTACCAACAGCCCCTGCCCTGTTTGGTGTGGGCACAGACCTGCCTTGATGCAGGGCAGTTTTCTGTACACGTATTCCCAGCACCTCTCTGACGGCCCCCAATACAGTGGGAGTTTAAAGCTGGACTATAAACCAAAGACCACACTGGTTTCTATTATTTATGGCTAACACAGAGACGGTGACATCCTTGGTGACCTCCTCCTGCCACCTTTAACCTTTCAGCTCTGTCCGCTGCCTCCCCATCCTCAAGTAACACAAAGATGAGAACCAAACTCCTTGCTCTGGACTACAGTGTGATAATTGAGCAGAGTCACGCTAGCTACACAGAGACAAATCTGCAACTGATTATGAGGTTTTCTTCTCAATTAATTGTCAGAAGCAAAGGGACGTTTGATGTTTAATGTCTTTTTCTTCTTGTTAAATGCATTCTCTTTGCCACCCGTCCTCAGACACTGGGAATAGGCAGAATTGTACAATGCAAAGGCTGCGGAGTTGTCAGTGTATTCATGCATAATCCATCTCAAGCGTTCATCTGCTGTTTTGATGTTACACACAGGTCTGTAGGGGACTTCGTTTTTAGATTTGTTGTCAAAGTGACATCGACATCTTGGATGCACCGAATGAATCCTAAACCCGAGTTCAGGGTGTGAGATTTAGATGCTGTGCATGTTCTCTGGGCCAGGAGAGGGAGGATGCATCCCTTCTGCGTTCCGTGGGCGCGGTATCTGATTGTGAACGTTCAAGCACGCCCGAACTGTCTCATAGATCTGTCTTTGGACAGAGGAGGACAATTCCCCTGTCTTTGAAAAATCTTCCTTGGAGCTGATGTTTCTTCATGTGGTCTGAGCCCCGGAACAGCCTTTTGGCTGTCAGGAGTATTTGCAGGGGAAAAAAATAGGGAAACAGCAATGGGAAGGAGGTTAGTGAGAGTTTTAAAAGTGAGAGGAACCAAGATGTGCCCTGTGCGGCTGAACAGCAGAGGCTTCCTTTAAAGTGCAAGTCTGGGACCAAAAATGCAATTAGTCTGTGAAACCTTCTGCTTTTGTACTTAATTAATTTTTATTTTAAAAAATGGTGAACATCAACAGTTTGTGGACATTTTGCATCCTAGGAAATGACAAACTCCTCCAGTATTTTATGAATTCAGAGGCTTTACAAAGGTGGAGGGGACTAGCAGTTCATTTTTGAGACGGGAAGATGAAGCTCAGCATCCTGGGGTATCTCAGTGTGGCTGAAGTCATTTCAGGAGCTGGTGGAGAGCATCCTTATTGTTCACAAAGCAGAACACCTCCAAAGTAGACCTGTGGGTGAAATCCTGATCCCAGTCAGGTCAGTGGCAAACTTTGTGCTTGTTCCTATGGGGCTCGGTTTCAGCCTTAGTGTCTTCCATAAGGCTGCTCAATACTGTTGGGACTCAAAATTAAGCACAACTTGAAAGGTTTGAACTAATTGTAATTCAGCAAGTTACTGGCAGAGCTCTGATTAAGACTTTAAGAATTCCTGGCTCCCAGTCCTCTGCTCCGACCACAGGCAGGATTGAACTGATTACAGAAAATCTTTGGGAGGCTCATTATTTTAGATGTAATATTTTGAACTTTCAGGAAGATCTAATGTAGATCAGAAAGTAATGAATAGCTCTATAAAAAGGTAAAATAGTGACCGGGCTCTTGTAACTTGGAAATTGCCAGAGAAAACAAGTAAATCATTCTGCACTAGACTGTATTTTAAGTTACCAATTGCACCAATTACTTAAGATAAATCTCTTAATTTGTTCTGTTTTAGAAACAACAGGGATGCCATATTTCACTCAAAAAATCTAATAAAAAACATATTTGAGGTACTATACATCCTATTTCAGAGTTTTATAGTGAATCTCATGTTATATTAATGATGGTTTACATTCTGCTTAACCACTTTATTACAGCTAGAGGGGAGGTTTATATATATATGTTCATACGTATATATGTATATAAAATGAATAATTGGCAAAATTTGGCAATTTTTGATGTGCTGAATGGGATGGGGAGCAGGACAGATTCAGAGGAAAACTCAGCCCTGCATATGAATCTGCCTCACTGATTTTTCTAGTGCAGTTAATAATTTCCCTTGAATGCGCTGCAGAAGCCGAGTTGATACTTATTTGTTCAGCCTCGATGCACAAGCCAGTTGTGGACCATGTACAGTCCAGCTGGCATTTCTCCTGACTGGTCTGTGCTTTTCAGGCATAAAAGTGCAGAGATCCTTGACTGTTAGAGGTGAAGGTTTAGCTATCACACAGCTAAACTGCAGCACTACCTGCTTTCGTCGGAGGTTTTGATTCTCCCTCAAGCCTAGGGAAAAGATTACAATAATGTGGACTTTTGTTTGGGGGTTTTTTCCCTTATAAATTAACTAAATATTTAAATGTGCTGTCAGATTTTATTTCAGTTGCAATGAACGTTCAAGTCACCTCTTGTCTTATCCAAAACAGTGCATCCTATCTTTACCTCTTGCACACACAACCTCTTTCAGATGTGTCAGATTAAGCATCCAAACTCATGAGTGACTTTTGTAAAAAACTGGGCAGCGTGAAAGCCCCCTGCCTCGTTCAGGTAGTCTCCCTCTGCTTTGCTGAAATCTCTCCGTATATTTCAAGCAAGGAAAATGCCAGGCAGCAGTGGCAAAAAGCAGAGAAGCATTTCACATTACAAAAATACCAGTTCAAGAAGTATGCAGACTGATTCCCCCAAAAATGTTGGATGAGATTATCTGTTCTTCTTTCAGGTTTATCAAACAGATGATCACTTTTCTGGATCCCAAGGGATATAAGGACAAGCTCAACTTTCATCGTCCTTCTCAATTTCCTTAGCTGACATGTAACTTCCAGTTGGATGCATCATGTAAGTAGACACGATACCTTGCAAGAGACTTCATACAAAGTCCTTCCTATGAGTTCATGTGGGCATTAAAATATGTATGGCACTATTGCCTCCTGTTTGCACGGCAGCCCTGGCTGTAGCAGGAGCCCTGCCCCCCTACAACATGGATCTTGCTTCTGAATACGCTACAAAAATTGGTGCATTTGAGGCAAAGGTCACTGCAGACAAGGGCACAGGCAGTACGTTGCGTGAAGCACACACAGAAAGGTTGCTTCTGTGATACATCAGCTAGGCTTTGTCATTCATTTTATTCAGGTTACGAGCAGCAATGAAAAACTGTGGAGAAAGGAGGGAGAAAGGAGGACTTTTCAGATAAAACCAGAGTGAATACATTTATTTTCTCACTGGAACCAGAAAGTTAGTATTTCTGTTCTTGCTGGAATTTGTTAGCTGTTTGAGACAAGATTTTTCATGCAGAATCTTCTACAAGAAAAGAAATAACAAAAATATAGGCCCGGCATCAAGAACCACTGACCTGCAGGTGGATGTGCCAGTGTGTTCTTGTCTGCTCCTGAGTTCAAGGTAAGAGAGATGCAGGAAAGCTGCGTTCAGTTCCCATCTTTGCTGTTCTGTTTTGAAAACAAATGAACAAACAAGCAAAATCCCTGGACCTTAGAAATCATCTCTCTCAGAAGAGTATTTATGCCTTTTCCAGGAGTCCCAACAGATCCTGTTGGAACTATTCCACTAAATCACATCCTTAAATGGTCACTGAATCTGGGGGACATGATAAAAGATAGGTTTCAGCATCCCCTCCAGCACTCTGAGGCTGGATCTCCACCATGCCACATACCTGCTCTAGCCACTGACCTACAGGGAAGGGGAATCATCTCCTGGATGCGGGACACTCGCCTTGGAAAGGTTTCTTTTGTTTGAAATTGCAGAAATGGCATTTTTAGTGACTGAAAAGGTTTTGCCTGGATCTAGTTCTTAGTACATCAAATCAGCTGCCAGGCTGGATGTCGGGGTTGAAGTGAGGTCCTGACCATGGCTTTTGCATTGCAGACAGACTCCCACGTTGTGAAGTCTCCTGCCACCACCAATAACAGATGATGAGGGTGGGACATATTTTGCACACCTTCTCTGCTCAGGCAGTTCAGATTAACTGCCAGGACGTGGTTCTGCGTTCGGTTTTTGGACTTTGCCCTTCGTGCTGGTCCAGTGCTGGCTGGAGAAGTGCATGGTCTAACTGTACTCGCACACACACGCCGTCATTTTGACTCATGTGGGTGTAAGGGAGGCTGACGTGTGGTTTGTTGGGATCACTGTGTTATCTTTCAGGCTGTGCAGGGGGGCCTGTAGGCTAGATGCTGAGGGTCTTCCAAAAGTAAGCCTCAAATCAAACACAGTAAATTAAGCTACAGCATATGCAACACATCATTTCAGTATTTATGTTTGCAGCCTCCAGCTCCGGTATCAAAAAGCCTCAGAGATGAGTGCAATAAATAGCCAGTTCACAGAGGAGTTGGCAAGATTTATTAAGTTTATGATTCTGCACAAATAGCGTTGACAGATTTCTTTTGATACAGAGATAGCTTCTGCACTCAAGTCACCGAGGAGAGCTAGACTTGGGGGAGGATTYGTCCCCAGCTGAAGTCTGTATCATTAGGTGCCTATAATTCCTTGCATGCTGTGTTTTAAACACACTGCCATATAAAGGGGCTTTACACAGACAGTGATTCTGTGCTGCCCTTCTGAGATGGTAATCCTAGCGTTATCTCTTTGGCTGGTGTTATATCATTGCAATTAAGTGATAATCGTTATTGGCTATTTCAGTAGAGTCCTAAATGTGTGTGATGTGCTGCAGTAATTGAAACATGCGGAAAGCATCCCGTTAAATTTACAGTCTGAGGCTTTGGTACAAGTGCCATGGAATCAATGGGAAGTTTTTCCTTGATTTCAGTAGGAGCTGGATCTTGCCCAAGTAGCGCAAACCAGCCTCCCACGCTCCAGAACAAATACAGAGAGGCATATGGTTACTGTCAAGGGAACAGGTGGATATTCATATGGTTTGTAAAAGAGCTGGAGACAGCTTGTTGCATTTTGATAAGAAGGTTATTCCAGGCAACCGGAATAGTGTGAAAATAGGGAGAAGTACAGCACGGGCAGCAGACGCAGMAGAAGCAGGCATGGGTGCAACTGGGATATGAGGGAGAGGGGAAGCCTGACACAAAGTTATGCCGAGCTTTGGAAATGAGGAGGAAAAGCTCAACTCAATATGTGAAAGAAGTGGAGGGGAAACTCAGCATGTTTGAGAGCAAAGGGCTTTGTAGTGGTTTTTGCCAGGGCTGGAGGTATTTGGCGGGGGGTGGAGGGAACAGGACGGTCCACGAGTGGGTGCACTGGGGACAGGGCAGTGTCCTCGGTACAGAAGGCTGCACGATGGCTGCTGCTGAGATTTGCCCCCTTTCTCTCCCCTGCCAGGCATGTGGTTACAGGGAAAAGCAGCCAGGATGGCCCCCCTCGCCCAGGGCACGGTGCTGAGCGGTGGCAGGGGAGCTGGGGTTGTCACACCCAACGGCGGCAACCTAACACAGCCCAGGCTTCATGTCGCTCACACCTCTGGAGAGCAGTAAATTAGTGGGCCAGGGGAACTGCCTTGCTCATGCTGGGTTTGAAAACAAGATCCCCTTTCAGCCCCTGCCATTCAGCACAGCAGGAAAGCAAAAGCTTCTGATAGCAGAGATGAGATATGGCTTTAGTGGGGCAGAATTGGGCGCAGGCACTCGTTCCTCTGCACTTGTCCCCACCACGAAGCTGGTGTTGCGGTCCTGCAGGCACGGAGCACGGTCAGTACGGCTCACACTGAGCACATTCAGCTCTTTCCTCTGCCCCAGGCTTGGAATAATCTTTGTGTGTGCTGGGACTGGGTGGAGTGGGTTTGGATCAGCTCAGGCTGGGAAACTGAGATAATCTCGAGAAATGAGCAAGTGAAGACATTTTTGTGCAGCAAACCTGAACATGGGTTAGCCCGTTGTGTTGTGGTGAGATGCTGAAAATGCTCAAAACAGAGCAAAGATTTATAAAGTGTTGTCATGCAGCAGATCAGAGATCTGCTAGAGATCTCATAAAGACTATCGCAAAATGTTCCATGTAGTAAACTACAGTGCATAACTTTATAATGGGAGCCATTGTATCTTTGCCATTTGCAAAATGAAGGCAATAAAATGTAATTAAAAAAATGAAGAAGAATCCTGTGTGTATGAGAGAATTTTGTAACTGGAACTCCTTGTTTATACTTGCTCAGCAATTAAGCTTCTGTGATGCTAAAATAGGAATGTTAATAATTTGGAAATGCTAGATCAGCACCGTAGCAGTTATTCTTCTAAAGGATGTGTTTGGAAAGGTATTGAGAGAGATAACTGATCCTTGTTGCTATTATTTTATTAACTCAGGAGTAGTTTGTAAGAGTCCTCTTGAGTATTTATCTGATGTATCTGCCAACCCCAAGGAACTATTTCTGAGTGAACAAGGCCATATTTCTCCCAGAGAAAGTGATAACCAGCCACCCTTCTTAAAATAGGTGAAGAGAAAACCTAACAAAATATCTGTTTGTAATCATGCTGAGATGGCATGGAGGCATGTTAGTGCGAAGATACTCTTCTGTGCTCAAAGAAAGGTTCGAGTTGTTTGTCTTTGAAACTGAATTTTCATTTTATTCTGAAACTTGAAGCTAAGAGCAAACTATAAAAGCGGATCATCCAGCGGACTTTTCAACTCATAGGAAATCCTTACCTATCTGTGTGAGAAAGTTGTAGCAAAGCGAGCTGGCGAGTCCTGCAGCCAAGAGCCCGTGTTGCGCTGCCAACACACTCGTGCAGAGTCCCTGTCACCGGGCACTGCTTGTCACCAGTGTCTGTGGGCACACCAGAAGGGGCCTCAGGCTCAGTGAGGCAAGTCGCTCTTCCCAAAATAAGAGTAATTAACAATATGGGGCACGAAATGGCCTGGCACGTACCTGCGTTAGGCTGATCTCTGTTTGCTTGTCGTATTTACTCAGGCTTTTGTAGTTTCTGCGAGTAGCTGGGCAGTGCTACACAATAGTTGCATTACTTTTATTGCAAAAACATGCAAAATGCCAAGAAGCAAGTAGCTGTGGTTGGAGCAAGCAGACGTTAACAGTGCAGCATGAGCTCCCCCTGCACGCAGCCAGCGGGAAGTCCTGCCTTTCCTCAACCCTCCCTTTTCTGCCCTCTTCCCCCCTCTTTCATGTCACGCACTATATATAGCCTGTGAAAAAATGCACGTCAGTTATTCAAGCCCTTTTTAAGTCCAATAAACACAGATCACTCAAAGGAGATGTCAAGTGGGTGAGCACTGTCCTTGCAAAGTGCTCGGGGCAGCAGGTTTGTTACCTCCTCAGCCCACCCTGGCCTCCTCCGGGCTCTGCACAACGATAGGTGCTACAGCCCCCAGGTACAGCAGTGAAGTCCCAAAGCAAGTCCTCCTTGCCCTCCTGCTCTCTCCTTTACCAGCAACAATACAATCAGAAAGTAAAATTGGCATCTAGAGTATCTTGCATAATAACCATAGCAAAATATTTACCTGGGTACTGCATTTCATGAGGTGAAAGGTTTGTGGGTTCCCATTTGAAGGTGAATGATGCCAGATGCCAAAGCCACAGATCAGGAGGGCCCAGTGATCCTCTCAGCTGGGAGGAGAGAAGAGGGCTAACAGCATATTCTCAACAGAAAAATCGTATAGATACAGATATGTAAATGAAAACATAAGGTAGCTGGAGTGACAAGCAGCCTAAAGGAGAGGACCCGTGGACCAGACTGGTGCCCTGAATGTGAGATATTGTGTGAGTTGGATGGCAAAGGTTAGGAAAGGGAATACTGCATCCATATAAAATGTGATTAGTTAAATATATTTTTTTTAATTAAAGCAGGACCATTTATGGTGTAGCTAGCTAAGTTAYTGGTTCCGTAATTGGTTCTGGCTATCCTCTGTTAATGCAGGAGACCYGCTATATGCCAAATTCAGTGTAGCATTTCTGTGTGATATAATTGGCACATGCAGCTCCCATCCAGTTTAGAAGCACAGTAATAGTTTCCACTCCAGTGGTGTATATGGTATAGAAATGTCCCAGAAGTTAGCTCGGGCTGCCAAAGTGGAATAGTTGGAAAATGTTCTTATAAGGAAAGTAACAAACACACTTGGTTAAAACCTGCCAGTCTGGCAGTGCTTATACAGGTTCTTCCCTGGCAGTCTGGGTGCATTATGAAATTGGTGCTTTGGTCTTGTGCATCAAACCAGAGAGCAGCTATCCCACGCTCAGGCCTGATGCAGAGGGCACGCAAAGGCYGTGGTCAGTGTCTGCACCTTGTATGTTCACGGAGTTTCGCTTTCCAAGAGTGGGGCTGACCCTGGACAGCTTGTTCACGCTCAGCTGCACAGCGCTGCAATGGGCACCCGCATGTCCTTCATCTCCTACAAGTGGCCTCACTCCATGCCAGAGAGCACATGGTTTGGGGTGGCTTTATACTTTTAGGATAACTTACAGAAACCTGCTAGTGCGAACAGACCCAGCTCTGATGCCAACTAAGGAGCTTAGTGAGCACTTTTTAAAAGAATCCAGACCATGTTTGTTTTTTAAAAAGCATGGCTGAGAGCAGCGTGTGTAGGCTGAGTCAGAGGGGCTGGGAGGGCAGAGGAGGTGGGCTGTGCAGCAGGAGAGGTTGGTATCAGAGGGGGAATGGAGAGGTGCCTTGATTTGTCAGTATTTCTAAGCTCTGCCGCTCTCCTTTTCTCACCCCTCCTGCTGAGACCTTTTCTTCTTGCTACCTCTTGTTTTCTCTGTTTTTCCCCAAGAGCTCTTGGCTTTCCACCTGCTCCCGCAAAGCAAGAACATGGAGCCCAAGCTCCTYCTGAGCCACCTCCCACTTACCACGACATCGTATCTTAGCTATAACCTGTCTTTCCCCCAGTGATGCTGTGGTGCTGCGCTGGTTTCCCCGCCGGGCCCCTCTCTGCCGGCAGAGGTCAGCAGCCGCAGCGCCAGCGCCGGGGAAGGCAGCGCGGCGCCGGGCCGGGCCGGGGCTCCCCCGCCCCGAGTAACCCCGGCGCGGCTGGGCTGCCGCAGGGAACGAATGAGGTGCCCTGTGAAACTGGGTTTGCTTTGCAAAAAAAAAAAAAAAAAAAAAAAAAAAGCGGGGGGGTGTTCAAAGTAAATCCGAGGAGGAAGATTGGTAAAAAAAATCGGTGTGTCTGGAGCATTGCTGAGGGTTTTGAGGGCAAAGCTCCCCAGGTTTTCTGCTCTTCTCAGGGAAGGAAGAGGGTGTTGGGATTTTCCTTCAGGGGTTAGAAACACTCCTCGCTTTGGCAGAGGAGCTAATTTACCTACTGCCTTCACGCAGGTGCCTGGAGATCTCGGTGACAAGTGACAAATGCTGGCCAGAGGGACTGTGTCTGGATGGCACAGGCACAGGCAGGTAGCATCCCCCAGGACAAGGCTCACTGAATTCAAAGAGCCTTAAGGGACCGTTTCTGTTGCAGCTACACTTTTGATGGCAGCAAGTAAAATAACCCATACTCTTGCAATCTCACTTTGTGAACGGGGTGAAATTATTCCATTTCAGTAATATCTCCAGGAGGTGAGAACTGTTTGGCTCAATTCGTTAAGACAGTTAGTAAAAAATACTTAAGCCTAATGGGTGAAATGATTTTACCTAAGCAAACTGATATTACTTACAGTGAGATGGTACCTGTGAGTTGCAGAAACGACAMCTTTTTGCTTCTTTCATCCACAATGATTCCTTAGTGAATAGTGAAATGTTCATTCTGATGCCCCAAACATGCCGTCTCTAATATTTAGGTCTAGCTCTGGCAATCAGAAGAAGCAATTTTGGTTTTGAAAAGTTCAGGGGAGCTAAAGACTTGCACCATGGGGAAGATATTTAGATCACAACAACAGGAGATCTAAACATTTATTCCTGCTTGACTTTCTGAAATAAAAGGTGACGTAAGGAGGAACACCAGTGGGAGCTGTGTGAGGCAGTGTGATCCTCCCCTTCTTACTCAGCCCTCTGGGACACTGCTTACCAGTTATGCTGTTGGTAATAACAAATAACAGCATCACTTGATTCTCCTCCAAGAATTTTGAAGTGATTGCAGTGGGATTACACATTGTCCCTAGGTTACAAACATCCCCACAGAAAAACAGGATTATGTGGTCCTCTCAGTTTAAACCATTGGGAAGGGCTGGCCTATAAGATGAAAGAGACTTTTATTCCTGGAAATCAGGATTTCCTGAGGCCAGGGCTTAGCAGACTCTTCCAGTGGCGCTGGTGTAAGCTGTCCCCACCCTGCATCCCTGGCACAGGGGCTCGCTGTGCAGCACACGGGCTCTGCTGGGCCACTGCCACGTGCATAGGGTCACGAGGGCACCCCACAGCTGGTGCTCCCTGTTCCCAGTCATAGTGGATGTCCATGCGAGTCCTTCCCTAATATTCAGTGCCAGGGCTTTGCACCAGCCTGCTCAGGTGAATAAAGCTGCAGAAAAAACAGGGCTAGGCAATGCATTTTGCTTCTCCTTCCTCTGGTGTTGCTGGGGCCTCCAGCCAGGG
Source organism: Phoebastria nigripes (assembly GCA_035582835.1). Lineage (NCBI taxonomy): Eukaryota > Metazoa > Chordata > Aves > Procellariiformes > Diomedeidae > Phoebastria > Phoebastria nigripes. Next base: position 1,319,811 of record JAYKAV010003388.1, on the reverse strand, counting down.
CTTTGCAGGGTTTGCGGCACTGCTGTGGGCATTTCTGCAGTGCYTTCCCAGCTGCCCCCAGCACCTCCATGCCCTGGTGTTAGTGCAGATAGGAGTCATGAGAGGAGGGGCTGCTCCTCCCACAGGACGCACACTCGGTCTGGACACCTGCGTGTACCAAATGACCTGGTCTGAGCGAGCTCCTTTCTTGCTTCACTTCTAAACACCAGAAAAACCTTCCTCAGCAAAGTTTTTCCACCAGAGACACTTCTCTTCTCTCATGAAAAGGCATCTGACACCGACTACTCATTTGGGAAGGAGGAAATTCTCCAGAGACACCCACAATTATCACTAAGCCCTGCTGTCCCCACAATCTCCCTGATTTGGTTCCCATCATACGCATGGGACATCAGCAGCTAGAGGAGACCCTAATTCCCATCAAGGTGCTTCAGCATTTACTACCTGGGACTCTCCCAATCATCAGCCTCCTTCCCTACTTCCCTACTCCTGCATTAACCCACAGCAGCTGCAGTCTCCACAGCTGAGGGTGGGGCTTTATTAGGGTTTAATTAGCTGTGATCTGGTCCTCATCAGAGACAGCCTGTGCTGTGAGTTGCTCAGAGCCATGAAAAGCCATCCCGTGGTGGTAGAGATCATCTGTGGTCCTCAGGTCCTACCTGGATAAGGATGTGTATGAGGTGCATAAAACTGTGTATGTTGGCACTTGTATGGAGGTAAGGTTGATCCCTTCTGAGAAGTTAAAGCTCACACTTAAAGATTAATGATTTTTCTCTTCTCAAGTTGCATGTGCTGCTGCTGCATCTCTCCTGGCCCTGGGGCAGCAGGCAGTGTTGCCCATTGCCAGGCAAAGTCACACTGAAGAAACACAGTGTGATGGATAAATCACAAAAGCAGCATTTAGCATCTTTTCCTGTTTCCTCTATGTCATATAACGTTGACCAAGTGTTTTAATTGATGCAGATTCTCAGGGGATATAAATGAGCACAGCTCAGCTGACTCCTGGGTAAGGTATTTGTTTCCTGGGAATCTGGTACTGCGTCTTATCTACTTGTCTTCAGCACAGGGCTGCTAAACTTCTTCTGTTGAAGGATGTTGAAATGTGCTATTGTTATGATTGATTTAATATTATACAATTTGCAGATTCTGCCTCAGAGGTTTTAATCTCAGGTTTGCCTATTACTTTGATACATTTAGATAAATATTGTAACAAAGCACTCATTTACTCTCTCATCACTAGGTCAATTGGAAGTGCTTTGTATAATGGCTGTGGAGAGCTCTATGTTGTGTATTAATATTTTTAATTCTTCTGTGCTGAAAGAGTTGATTATAACTAAAATTGGGGAATATATTTTTCATTTGTAATTTGGAATCTTTTCATTGCAAGATACCAATAAGGCACAACGTACCAAAAATAGCACRGACAAAAACAGTTTGGCTACTTAAAAAATGCCATGAGAGATTAGCAAAGTATACATAGACACAAACCATATGCAAAGAAGAAAGAAACAGGACAAATCAAAACAGTTTTAGCAGGTAAGCACCCACACGGCAGCATGTGTCATATATCAAAGAGGCATAGACTGTAAAACAGCGTCCTGCAGTTTGCAGTGAGTAGAAAGGCTCCCAATAAAAGCTTGATCGTCCCTCTTCTTTGGTTTCACAAGCCATCCTGGATAGTGATTGCAAAATTGAATTGTAAGCATCAAAAGGAGACTGGAGTCATCCTAAACCATGTCTATAAGTTTCTCTGGGAGCCAGGAGGCTGAGAGTATTGAGTGCTTGGCAAATGTGGGATTCCTGCTCTGTTGGAAAGTCTCTCTTTGCTTCATATATAGAGCTCATATACACACTATGAGGTAAAACGAGATAGCCCAAGGGCAATTCTGCTTTCCTCTCAGCATCCATAATATGGGTGACGTTCCTAAAACACGCTAAATAATACTAAAAAATAAGCCAATTGCTAACTGATTAAAACCTGAGGGGAAAAACTATAAACCCCATTTCTGTGTATGTACACACACTGTAGTAATATAATAGCAGAGAAAAGTGCTATTTATTACTTATGTATTTATCTAGCTTCCAACTGTTTTGGCTTGGTTTTGGGGTCTTTCACGTTTTAATTTCCTGGAGGAGGTAGACAGCAATGCTGGGAGGGAATTCCGTACAGCCAGGAGGAATACTCGGTGTACTCTTTTTATGGAGATATTCCTTGTTTGATGGGTTTCCCAGACTGAAATGAAGGTCACTGACTTCATGTGTGCAGGATGGTCTCTGTTTAGGGAGTGCATGGCTTTTGTTTCTAYGTGAAATGCAGAGGTGGTTACAGAATTCTTTTTTAAGGTTAAAATTATCCCTCTGCCTCCTGTCTCCCAATACCTGTGGGAATACACTGGTGCCTGAGGGCAGCATTTCTCTGTTTAGGAAAGGCACAGCGGGGAAAATAGCAAGTGTCTTTCAAGATATCCCCGTACTCAGAGTCACTCAGCTGACCTGGATGGAAAGACCAGGGTCAAAGGGTGGAAAGACTGATGTACCTTAGGGCACATCAGTCTGAGAAAGAGTTGGATCAGAGCCTGTATAAATTAAGGTCAACGCAGCTGGTAATGCTGCAAAATGCTGAGCAGCTTGGGTTTACATTGCTCCAGCTCCGAGACACGGCTCAGCAGGAGCAGGTCCCCAGTGCATGGGGTGATCTGCGACAGTCGGGACTGCTCAGCTTAGCAAGGCACAGCCAAACCTAGCACCTCCCTGGGTACAACAAGAACTCTTTAAATGCAATTAGGACTTGGGTTACAGGCTGGGTTTGCTGTGTAATTATTAGTGTTACTGCAGCATTATCAAACCTGGATTTCACCACTGATCTGGTGGATAATCCTTACCATGTGTGAAACGAAAGCCTGCTGCTCCGCCCCGACCTCAGCCGTCCACCTCCCACACCTGCGCCCGCAGCGGGTAAAGCACAGGACTTTCCACCCTGGCTTGTGTTTGCAATGTCTATTGTTTGCTGAATTATCTGCTTTGGTGAATACATGGTGTGGGAATGGGCCAGAGCAAAGGAGGAGCTGTTTAGTTCAGCCCTTAACCAGGGTTGAAGAATACTAGCAAAAATTAGCCAAAAATATTTGTGTTTCCTGCCAATCCCTCTCAGTGATTTCTTTCTTTTTCCTTCTTTTTTTCCCTCCAAGTATCACACAAAGCTCCATCTTCAGGATTAGCTGTCTACAGGCAGCTCTTTGTATTCAGCTGAATTTAAGACTATGGCTGAGCCATAAAAGGGGAGAAAGGTGACACTGGAGAGTTTCTGCAGCAGTAAATCCTGAAATATTCAGGCCCATGACATTTTTGTAGCTGGCAAATGCTGAGCAAGGCATATCTGGTCGACACCGAGGCCCAAACGTGGTTAGATTTCACATAAGAACCTGCTGTGAGTCTCAGGTTTGGGTGGCATCGTATATGTTTAAAGAGATCTTTCTGGTCAGATACTGAAATGTTATTTTCATTTGCTGCTGTTTGCAGTGAAAATGCTGTCTGATGAAAATGCTCCTGTTGTCAAACCTCGCAGGCTGGAGAGCAGCCAAACAGCGGAGGAAATGTGGGAGGGAGCATCATGCCGATAAAGGGCCAGAGGGAAAAAAATCGCACTGTTGTGGCATCAGGACCTGCTTATCGCACGTTTGTAGGCTTTTTGAATTCACTGTGAGGGAGTGGGAAGAGGACGTTCCCACCTGTTCTCCACTCTGGGCTGGAGGAAGGTAAAGGATAGCCCTCTTACCCCCGCTGAGGGTGGGGAAGTATTTGCCAACRGCATCCTGGCCTGTATCAGAAATAGTGTGGCCAGCAGGAGTAGGGAGGTGATCGTGCCCCTGTACTCGGCACTGGTAAGGCCCCACCTYGAATACTGTGTTCAGTTTTGGGCCCCTCACTACAAGAAGGACATTGAGGTGCTGGAGCGTGTCCAGAGGAGGGCAACGAAGCTGGTGAAGGGTCTGGAGARCAAGTCTTATGAGGAGCGGCTGAGGGAACTGGGACTGTTTAGTCTGGAGAAGAGGAGGCTGAGGGGAGACCTTATCGCCCTCTACAACTACCTGAAAGGAGGTTGCAGCGAGGCGGGTGTTGGTCTCTTCTGCCAAGCAACTAGCGATAGGACGAGAGGAAATGGCCTCAAGTTGCGCCAGGGGAGGTTTAGATTGGACATTAGGAAAAATTTCTTTACTGAAAGAGTGGTTAAACATTGGAACAGGCTGCCCAGGGAAGTGGTGGAGTCACCATCCCTGGAARTATTTAAAAGACGTGTAGATGAGGCGCTTAGGGACATGGTTTAGTGGGCATGGTGGTGTTGGGTTGAYGGTTGGACTTGATGATCTTAGAGGTCTTTTCCAACCTTAATGATTCTATGATTCTATTTGCCTAAGTCATCTGATGCTCTGCAGTGGATTCATGGCTCAGTGCAAGGAATTTGCGTTGCGCAGGAATAAACGGATGCACTTTCTGCTCTGGTCTTGCCCCATGCACTCCCCTTGGAGGAGGGGAGAGGTATAAATGCAGCTTTCCTCTGGTGCAAATCCCAGTCTCCAGTGTCTGGATGTAACTGTCAGCGTATGTGTTCAAAGATATGTTTAAATTAGGTTAACAGCACGCTCTTTTACAGTGCAGTGACCACTACTACTATTTAGAGAGGGAATGGAAATGTTAAGCTATGTAGTGTGCAGCATGTGGTGGTTATCAAGGGAAACCAGCTATGGTTGCGTGGAAGCTCGTGGTTTTCCCAGAGCTGTACAGCTGAAGTTGGCACAGGTAAAGGTCCTTTTAGGGGAGAAGGTCTGTTACCCAGAAAACAGGGCTAGAGTGAAGGGTGCTTCTTCCTGCAGGTTTCTGAACCTTTACTTCTAGGGCTTCAATGTCAAGGCCTTTCTGTGGAGGCTCCTACTCAGAGAACTGCTTGGAGGGATAACTAACTTGTAGGAGAATGAACCACTAAGAGGTTTTACACTGGTCTCCAAACAGTCCTGAGCTGGTGATAGCTATGGAGTACTGGGATGTGCTTCAACTGAGGTGTAAGTACATGTGCGTGTGCACGGAGGTGTACGTGTACATCAGTTAACTCTGTCTGAAAAGGTTAATGGCTTGAGGCTATGCAAACCCAAGCAGCCTTATTCAAATTCCACTTCATCACTGGAACAGTATTAAATCAACCACTAGTTACAGGCACATGTCTAAGTCACCGAGTTTGGATTCACAGACCTTGAGACAAATGGGATCTTGGGGATTATTAACCTAACGTGCTTACTACAGGCTTCCCCACTGGAATTCTTGTGCTAGAAATCATACTTATGCAAGTGAGGCTCGTATAGGCAATGAATTTTCACTCCAAAATTCATGTCTTTTAATGTTCAGAGTCAGGAAGGCAGCTTGAGATGTGGTTTCTCCTCCTTTCTAATGAGTGTTATTATGAGGAAATCTTCTACTTGATCAGATGCATCCAATGATTATTTAAAAGGCTTTGGATGTATTTAACAGGGTACCAGAGCTCACCACAAATGGGAAGAGGAAAAAATTTATGAAGTCTGAGGCTTTGTCACCATGGTGACATCTATTTGACTTTAGAAGTTGCGTTAGTTTGAGCTCACAAATTTTTCTTTTTCCTGTCATTAAAGTCACGCCTCTTATCCCCTCAGCTACCTCCTCCTTCTCTTCCTACCCCATGATTTAAAAACTAAATTTCCTTTCAGGGAACAAATACACAGGATAAATTACCTCCATCCATTACTGCCTCCAGCAAGCTGCCACTGGTGCAGTCCATATCTAAGTGGACCTTATGTACAAATGCAAAGAGAAAAAAATAGTCTCTCTTCTCCTGTGCCAAACAATTTAACAGCTATGATCAGATATGTCCAAATGTGAGAGGTCTTTATCCATCCTTTAATAATCACAGAGCTGACCACGTTCACTCCTCCAATGACTCCACTGGATTAGGTGGAGTTCACAGCAGAGATGAATTTGACCTAGTAAGTACATCAGTGGTCTTTTGGGTTTGCTTTACATAGCACGCAAAGAAGCTCTTCAAAAGCTTGTGGTACAACATAACCTTGACTTCAACTCTAGTTTTAATGGCTACTTGGAAGATGACAAAGACCACACTCTTTGGGAGACTGCCGTAGGGTGAGAAGCCTCAAAACCACACAGCCAAATCTAAGCATAAGTGAAGTCTATGCAGCCCACACAACTGCAGTGGCAGCTGTCAGAAGTATGCCAGAGAAAGCCATGCTCCTGGCTGACAACTGGAGGGTAGAGAGTCTGAAGCACAACTTAAAGGAAAAACGTTCCTTTGATGGATATCCAAAATTGGTGACTGCTTCCTTTCAGGATGAACACGCTGTGCCTAGGGAGATGCTGATCATCTCTTGAAACAACACTGCAATCAGCATGGATTGACGGTTTGACAGGAACCGTGATCCATAAGCAATGGCACTTAGAGCACTTGGTTTTGATGAATTTGGGTGTTTAACTTGTCAGAGGGAGAAGCCAAGCTGTGCTTGATGGGTAGAGCCAGGACCAGATTTATCCATTTGCTAATGGTCTTCTGGCCACTGAGAAGCTTGCTCTTAATCAGCAGAAATTCTGCCTTAGCACCTGATTTTGGAAGGAATTTTCTCCTCTGCACTGACCAGCATCACACATCATCCTTCCCTGCCTCAGTCTATGCTCACAATCAAGTTCACTCTCAGAAGCACGTATTTTATTAAATTTGGCTGTGAGAACGTCGCCAATTACGAAGGGAAAAGCAAGAGTGAAGGTTAGGGGGGAAAGGTGAAGGTTAAATTCAGACATTCATGAGTTTATGGAGCAGTTTGTCCTCAAATCAAAGCCAGGCATTCATGTTGAGCTACGTAAACAGGAATAAACGCTCATGTGAAACTGACTTAAGAAGCAAAAACCCATAAGAATGTTGGCCACAAAATATGTGCTTGCTTCTCCCTTCCCCTCCTCTTGGCCCTGAGAAAGGAGATCGCTCAGAGCATGTTGCTATCCTGGACGATTTGATACCTCTAAAGATAAAGACAAAAAAATCCCTGCCAATAGGCACACATTCATGCTCAGAAGGCTGCTGTGTGCCGCAGCCGCTGCTGCGAGCACAGCCTGCAAACTGGCTAGCGTAGGATCCCAGAGCTGAGGCACGTGCCCCGTCCTGGGGTTAGGAGGACACATCCTGGTCCTTCCTGAGGTGTCCAGTGATGTTTTTCCTCAATATCACACTCTGTAAAAGGTTTAATTCAAGGTGAAGTTTTGGGAAGGAATAGGAAAACTGGTGAGAACTTTTTTTTTTTTAAGAAGCAAATTAACCTCAGCTCCCCAGCTACCTTTTATTTACCAAACAGAAGAAGTTTCCCTGTGTGATACATTTCTTAAATTATAGGTTTCCCATTTCCTGGCATCCTAATAAAGTCTAGATGAATGATGAGAGAGTCTGCTGGGAGAATGAGTAAACATCTCCTACTGTCTGGAATGTAAGACGACTACTGTCTTATCCTTTGTTACAGGTTGTTAAGATAAAATTACCCTATATATCAACAGCACTGTCAATGAAATTAGAAAGGGCATTCTACCTCCAAGTTGCCTGGAGGGTTTGAGGAGGGAGGAGGGCAGGCAGTTGCTTCTCTGTTTATTTTGGTTTTCCATTTGCTATGAAAGAAAGAAAAGGGTTTTGTTTTGGGGTTTTTTGGCTTTGTTTTGTTTTTTAATGCAAATGAAAAAGAGGAGAAAAGCCAAGGAGGATGTGCAAGGCAGGTTCTGGATATTTCACTAGCTGTGCAAGCAGGAGAGGAAAGAAATTGTGGCTTGGTGAAAATCCTGGGATAGTTCATACCTGAACTGCAGTGGCAGCAAAGCTTGGGTGCAAAAAGACCCTGCAGCTGTAGATGTGGCCCCCATGTAGGGCAGAGGCTGTAAGCCCCTGAGCTAAGGGCACCTCATCTCTCCTGGGCTTTTGTCCTCCAGCAAGTGTGAGCTCTGAGCAGCACCTGCCTGGCGTGCGGTGTCCTTAAGGGCGCTCTCCCCCAGGGGATGCTGGTGGCCAGCAAGCAAGGAGCACCCCGGGGTGTTTCACCCGCAGCACCTCTCTCGTTCAGCGCTTTAAAATCCCTAGTATCGAATGTTGTTAAACATAACCAGCAGCTTGAAAAGTTAAGAGGTCTTGGGAAGACAGAGGCATATGTGCGCGACGTTCCCTGGAGCCTCATTCACATAGGAAGCGAAGCTGACAAGAAACGCTTTCCAGACAAGTGTCTTCTTTTCAATTATTTTCAATTCCCTTTAAATAGCAAAGGCTCCTGGGGTAATGTGTGCAGGCTCTGCTCGCTCTAATGGGTATTAGCTCGTGCAGTAGGTCCTGCTGGTGGTGAGCCAAGGGTGCGCAGCACTGTCCTTCCCGTTGTCTGTGTGTGACTGCTCGGGAAGGCAAAGCAAATCCTGGCACCCCCATTCACACAACGGTTGTCCTCGCTCCAGCAATGGCCCCTCTGGTCCCCGGGAGACTGGCTAGAGGGTAGGGAAGGGTGCAGATCAGCATCGAGCTGAAACGATGGGAGGTGAGGGTTGGCATCTTGAGAAAATCATTTGTATTTTTGAGAAGACCCAATCTAATCTGATTTCTAATTCAGCTCTGGGAAATGCCTACAGATTTGGTGTTTTCTCTAGATTTCCTCAAGACACCTCTCAACCTCAAGTTTTCTCCTGTGGTTTGCCCCATTTCTGCTTCCACCACTCTTTATCTCCTGCTGCAAGTTTGTCAGCTACAGCTTTAGGAGCACCCTCTTGCACATTCACTAATGTGTGTCTCTGCTGTTGCAGTTTTACTGGTCTTTAGAGAGAAACCACTGGAGAAGATCTACTTCTCCCAGAAAGTATTTCCTGGAAATGTGAATCTTGTGAGCGTGCATTTGATTGCCAAAATACTAGAAAACAGCCTATATTATCTGCCTGTACTCAGGAGAAATCCAATGTTGACCTGTTTTCCTTGTAATTAGGCTGTATTGCCAAAGTAATAAGTTTAGACTTAATTGTGTCTTCAGCTGTCACTGTCCCATAGCCATGAGAGTGGGATCCAAAACTTAATTCCCATTGCCTCTATTCCACACAGAATTAATTCCCTGCTCCAAACGCCTCCCCCCGATGATCCCTGCGGTCCAGGAGGTGATGGGCTGTGGTGGAGCTCAAGGGTTTCTTTTGGAGGGACAGGGYTGTCGTGCAAGTCAAAGATAGCCTCATGACTTACATGTCCTTTCTCGTATCCATGTCAGCTTCTGCTACAATCTCACTCCTTTGCCTTTTTTTTTTCTCTGTTTTTACCAAGCACTTTGTTTTGCTGCTTTTTTTTTTTTTTTTAAAAGTTGTTTTTCCATTTTTGAAACACAGACATTTCACACTTAAAATATTTTTGTTTGGAAATCAGAAAAAAATATAACTGAAAACAATACTGGAGAAAAGCTGGAAATAAAAAGCTGAACTTGGGTGAGAAATGCTCTTGGATTCGCAAAGCATTCCTCAGTTTCTGCCATCTCATCTTGTCGTGTGTCAGAAACTTTACATGTCACTCTCTCATGCACTTATGTGTGTGTGTACATACATATACATATGAGAATTTTCTCTGACAAACTGTAGGGCTTTGCTACAGATTTTCCATCCGTAACCATGTCAAGAAGAAAATATCTTAATGCTATATTCACAAAATGCTTTTGGCCTGTTTCCATTTGAATGTTATGCTTGTTTGCATAGGCAATTCATAGGGGAGTTCATAAAACCTCTTTTTGCCTGAATTTGTGAATGCCTGCCCACTGCATGGGCTTAAAATTACATTGGAAAAGGGAGTGTTTGGGATTCATACATTTTGCACATGTCCTTTAAGTAACTCAGATATGTTTTCAAAGGAGGATGTTTTTCCTATGGACTGAAGGACACATTTGTAGCACCTACTAATTTCTTCAGCTCCAAAACAGCACTAAGTAAATAGTTGAGGTTTTTGCCAACTCAGTCTTTCCAGCACTTGTATCTTCCCCTTAGAGAGATCCCTCATTAAAGGACAACCTCTTACTTTAATTCTCGCTGCTTAGTTCCAGCAGGAAACCCTTCTCCTACCTCCGTTCCCAGCCTAATACTGTGATAATGGGGACAAAACCGCTTTTCGCAATCCTGCTGCCCAGCCCCGCACTGCGGTGCCAATAGCAGCCGGCACAAGATGGATGTTTGTCTTTATTAATCACACACACACAATCTGCAACCTGAACTGTGTACAGAAATGAATGGAAAAAGTGCAACCTGACCGCAAAAGTATTATTTTAGAAATAAGGTCCTTTAGTAGTAGTTAATTGGATGCACATTTTGCTAGATTCATGGAACATTAAAAACTATCATATCCGAATTGACTGACTGAGTTCATGTTACATCTCCAAATTACCAATGACCATTTTGCCTTGCAACATCAGACCTTGGGTTCAGAAATCCAGCTCGAGGGCCTTTTTTAAGTACATGGCGCTTTTTTTTTTCTAATAGAGATTGATTTAGTGTATGTTTAATGGCCCCATAAATCACTCGACATGCCCAACTCGCATACAAATTCTGCCAAAAAAAAAAGTTTTCAAGGAAGCAGATGCCTTGTTCTTGGAACCAATTTGCCTTGCTCTCTGCGTGTGTGTGAACCCACCGTTTCAAGATCCTCCTTATAAAAATGTTCTGCTCTCCCAGGTCTGAACATTGGTCATTTTCTCTGGGACTGCTTTCTTACTATGCCAAGTTAAACTCGGGCGATTCCCCTGCTGTGCCCGTTCTGTTCTAGTGCCTTTTAGATCAGCAATAAATAAATTCATTGTGCGTTTCAACAAGAAGAAAAAGAAAAAGCCGGAGTTGCATAGTGCTTGCTCTTGTGAAGATCTATTGTGTGCAAAGTAGTGTGCTATCAAATGGCGTAGGTCATTTTTCATTACCCCACTGAGGATGCAGCTCAAAGCAGAGGATTATAGAAACTCATTTCCTTTGGTTAAGGAAAAAAAAAAAAGAGTTAACATTCAATAAACTCAAGGRCTATGACGCAATGTGGCCCTCAGAACCTTCCGAGCGGAGCTGTTAATAGCTTCCTTTCCCAGGACGCGGGTTTGCCCCATTCACTTATCGACTTTGATGCATTAGTAAAAGAAAATATCAACCCCTCATAACTCTCAGAAATGATACAATACATCACTTGAAAGTAAGCTAGGATCAACACATTGTTAACTGTTTGATCTCTCGAGTCAAAATTAATGATAGGTGTTTTGCACACAAAAAAATGAATGTTAAAAGCCTATTTAAGCTAACTAAAGACATCCATACAACATCAGGGTTGAATTGGAGGTGATTTCCTGCAATGCAGCTGTTATAAGTTTATCAGTCTGCGGGTGGCAGTAACCAGTAATCATAACCAGATTGCAGAAGGGTGGGATGGAACTTATCTTTAAATAGAAGATCTAACTAACTAACTAACTAACTAAAGCTGGTTGAGAACTAAGTTCACGGTATTATTCACTAGAACACCCAAGGGTCTGGGAGAAGCCAGTTTTCTGTATATTTTAAAGAGTTGAAATGATTCTGAACGTTTAACTGCTAGGCAGGGAGAAACCAAGGTTCGTAATGATTAACAGCAGACCTCCTGCGCTCTTATACTCGCAACGTTTACACAGTAATGATAGCTAATAAGAAATGGCATTAAGAAATGACTTCAACTTTCTCCGCTGAGATGTTGCCATAGGCTGTTGATGAACTTTTAGCTCATTCTCTTGTGACATGGAAAGGAAAGATCTGAAACGTAGCATATATTTCAAGCAGAAGAGCAATTGAAAAAATTCCAAGAAATCTCTCTGAAGAACCAAAGAGAAGTGTTGCACTGCGAGACAATGCCTCTGGACAATTACAGCCTGTTAGTTTTAATGCATCTTGAATTGCTTCCGTCTGCAGCTAATCTGACCACTGGAAACAGTCACTTTTGCAATGCCCTTTAATTTTTCTGATTTGCGTGTGGGCGGTATCTGTTGGTATTAATATGAACGTTTTCCGGATTGAATTAGAGAAAACAAGACAAGCTTTCAAAGTAGCGTCAACTTTTTTTGAGAAATGTGAACTCAGGAGTATGTATAAGGCAGTGGGAAACCATGCGGATGATTTAGGTCTGTCCCAGATCGCTGTCGTGCAAACACGAAAAGGAGTGACAGAGAAGTCCCACTGGATCCTCAGATCTCCCCAGCGCCACTCAACAGTCTCTTTAGCCCTCTTTGTTCTTCGTTTTGCCGAATACTCGGCTCTTCCTGGGCGCTGCTTCAGGCACTCCAGCTCAGCCCGTTAGAGCTGTGCTTGTGACCGGCCTCGCTGCCCGCAGCCGGCAGGGATACCCCTATTTCCTAACTCGCTGACCCATGCAGACCCGCTATTTTCTATGAATGAATGAATCCCTTAAACAGTTAAGGAGTGAGCCAAAATCTTCTTCCATCCCCAAAGTCAGCCGAACACACGCTTTGTTTTTAAACTGACACGAGTTTAAAATAGCTGCTGTGTTAGCCTTTCCCATCAACAGAGCCGGCTCCTGCCGTCTCTCGGCCCTCCCTCCTGCAAACAGCCACCTTGCCCTTGGCTTGTAGGAATCGTCTTATGCCTACGCTTAAACCTGGTTTCTGGAAACTGCAGGTCCAGGGAAGTTGAAATTTGCTTTTTTATGGAGAACAGACTGAAAAATGGCAACTACGTTTTAACATAAAATTCTGATAAAAATGAGTATGTTTTTAAAAATTCTTCACACAGCTTTCCTTCAAATTTTGACGAAAGTTTAAACCTAAAATAATTCTTCCCCATGTCTGAAATCTGTACTTTATTTATACAACACCTTTTTTCATAGAATTTTTTTAATTTCAGAGGTGTTTTTCAGTGGAGAAAGAGAAAATTATTGATAAAACTGAAAATCTGAAATTTATTTCAATTAAGACACTCGGCCATATCCAGTTTTTTGCTTTCTGATTCTTACTCAACAAAACCTCTTAATTATTTCTCCATAGCCATGGCATCAGCTCACTCCCTTCTTCTCCCTAATGGGACTATAAAATCCTCAGCTGGCAGATCTGCCTGTACGCCAGGCTGTGAGATGTGACACATCACAAATATCCGGATAGGGTAAATTTTCCATTCAACAAAGTAGCAGAGAGAAAGCAATTTCATTGCCTATCTGAGGACAGGTGGATGGTGGCCAGACACTTTTCAATTTTTGACTTGCTATGTGTTTTCCCAGTTGTTATTGCTTTGGAAGTGACCAATCCCAGGCTGTCCAGTTACTGGTCTGGGACAGCTGGACTGGGCAGGACCTATGGCCACTCGGTGCTTGCCCTCATGGCTATCTGCTCACTGGGTGTGATTACTCCTCGCCAGGCTCCTTGGCATCAACTGTGCCCTCCTGCATGCAGTGCCAGGGCTTTACATGGTTTACAGCCCATCTCATCATATCGGTTCCTTTAAAAATTCTGCCACGTGTGCAAAATAAAAATTTTACAGACAGGGAAACTGAGGCACGGATGGGTGATGCCTCCTGCCCAAAGTTATGCAGTGGATGATGAGAAACAGAGATCAAGACTCCAGATCCAACTCCTTCCATATCACACTGAGTTACGTCTTGTTTAAAGTACAGAAGTGAGCGTAGCAATTATCAAAGTTCAATATAGGAACTTTTTCTGTAGTAGGCTCTGAAATTGTGTTAATTGTTTAAGATATAGTAAGGGCTGCGTTAAGACATTGTGTGGTTTAATGCAATCCTTAAACTCACAAATTCACTGTTAAAACACAGCCTTGCGAGAGCGTGGGAAGCACAGCCTATCAATTCCAACTGGAGGAAAATCTATATGCAGAAAACAGGGCAATTGGTAAACAACCAGTTAAGCAGTTCAGCCCACTGTCACTATCCCCGCTGCATCGCAAAGTGCTGAATTCCTAAATGTGGAACCCAGATGCAAAAATAACAAAGACCACATTAAAGTGATGCTAATCACACAAGCTGTGGCTCTAGAGGAAGATGCGGAAGTGCTTGGGAGGCTGATATAGGACTGGGGGAAAGATAGCACAGCCTACAATTGCCTTTTCAAATAATGTGCRAGGGGAAAAAGGTTTCTGTGCCTCTACCAAACCTCCTTGTGTGCAGCCTTGGGCATCTGAGACCACACGCGTACGCCCACACGCGCGGGCAGGGCTCCCAACCCCCCTGCAGATGTGGGGCCCCCAACCTTCTAGACAAGCTTGGGAGAGGACTATCTTGGGAGCAATCCTTATTACAAACCAGCCATGGGATGTGAAAAATCTACCTTTTTTACACCAGGCTTTCTAGGGAACCAGTGATTTCACCAGAAACACCCCAGCTGGCCATGTGAAAGCAGCCCAAGCCCCTGCTCAGAGGTGTACCTGGCCCTCCTGCCTCTCCTTGCTGGTGGCAGGACAGGCCTGGCTGGGAGAGGGAGGCAGGTTCCTCCCAGTCCCCACAGTGATGTAGGGCAGAAAGTCCCTCCATGGTGGGGCCAGGCATGCGGGTGGCTTCTTGTGGCCAGCAAAGGAGTGTGTGAAAGGCTGTGTAACGACCCAATACAGTTAGGTGAAGGTGAATACCAGCATGCATGTAGTAGATGGATGATTGCTTCATTAGTGAGCTCTTTGGGGTTGGAGCCTGTGAGAAGGGCAGATATAGGCTCCTCTGTACTTAAGCTATACCACCTGGGGGAGAGGAAATGATGCCTTGTGATTGAGAAAACCTGATGGGTAAATTATCACCAAATGAGGTGAAAATCAGAAGCTTCCAGAAAGGACTGAGTTACAGGACTTTGAACCAGTCACGGAGAAGCTGAGCTGAGAGCTCGGTGCTAGAGGCCTGGTTAGAGAGGGTAGGGTTTGTCCTGAGGAGGTGAAAAGTCTTATGGCCTCTGGTGCTTTGGTGACTTCAGGAAGGTGTGAGCTCCCCTTTCCCTGGAAGGACAAAGTGCTGGTGCTACCTTGATGTTGCAGCCTGCTTCTCTTCAGAAGACTCTGTGTGGGGGAGATGAAAGAGGTGACATCTGGTTCTGGAGAGGTAAGCTTTATCTTTTGTAGTCCTAAATAAAGTGATACAGTAGTTTGGAATGACTAAGAAATATGGCAGTGTGGTTGATGTAGGGTTATAGCCGAGTGGCCAGAAGTAGGGTCTGGAGGAGCCCAGTCTCGGGCACAGCTGCCACCCTGCGTGGGACGCAGCAGATGAACAGCCTCTTCCACCTTTATCTGTTGGTCTTCAGCCAGCCTGGTTATGAGTCTGGAAGTAGAGGCGTTAGGATGTTGGGGTTGATCACTGAATAGATTGCAGCTTAAAATACTGTGTGAATCCTGTGAAAGGAGTTTCTGTGCAGTGTTTTCAGAGTAATGTTATTTTAATTATTATTCAAGTGCTTGATTTGCTCTGGCTTTGCCTTCTTCTTGGTCATGGCCAGGATTGGGGCTGGCTATGTACAGGGGCAAGTTAGGCAGTTGCCTTACTTTTGTTGTGGCTCGCAAAAATCTGTCTTCTGGCTGTGTGTTTTGTGCCTTGTTCTGCTGCTACMCTCGCTGCTCTACTCACCACAGAGTACAACACAGAGCAGGGGGAAGGCCCCTGCAAGCTCTTCCCACCCTGCAGATAAAATAATCCTGAACTTTTGAATTTTGCTGCTGTAACATGAGCTTCTCCTCCAAGGAAGAGTGGGTGTTGCTTTATCAATGTAGGGGACCAAAAGCATTGCTTGGAACAGGGGGTGCAGAAACAAGAGTTGGAAGTGATGTTCTGCCTTTGGAAGCTGATTTGCTCTTGTCCTTGGGACAGCAGAGCTCAGCCTGCRGTTCTGGTGGCAGTGATACTGCTGGTCTGCGCCCCAGCCCTGGGCGGGACGTGGTGAGCTTTATCCCAGAGCGAGCCGATTTCCAGTTTTCTGAGTAATGCTGGCTTATTGGAATAAGCTCTCCTTTGATCTTGTAGACAGAAGTCCACAGCAGCTGCTCTGCAATAGATAAGGACAGCCACTCTCCAGGCTGATCGTGTTTGGCGATTAGTTCTCAGGATGTTGCGCAACGAAGGAGCGCAGCCCATAAAGGCGAGATAGTCCTGTTAGTGTGTGTACCTGCAGCTGGGACAGCAGGGTCAGGGAAGGAAGCTGTCTGCTTGTGTGTCAGGGCTGTAGCACGCTAGGTGTGATGTGAATAGATGAACTTCTGCTTTGTCTCTCTCTGCTGTATACCCACAACTGTTTCCTCTTGTGGAGACTGGGGAGAAATGCTATTCTTGCCTGTTAAACCTGGGGCATATATGCTGAATCTGGAAGTTGCTGTAAAGATTTTTTTTTTTATTTTTTTCCCCTTTTTAATGGAAATTACAAACTCTTCTCTTAAAGTTTTTAGTAAGAAGTTCTTAAAACTTGTTATTCCAAATAGACTCACTAAAATGCCTCTTTGTGCATTACTTGACTTAAATGTTGCTTTGGTCTTGCAAGAGAGAATGACAGCATTCACTTGAGATGGGTGTTTTTGGCAATGTTGATTTTGGGTTTCCTGCAGGGGTCACAAAAACCTGTCAGATGTATGTACTTTCAGTAGGAAAATAGCTCTGCATTCTCCTCAAAGCTTTGGGAAGAGATGAAAAATATTCTGTATGGATGATCTCTGTTGAGTGCGGGTCACCATGAGTCCAAGTATTGGTCCTTACCAGAAATCCACTACGTCTCTGGGCAAGCTGTCTAACAGAGTAAAGGGCACCTACTTAATGCCTGGAGCAGGGCTGATGTGGCTTGTGTTGCCCCTTGGCCTTTGCATGTCGCACCTTTCTTGGCATTTGGGGATGTTGTGAGCTGAGATTCCCCTAACAGCGACGCCAGCTCTCCCTGTGAGGAGCAGGACTTGGATTTGGAGGCTGCCAGAAGTGTGGGTGAGACTGTGGAAATAACCTTTGCCTGTAGTTGAAGGTAGTCAGGAGCGGTGGTGGACATGACTTCACCGTGCCCACTGCTCAGCATGAGTAACCAGTTCCACGCATTTCCATGCCAACCATTAATTTCCAGATGCAATGACTAGCACGGTATTTTCCATTTCCAGATCTTGTTTGTACTGGCATGATTTAAAATACTTTGTAATTACAGTAGTTCCTATAGTCAAACTGCTAGAGCGACGCATGGTGCTTGGAAGTTTCTTCTTTAGCTAGCAATTTCGGTAATGACAGTAATTCAGATAATCTATCTTTGTGGCCTTGTGGCTTTCAGAAGTATAGGGCTTTTTTTTCTTTTTTAGAAATGTAGCCCTATCTCTATATATAGCTCGATGGATATCTAGTATTCTAGATGTGTTAAAATAAACTCGACTGTGAAATTCCAGTCCCATTGCCACAAACTTTCTGATGTTGCTCTTCATGTTAATGCAATCAAGTAAATGGGGGAAGAAAATGGAGGGGGCAGAGGGGCGAGCTTGGCAGCTGCTGTGGGCAGTGACTGGTTATATTGCCAGGCAGCTTTGGGGGTTTTGGTGCGCGCCAGCAGCATCTCCTCCTTAAATTGTTGAGTGGTTGTGAATATGCTGGACTTTTCCCCTGAGCTAAGCAGACTGGATAGAGGTGAAAGAGGCCAGGGCACAGTGAGAAATCCAGGGTGTTGGCACTGAGGTGTGCAGCCCTGCGTGTGTGGGGAAGGCTGTCCCCAGAGGGACATGCTGGTGATGCCTGACCAAGCTTGCGTTGCTCGTGTCTGCTCCCTGCAAGTTAACAGTTGAGATGGGGTATGGCAGTTTCCTCTCAAAGATGAGGTGGCCTCAATGAGTACAACTTCAGGCAGCAGTTGAGCTTCATCTTGGCCAACAACTCATAGCACAATAAACAGTTTTGGCAACCAAATGTGTCAAAGTCCTATTGAACAGGGAAAGTCCGTCCTTCAGTCTTGGGAAGATGGCCGAATCCCAAAGCTGCTCTCATTTGCTGGTTAAGTCTTCTACCAACAGAGACACTCCTAAATTACTTCTGAGAGAAGCTGGTCAGACAGATCAGAGGCAGACATCTCGTTCAGTGTGCAATTATATGTGCTGCTTGCTTTGAAAAGAGGCCAAAGCAAATGGGAAGCAGCAATTAAGGTAGGCACCAGCAATGAAGACCTAAAGTATAGGGCACGGTGTTTATCAGTCGTCACTGTACAGAAAAGGTCTCTCCTTAATTTGACTGAAGAGGGAAGAGCTGTAGCTCAATATTCTTGTGTATTGATCAAGTAACTGTTATTTTTCCCAGAAGATTCTCATACATAGAGGAGGGTGGGAGGGGCAGATGCTGATTAAATGTAAATTCTTCTGCAAATGTGTGTGTGACCTCTGGCAAGTTGCTCATTCTTACCCTCCTTTCAGAGGCAGACAGAGGTGGAAAGGTTTGCCATGCCTCTGTTCAATTAACCTGTATATTTTCAACTAGAGGCTGACAAAACTGGGGATCCTGAGCCTAGAACAAGCCCTTGAGGTTACTACTGTCATACCAACAATAAATCAACCAAAATCACCTTTTTGAAGTCTTGAGCAGTAAATGCAGTCTCTCTGATATTCTGTGACCACGTAGCACATTAAAGATTGCAGGAAAGAGCTGTTGAACACACAGCACATCACGTCCAGGATGTGTTTGTGTCCATAGTGTGTATGGGAAGTYGTGTGTTTCCTGTAAAGCAATAAAACCTCACTGAAATCTAGCTGAATTCCAAATCTGTATGTAAATAGAGATTCGGGTATCAACAGTTTTCTTTGTGGTAACCTATGTATAGGGTTGTTTCTGCCACTTTCCAGAGATCTGAAAGCTAAAGCTAAATCAAATGAAATATTGTTGTCACCTGGCTCTAGAACCAGGGAGCCTTAAAAGAAGCATCAAAGCCCAGGTGGCAGCAGGACCAGTGAGGGCCACGTTGCTTCTGTTGGTACCTGTACATGTATGCAAGGAAGTGCTGTGGAAGGTGTTCTGGAGACATAACAAAAGAGATGTTGGGTATGTTCCACCTTTCTCCGTAAGTGTGTAACTTGAGGTTAGCCCCATCAGCAGAAATACTCAATTTGATCCATAGAAATCTGTTGTCTGGCAAAAGGACAGTGTGCTTATTCCTTCCCCCCCCCCCTTTCTTTTTCTCTCTTCCCCCCTCCCTCTGCTACTTTCTAGGCTTTGCTTGAAGCTACTGGAGGTTTTGAAGCCTCTTTCAAACCTAGATGGGGGTTCAACTCCCCAGTTTTTAGTGCAGTAGTCAAGTTACCTTGCTTTTCTTAATTGTATGTACACACATGCATGTATTAGAAACATGCAAACACATACATGTATACGGCTGCAAGGGTATCCAAAGCACAGCAGTGGTGAGGACTTGCCAAAGCAGGCAAAGAGCTGGAAAAAATCAGGCAGTTCAGGAAGATGGCTTGAAATTAGTGCTAGAAAATAAACATCAGAAGGGTTGGAGCTAGCTCATTTGCAAGTGCGATAAGAATCATCTGTGCCTGCCTCCCCAGTGTTTGGTCCCCCTCTCTGTAACCATCCGGTGCAATCAGTGGCTCCCCATTGACCTGTCTTGGATGTCTCCTTCCTTGCTTGTGTCTAGTGGACCTCCATGCCATCTGAAATCCCTTCTCTTCTAAACAGCGTTGCAAGACTCATTCTCTAACAGCGTGAGCCTTGATGCCGTCACAGTTTCGTTAAGGGCCTTAGAGGCTTGGTAGCCTGTGGTCAAGTTTACTGCTTTTCCCACCAGTGAGGGATCAAGAAGCAGTGGCAACAGCAAAGCTCATTAATTCTTGCTTTGTTAATGAGAAATAGGAAGTATTACCTTCAGCTTCAGAGCCCTACTCGAAAAACAGTTGCCCTCATAATAAAGGGGGGGGGTCACTCTGCCACCAGATGTAGGGTGCTATGCTCATGTCTTTGTCTAGTAAGTGCTCCTGCTGTAGGGACATCAGCATCCCAGGTCTTTTCTTGAAAGCCTGTAGCTTACACGCTGCTTTGGTAGTTTGCACTAAGGTTTTTAATTTGTCCCAGTGTATCTGCAGAAGAGGGATGTTGTGTCTTGCTCGCAGTGTGGTAAGGGGCCCCAGAGTATCTGTGCCATGCTCTTACAATCTGAATATCGATCCTGTGTTTGATTGATCAGCCAGGGACTGACCTAGATAATGACAATCCTCGTGATCTGTTCCAGCTCTCCATTTGCTGAGCATCTTTCAAGAGGAGGTAGGTGAATCATGGACTTGATACTTCCCTGGTCTTCTACCCCTTTTCATAAAGGGAAGGAGGACACATCTGAGGAGACATCAGAGTATGTCTGACACATGGTCTGGAAATGAAGCAAAAGTAACTCCAGTATCCTGCAGTGTCGGCGGAGATGTTTTTCTTTTCATTTTCTGAGAGGTGCTGCAGCAGAAAACCAGATCTGCTTCCTCAAAGACTGTCACTCCCATCTGGAGAACATAATATTTGACTGCGGGCTTAATTTGCTGTCAGTCTCCCGCATCTCCCAGGAAGGACTCTCCATCTCTTAACTTGAGGCTGTTACCTCTTGCCCAAACAACAGGTTTCCCAAGGCTTGTTCTTGAGCCAGATGAGAAGCATGAAATAAATGAATGCAAAATACCATCTTCTTCCTTTTTAACTAATACCAATAAAAACGCTTTGAAGAGAGAGTGCTTTGCAAGTGCTAATTAATAGGATTGTCATTGCAGCTCCACATTGCCACTGCAGAGGAATCAGGCTGCCAAGTGCAGTGTGTCACTGAAGACACACGTCTCTCTCTGGTTATGATATGTTTTTTTATTGAGCATCTTGTTCTCAGCTGCTACTAGAAGCAGGAAGTCTCTTAAAGCTGGGAAGAACTGATAGAGTTTGTGCCTTGAATTGGTTATGCTTTTCCACCTACTCCTGTGAAGCTGGAGCTATTGCTTATGAGCAGAAGTCCCTCCAGCAGCTCTCGGAGGCAGCTGGCTGCCATTCCTGACTAAAGACTGAAATGGTTGCAAGATCATGAGCGAGTGACTGAGATGGTGGATGTTAGGGTGGGGAATACCTCAACCTAGGGCCTAGACTTCATCCCCAAGCACACCAACCTCATGAAAGTCCTTTACTACCTTGTCTCATCATTTTCTGTGGACCCAGTGGAAGAAATTGCAGGACTTTGGGACCCCACTGTACTGTCTCTATCCAGTGTGGTCTAAGCACATCCCCACTAGTATGGACTATGAAGAGCTTTGTTTTTTCCTGCAAATGAAAAATACCAACTTTCTTAAAATATCTGGAAATAAACAGTTACATGATCCACTGAAATTCATAACAAAGGACAAATTGAATCCTTCATGCTGTGTAACAGCCATAAATAAAGGCTTTATGGCTGAGAAGTTGTAGGCAATGTTCCAGCAAAATCGGATTTATTCCCTCCCCACCCCCTGCAATATAAATCTCTGGAAATGGGGGTTCCAAGGGCTGTTCTGACACAACGTTAACTGCAGCTTCTTAAACCAGACTCCCTGCCAGTATTTATAGTTCACGTTCTGTGCATGGTATGTGTGTATATAACGGCACCAGCTTTTACAGTTGATTTCTCAGTAGTCATGTGAAACCAAAACAACTGATGGGCTGAACTTGGAATCACTTGTGCATTTCTCTAATTTAAAAAAGAAAAAAAAAAAAAAATTCTGCCTTGCTGTTAGGAAAAAGAGCTCTTGATTAAAGTTGTTCCAAGTCGATGGTGGCCCAATCTTTGTGAGTGTCATGTTCCTTCTTCCCAAAACCACTGGCCTGGTTTCCAGGGGAACCCTGCAAGATGGATTACAACACCTGGTTGTACAGATGCAAAGTGAGTAACTGCATGCTTTCTTCTCACAAATGCCTGGCCCTAGCTCTACTTGCTGTCCACTCCAAAATTTAGCCTTGAGATTTCATGAAATACGTCCTTGGAGTAATTAACCAAGTCCTAAAACTGCAGTCCAGCCAGGTCATTCCCTGTTAAGGAAGAACAACTCAATTCAGTGGGTTTAAGAGCTAGATTCTAGCTTCAGGAGCCAAATATAGGTCAGTAGTGGCAGTAGATCACTGTGAGAAATGAATAAACAAATCGGAAGCGAAACTCTTCGTATGTCCGTTTTGGATCAGTTGAGTATGTTGGTTTGTCCTCCTTTCTTGTATGCTTAGTATATAGTCAAAGATAGAAGCTAAAATGAGGAATTTGTTCTCATTAAGCAATTGTCCAAATATCTTTTTTTTTTTTTTTTTTTTTTTTTTTTTTTTTTNTTTTTTTTTAAAGAAGCTGCCTGGTACTTCTGCCCAAGGCAGACAGATGTAGAGCCATCGACCTCTCTGCTCTTGTCTACAGCTTGTTATAAAAGCTGAACAAAATGGCTTAAATTGTTGGGACCTGAGAAATGATATCTTTGAGCTCTGACCCTTCATAACCGAATCCAGACACTGAATGTCTCTGCTTCCACATATTTTATATGAAGCACCTGACACAGCAGCAACAAATAATGCAGGAATAAATCCAGGAGCCTGCAACAGTTTGCCTTCATTAGCTGAGCCAAAGGTCACCTTGCTGGTGTCACCATTAGAGTCTGGCCACTACCAGGGCCATTGCCTGCTCTAGACCTTAGCAGAGAGATCATGCAATGGAGGGGAAAATGGGGAGCCAGGCCAAAAGGCTCCCAATACCTCTGGGGGGCTTTTTGTACCCCACAACCACAGTGACATCCCAAACCTGTCTGTGCTGCCCTGGAAATTTGGCATAAACCTGAAGTCCTGGGCTTGAGCTACAGGTGCTGACATGCTAAAGCACAACAGATCTGCTGAGGTCCTGGCATCCCCCACGTTTTTCTTAAGAGCTGCTTAAAATAAGACCATTAGCCCAAAGTTATCAGCAGCACAGAGCTGCTAACTCAGGAGTCATTTCAGCTTCCCATTCAGAAAGGGTAAGTGCATGTTTTTAATTACGGGCAAGCCCATGGACGTTGCAGTGAATACAGCCACTCGCCCCCTCCCAATTCCAGACACAAATGCTCCATTCCCCAAATTACTGCTGACTGGCCTGGGATTGGGTTTTATTGCAGACAAGCAAGCCAATTCTTTGAGGGTGAGGTTAATTCAAGCAGCCCCATGTAGAGCCTTATCCTGCAAATGGTTAAATGCTTAACCATGCCTGCAAAAATTATCAAGTGCAAAGCTACCTTTCTAAGGGTTTGTGGGACTGAGGCTGTAGCCCCTTTTCTCCCCTAGTTTCCCCAGTACTTTTCCCTTATGAAAAAAAAAAAAGTGAAGTTGATGAATGTGACTATGACTTGTCCTGTTTTCCTTTTAAATATAAAACCAAACTCAAGCTGTCTAAAGGTTGTGCTGTCTTCATTTATGGAATTAATTCAAACATCAGGATTCTATTAATTGGAGAAAACAGCAGATTTGTCCCAAAGCAGCAAACCTCACAATATCAAAATAACTCTCAAAACATTAAAATTAAAAAGTCTGCTCCTACTGCTTGGTCAGCAAACAGACCCTAGGAAAACCAGCCTCATGCTAGGAAACAAATCAGTGCATTAAAAACGTGTGTTATCCAAAACTTCTGATCTTTCTTAGCTGCTGGTTTAGGAATACAAATTCTACTGCATTAAGCAGAAAAAGGGAATTGATATTTTTGTTTAAAACAGAGTAACTCAAAGTGGTCATAATAACCCATTTGTGTTGCTTTTGTACTTGGGTAATGAAAGACTGTAGTATAAAGTGCTCCTAGTTTTTGCCTCAAGGTCTTGTCAATCATTACCTGATAAATAAAAACTTCAAACAGGCTCCTTTTAGCTTAATTGGGCAGAATTTTTCTCCAAAGGAACGGCTGTATACAGAGAATAATATGTTTGTGGCAGCAATGGAAGTCAGCAAGCAGGGTATTTGGCTGGAAACATACAGAGGATGAAAATTCTGAACTCAAAAGATGAGTCTTTTTGGTTTTACTTATCCAGAAAGTGTCCGTTCCCATTGCAGGCAGAGCTGAAAGGATTGAACAGAGCAGCAGAGGAAATCCCGCGGTCCTTGGCAACGCCGCTGAGCTGCGCTTGTGCGAGCTCTGCTCTCCCTCTCTGGTTTTAGGCTTTACAGCTGACACTTCCATAAAAATCAGAAATCTTAAAATTACACTAAGGCTTACTTAAATCATTATCTTTTATTATATGAACGTTGGCAGCAACAGAGGCAGTTTCCTGCGTAGGGACAAAAGGATCCTATTGTCAGTACTGGAACAGATCTAAAACAGCTCAATTAAGCAAACATAACATCCTCAAAGTCTGGCCTGAAAGGAAGTTAAAATAACTGATCTATAAAATGTTTTAAATGTGCTTTAAAATGTCATTACTCAGATAAATCTAGCCGTTTTGAAGCTGGTTCACCAGAGTTTTATGGCCCTGCCAGTTTATGGCAGCGTACGTATTCATGTCAAGAATTCCTCTTCCAGAACAGTAGATGAGGAGACAAAGCCACAGTAGCGCTGCGGACCGAGGGGAGGCTGCAACCAGCTCGGGAACGGAGTTTTGGCTCCCAGGCTGGGAAAGCTGCTACGAAGCATATCCAGCAAGTTGTGTGTGTTTGTGGCAGAGCTGGAAACCAACTGATGTTTCATGATATAAGGCTGGACGTGTTGAAGTTAGTGGTAAAGCTTCTCTTGGCTGCAAGGCTGGCACTGTAAAGCAGGATGATTTTTCTTTGGGGTTTTTTTTTTGGTGTTTTTTGGTTTGGTGNNNTTTTTTTTTTTTTTTTTTTTTTTTTTTTTTAATTTTCCTCCCCTTGCTGGAACCGCCTCTGACTTATGCTGGGTCTAAATGCAGAGAATTGGGACCATACTGAGAAATACCAGAGGATCCTCCTTCTAAAATTAGTCTAGGCATACAAAAGCCAAGTAGGCATCAGTTTAGGTCAATAAAGGTCTTTCCACTGATGCTTTGCTGGACTTCAGATCAGTGCATAAAGCAAATTTACTTATGAATTTGTAATCGCTTGTGAAAGATGGTAGTTTAAGTCCAAAATGCTCATGATTTAAGCCTCTGGATCAGCAAATACATCTACATAAACTGGCACAACTCTGCTCACAGTTCAAAGTAAACAAGAACCCAAAAATTGCTGTTATGCCCTGAAGATATAATGTTTAGTTAATACAGGGGTTTAGATCATTATTTTTTTCAGCTGCCTCTATAGCAATGCGGTGTGGTATCCACAGTAGGAAACCTCATGCCAGCAGCATCTCTGAAATATGCTAAAACAATCTAAATTAGAAAATGTCAGCTTCTTGGCTGATGTTCCTTTGGAGTTTCTTTTTTCCTTTCTTGTGCCTCTATAATTTTATTGGGATGACTAAATCTCTGAACTATGTTAGCAGTAAACAGAACTAATTTACCCCCTGCTTCTTTGAAACAGCTGCTGACAGCTGCACTATAATTCAATCATGGATCTTTGCAGTGCAGTCTGCAAAACATATTCATATTTTTTTTGTATTCTTCCCTCTCTGTTGTATTTGGACTGAAGGAGTCACACCAAATAGCGACATGTGCCGATTTTGCCCCTACGTAGAGATTGATCTATGTGAAAACAGAGGCTCAAGATGAAATATTGCCCAGCCAAAAAGGTTCTTTGAATATAGGGAGAATAACCACACAGATACACAATGTTGTTGGGATGTCTTTTGTAAAGTTGCAATGATTTATTTTACTAGTTTGTACAAAAGGCTTCTGACAACTGCTCTATGAAAAGAACCAGAAATGTGTATGCATTTTTGCCAACTGTTAATAAATATCGTCTTAAATAAGGAAACAAATGTGTTTAGGAACCGAGAATCATTTTTCCTGGATGTGATTGAAAAGGAATTCAGAGATGGAAATAAATAATTCTTCTTCCGTTTGTGACAACTATTTACATAAAAATGTACAAACAGTGAAGCTGATGTTGAGCCTAGCAACAGAAATCCTGTTGTTATGTTTTTTTAAAAAAAAAAAAAAACAAAAACAAAAAACAACACAACAACAAAAACCAAAACAGAAACAATCCCCACAAAATATTTAATATATGAATCCTATACAGCAAGATACTGTGGTCCAAGTTAAAAATGCAATACACCAACACAGTGACCACCAACACTGAAACACCCGCAAGAAAAACTAATCCTTGACTACTAAATAGTGGAAGTTGAGGCATGATTAGCTTTTAACTTTCTAGGCAGCACCTTAACTTCCTTTAGGAGGCTTACAGAAGCACTGCTGTATATACGCATACAGTGTCAAAAGACACTTCCAATCTGTGTGATTTCAATACCTCGCTCTAAATAAGAGATGCACCGAGGGCAGTTTTGGCTGCTTATCGTAGATGGTCTTGTCTGCAGGCTCCAGGGAGAGATGGTCTTTTGGCTTCAGCTGTTGTCCTGCCATTTGGCTGTCTGTAACTATTTGGTCAAAGTCTCACCTTGGGGCAGTTGGGAAGTTTGCTGGAGTCGCGCCTGCGGAGCGTGCGTGCCGCGGCCAGGCTGGTCCTGCAGATGTTTGCGTCGCCTGGGTTGGAAGCCGAGCACACCTGGCAATGTGGCAACTGCTCACTGAGGCCCCCGTCCAAAACCTACCGATGTCAAGGAGAGACTTCCACTTTCCCATGAGCCTAATCCTGCTACTGAGAAAACTGCTGGGAAAACACCACTTGACTTAAACGAGATTAGAATTAGACCATCAGAAACAAGTTTCCAATTTATTTCATAGACAGTACGTTTTTTCTTCCTTTGCTTATTCTTTTTAAAGTGAGGCATCTGGTCCGGATTTGATCTGTGACTTAAAGGAAGAAGAGCAGCGAGTGATTTCCAGAATCAGGCGGTTGCGTCCATTTATCTTCTTTCTCTAACTCTCCTCTAAGGCAAGATACGGAGCCAAGTTCCCACTGCAGCTGCATCGCCCTGTCCACTCGCTGAGCAGAGAAAACCATCTCCAGGGATTTATTATGTTCTGGACCCATCTGTTGGAGGTTTAGGTTTTTGAAGTTTGGAGGTTTAGAGCTGGGTGTGCTGTGGACCTGGTGTTTCATTGGACAGAATTTTCTTTTTTATCTCCCTGGTGAAATTCATGCCAATCCTACTTTTGTAATCGCAAGGTATGCCAAAGTGTTGAATTGGTTTGTGATTGGTTACTGCTACTTTGTATTCTTATTCACAACAACTTTAATTGAGTTTTAATTACATAAGTGTGATGTTTGTGTAACCTGTGACTTTAAAAGAAGGAAAAAGAAAAGCCTTGAGGGGACGTTTTCTTGCTCCTGGTTCCAGCTTGTTGGTGTGGCTCTTGAAAAGGATTTCTTTTTTTTTCTTTTTTTTTTCTTTTTTTTCTCTTTTCCTTAAAGGTGAAGCCAGTAATAGAGCAGGGGGGTTATCGTAAACACTGACCCCGGGAAGTAAGGTTTCCTAGCTTGTTTCTAGGTGAGTCTGTGTGGTGCTGGGTGTACGTCCCAGCTTACAGCACCTTCTGCACTTGAGCCTCCACGTTTTCGAAAAAGCGTTGGAACTTGTTCCGTCAGTGAAGTCAATGGTCATTTTCCAAGCAGGAGCAGGATCTTTAGCTGGCTTTCACAACTCCATAACTGCTTAGGATACCCCAGCTAAACGTTAGGTTTAATCCCTGTTTCTTAACATTTTGCTGCTTTCCTGTTTCAAGTTCATAGCAAATTCAAATTCTTTCTGGTTGCTAGAGGAAATTTCCTTCCCTACTGACAGAAAAAAGTATACCCAAAAAGTCTTGCTCTTTGGAATTATTTTCTTCAGTTCTTTTGCTTGCCAATTAGAAAATTCTTTTTTTTTTTTCTTTTCTTAGACTGATCTGTCCTTTGAATTTGCGTCAATCCAGATGTAGCTTTTGCTACTATAGTTTAAAACTGGAAGTTGCATGTAATTAATCTTTGTTTTTGCTTATGAGATTGAAGCAAACAGAGGGATGGAAGTAATAATTCTCTAACAAAATACCTGTTCACTCCAGGTATATTTTGTTCACTTATTTTATTGCAAACTGTATTACAGGAACTACACATGCTTATTAGTCACAGCACATTCTCACCTTGGATAGATTATTATTTTTTTAACTGACAATCAACACTGGTGAGTTTGCAACCTTCAGAAAGACTCATTTGCAAAAGTATGTATTGTAGGAGCCAATTTTGTAGGCAGATTTGGTTTTAAATGGTTTCTCTGGCTTGTTTCAGTTTACAAGCTCATTGTCTGTAATAAACTAAAACAAAATGTGTTCAAATGCCACTTAGATCCAGAAACTGTTCCATTGTCTGAACTTTCAGAAGCCCGGTCCTAAAAACTGTTTGGGATTTTTTTCAACCCATTGCTGGAGTGCTAACCTTTTCCCCTCCCCCACATAGCCGTACAAAACCACTCTTTACAAATAACTTTTTTCTTTTCTTCTTTCCTACAAATCTAATGACAGCCACATGCTCGTACCACCATGTTCCTGTATTTTTTTAAGATAACATTGGAGCTGTCATCAAAATAGAGCACTGAGATGGCATTGAGTTGTGTAGGAGCACAGCAGGGTTTCGGCACAGTCTCTGGGTTTATAAAGTGAACCTGGGGAATGAAAGTAGAGGCATGTTAAGATATACATTTTCCCTCTTCTCCCCCATATTTTTCTTTCCCAGGCAACCTTCTATCTGTCCCATAGGCTCACTCAGACATGTTTCGAACACCTGGCTTTGTGTACAAACGTCTTGAGATGTCCCCTGCACTTACGGAGGCTGACGCATGTCCACGTTTCCAAGGGAAGAAATATCTGCATGTTTTTCTCCTGGTAGATTGCTTTTTATTTGCTTTTTCCCCCTCTCCTCGGAGGTCCTGCAGCAGGGAGCGCGGGGGACCCGGAGCCCTTGGCCCCAGCTGGATCTCAGTGCTGCAGCCGCAGGGACAGGGGCCCCCACCCCGGGCTGATGGGATTTCTCACGAAACCTCGCCCGCATGTCCTGCAGAGTTTATCGTAACTGGTACACTTCTGCAGAACGCTGACTGCTCTGACAAATGGGAATTTTCTAATGAAAACCTGCCTCACTGAAAGATTTCCAACTAGATCTACCAGGAGAAAAACATGCAGATATTTCTTCCCTTGGAAACGTGGACGCTTCTAGTTTCCCTAATACTYTTTGTAATGTTGTCCTTAGATGTGCACAGGACATGGGATGTAGATGAAAAGGTGGAGTGAGCCTCCTCGTGCCCTGCCAGTGTGTGCAGGGGGCCTGGGCTGTTAAGCTGGACCCGAGCTGGGTAGGGGAGGGCACCCAGGCAAGTCAGCTGGGGTGCTACACAGCCGGGGTACTCGGGACCAGCGTGTCTTCTGGCCCATGCCAAGAGCTGTGGTGCGTTGGCTTTGGTGACACAGCTGGGGCTGGGTGGCCCCCAGCCAACAGTCCCCCTGAGCACAGGCGGTGTGTCATGAGGACACGCCAGCTCGGGGCTCCCATCTGGACATCTTTGCACAATTTCATAACACAAATACACCCACAGAGCAGCTGGGCTGTGTAATTTTGAGATTCACTGACCCCTTCCTCAGTCTGCCCCCAAATCCGCTTTTGGCGGCAGCCTACAGTGGATCCTTACAGAGTTTTTCCAAGAGATGCTGATAGTGGGTCTCACATCCTGCTCTTCCCTTCCTGTGCAGTGGGACTATACCACCATTAAGATGTCTATCATAGGGCCCTTTGAAACTAGAGAGAGCATGTCAATGCTTGCAGCAAAGACAGGGTAATTCCTAGCCAACTATTAATTCAGGCCACTTGGCTAGACATGTTTAGCCAGATGCTGCAGGCATCTTAATGAGCTAATGCAGACCTTCCTTCTCTTGTTAGCTTAGAGATTTTTTTTGTGTATAAACTTATTTCTGAGCAGCACCTATCAGAAATAACTCTGTACTAGGAGCTACAGTGCACCTACCAGTGTCTGTACAATGGCATGATTTGTAGCATTCATGTATGAATTCAACGGGAAAGCACATTCTCCTTCACAGTAATATGCAGCATAGCCCTCCGGAGCGATGATCCAGTCCTTGATTAAATTGAAGATGTTAGGTTATGGAGAAAGACAGAAATACGGTGCAGTGAAACAAAAAGTAGAACAGCACATAAATCTAACAATTCATACAACTACGGTAGCCTGCAAAATAAAAATCTGGCACTCTGGCCTTTCTAATACTATCTTATACGCCTCTGAAGTGGCTACTTTTCCTGGAGGGACATATCCCACTTTGCAAACATGCCCATAATGTTGCTGGGTTTAGTTGTTTATCCATTCAGCAGCGTCCTCCTGGCTGCCCACAAAGATCACTTCACCCGTCGTTGAAATGCAGGTACAAGCTTTCAGAAACGAAAATGTCTTTAACCAGGTCTCAAAGAATTGATAGATGAAAATAGAGAGCTGTATGGGCGTTCAGCACTGCCAGAGGAAATTCAGGGGGCCACAGTTGCTCAAAAGGACCTGAGTGTGTTGAGTTTCTAGCCAGTCTCACTAAATATCTGTATACCCTAACTTTGCAAAGCACTTCTTAAGCACGCTAAAGGCAATATACACTTTTTTCCCCCAGGGATAAAAAAAAAAAATCCAGTTAATAGCTTGTTCTCACTATTGCAGCTCAGTAAGTGATGTGCAAAGGCACCCCAGCTCGCACCCCGGTCGTGCACAGCCCTTACCTGCCACCCCAGGTCCCTGAAGCTGACATAGAGCTCGTGCTTCTTGCAGGCTTGTCGCTGGTCGCTGCTGCTGTTCTCTGCACGGGGGGAAAGGGGGTCTGTAAGGCTGGGCTGCCCCAGCACCCACAGCCCTCAGCAATGCCCCGACAGGGAGTGAGGCATCACTGCTCATCTGCTGCACTTGTGGCATCCCCCCCCCCCCCAACATTTTCAGTTTTAGTCATAAAATAATGGCTGGGTTCAATACATATGAAATGCCCCTCTGGCTTTTTGTAAAAAGCCAAAAAAGGCCTGGGAAAATAGTGCTTTTTTTTTTTTTTTTTTTTTTGCCTTTTTTTTTTCTGGGCTTCCTCTGACCTCATATTAGCAAAAAGCAGATCTCTCAGATTATTGCCTACTATATAAAATGAGAACCTGTGAAAGGAATGATAGGGAAAGGCACTGTTTATCTATTTTCTAAATTTCTAACTGTCTTTGAATCACYTGCGTTACCAGTTATAGCTTCACCTTCAGGCCTACAAAGGCAACGTATGACATTAAGGCAATGTGAAATCTGTTCTTCTGTCCAGTGCAGCTGGATCCAGATTGCAGACTTCTTGCAATGGTGACAATGCTGAAGCCAAAGAATAAAGCATGGGTCTGAATCATGGATCTGAACAACCATGACTATCAGTGAAGTTTTAAAGTTGTGTCCATCCTGGACATATAGCCTGGGCTAGAGATCCAAGTAGAAGTACTGGAAAATATTTTTTTCAATTCWTGTTGTTGGAAACTAACTCAACATGGGGTCCCCAAGCTGGAAGCAGGACACTGGTTACAGGGACTTTTCTAACCTACTCGCAGAAGTAAGAAATTCTTTTGTCCATTACCCATCCGTGAAAAATTGAATTGATATAGCAAAGAGATGATAAAAATCCACAGTTAAACTGCAGACCATCTATGCTTGGGGAACTGCGAAACCCAGAGCTCAGAAACAGAAGCCGTGGAAAACCATTTTAAGAGACTCTAGGATTTCGGGTGAGAGGTACAGAAATACATATATGTGGGCAGGTCAGAGAAGCCACACCTATCACCAGGGCTGCAGAAAAACATCATTAGTTCTAGGACAGGAATGACCCGATTAAATATCAGGAAGCTGCAACAAGACTGATAGGAGAGAGTTCTCCCATAGCCTTGCAGGTAAACCCAAGCAACCCAAGGCGAAGGTGAGTTGCGTAAGATGATATTGTTCCCTACGTTGTCCTTCTCCTTCCACCTCTTGCAAGCTCTCCTTCCATTCAGTGAAGCGCTCGCAGAAATAGAGCTGGAATTTGCCACTGCCCTCAGCGGAGCTGGCCCTGCGCTGCAGTTCCTGCTGGGAAGGTCACCAAGGGCCCGTTATTCTGAGGTATCTCGTAATTAAGCCACATTTCTATTTCAAATGCCTGACGGAGTTTTCTTCCGTATTAGGAAGCACAGCTCCCCCCAAATCAGCTGCGATTATCCTGAGCAACAAATGGGTTTTCCTCTTCCATGAAAAACTTTTGGGACTACTCAACTTTTTGGGGGCTAAACTTAAAATCACAAACTCTGAAAATCTACAGCATTTTGATTCAGATCCACTGAAATATATTATTGTTTTGATCGCTTACTCATTGGTTTAATGTAATTATCTTACATTTCAAAATGAGAATTTATTTCATGTGGGAGAAAAGGAGATTTTCTGGTTAGATGGCTTTTTTTTTTTATATTGGATTAAGAAATCCCTCAGTTTAACATTGTTTCAAAGAAACATCATTTTTCTAATTTTTTTGAATAATCCCTAATCCCAACTAGTTTCAAACCAGCAAGAGAACGCTAGTGGTAGACCAAAGAGACAACAAACAGGCTGAGTACGGGAGAAACCATTCMCATCCAGTGTCAAGTCCAGCAGAGCATTATCCCACACCCAGAAACACGGACCCGGCAACCCGCGCTGTACCTGCGATGTTTGACACCCGGAAAGCTTCCTGGTTCTTTGGCGTTTTTGATCGATTCTGGCTCCTTTGCTTCCCTCCCGTGGAGCGAATACTGCGAAGATGGACCTCGGTGGCTTTGAAGAAGGCTACCGTGAATGGCTGCTTGTTCTGTGGGCCGTGCCTTCCAATAAGACCCGCCAGTTTGGGATTGATGCTTTGCCCTTAATAACACAATGGACTGATAAGAGGGCCTGCAGTAACTTTTCATTTTCAGCAGACATAGTAAGGATAACAAGGAGGAGAGCTGCTGTCTGGCTGGTGAGGGTGATTCCTGGGCATGTCTGTATGCGTCGACCCACYAAGGGCCTGGACTTAATTGGCAAAGCTGCTTCTGACAAGAGCAGCTCAGCACAACTAACTTCATTTTATATCTGCGTGTAAAAGTTACATAAAATAGTCCTACATATAATTATTTTACCCTAAATCCGCTTAGCATTAACTTTTCCTGCATTCTTTAGAGGGGTTTCTTTAAGTTCACCAACCTATAATTTGAAGTGATCCTATAAAAGGAACCATAAAACTCAGCCCATAGGAACACTAAATTCCCACTGGAAGGTTATTAACTTAAAATAAAAATGCCTTGTATGACATGTTGACAGAGTTCCAGATACACTGTAGCTGAGAGAAACAAATAGTTCAGATGTTTAGAGACATTTTGCTTATTGCTGTATCTCAGCACTACTGTACCTGATAACTTTGTTCTAAAACTGTTGATTACTGTTCATGCTTCCTTCATCCTAGGCTTTTAAAATAATTTGATTTTTGGTAAAAGACGATTAGGTGGTTTCTCTGTAGAATTAAATCAGTTATGTACAAAAGATGCAAGGAGGGGGTGGCAGTGGGGAATTGAACATTTCTCCGTGTTGCCTCCAAAGGATGTCTGGGTGCTGTTGTGAAATGCAGGGGTGATATCCAGAATTATTCTGTTCCAAGCTACTGAGTACTGCTGCTAAGTCGAAGTTATCTTAATGGCTTTTGTGATCCTTTCGCTAAGGACAGAGCTGGGCCTTGTCAGCAGCAAAGCAAATATGCCAAAGGACAGCTGACACTTTCCTAGAGAAGCCCTGAAAGGCAGCCTGGCCCGGGAGAGCAGGCGAGGGGCTCTACAGTCCACTGACAAAAATTTCCTTATCTGCCTAGTTTCTGACTACCACGTGAAAAGAAGCTGGTAACCTGAAGTATTTCTAGGTAATAGTCTATAACTGCTGTTTTTAAGATGAGTAAAGTAAATGCCACGGCTAATAAATTATTGGCTTTATGGGATTATTTCCATCTTAGCTCTTGCACGTGGCCAAAAGACTGGTAAATGTGACAGAACCAGAAAAAAGGGGCTGTGGTCAACGCTCGAGGCCAAGAAATGGACTGGCCGCGGCTGGAGTCCACTCTCCGCTTTTCTAAAAGYGGGCAGCCCAGCGAGCAAGTCCCAAGCTGCAGTACATGGGATTTGCGGAGAGGACTGGCTTAAGAGGTGTTTTAATGGGAGCTTGGCAGCAGGAAGACTGCCCAGCRTGGCCAGGCCTTGCAAACTAGATAAAAGAAAACTAATCTCAGACASGGCGAAAATAGCAAATGCAAAAACTCACGTACATAGATTTATGTGTGGACACACATCAACAACTTCTTCACCTTCTGCTTAAGCTCCTTTCYGGAAACTTGTCCAAACAATTTTCATTTTAAGCATTTGAAGCTGAGTCCACAAAGTGCTTAAGCAAGTAGCTAATGCTAAATATATAAGTAGTTCCACTTGTGCTCAGGCTTTGCCAGATCCAAGCCTTATTTCCTGAAAACAAGCTCAGCTGCAGGAGTTAGAGCTCACTGAATACTGCTATGGCTTTTCCTGCCCCTTCAAAGAAGCCTTTCTGCTTCCCAAAGCTGTTTAAATGAGCAAGTACATCTACGGCTGTGGTTTGTCCAGTGTAAATTATTTTACCTTTACCATGTCTCGAGAGAGTAGGTCAGTGGTATGCAGGGAGGGGACCCAGCTTCACACTGATAGGTTTAATGGATTTGCATTAGCGCAGCCATAAGTAGCGTTTGACCAATGAATTCTTCATGTAACACCAACATGTCATGTTCAAGATCATTACAGTGGCAATGTTTCCTTGGGGGGAAAAAAGCCATGTAATGTTCTGTATGCGAAGTAGCCTATTTCTTTTTAATAAAGATGGGAAAAATCCACTTTCTAACTTTCCTATACATCCAGAAAGCAAGGTTAAACACAAGGACACRTGTGTAGTCCCCATTAGACAATGATAAACTTCTCCCAAAAGAACAAAAGCTGTGCTCTTGAACCAGAGGGCACGGCTTTATCTGCTTTTATGAAGCTGCTTTTTTAATACTGTCAAAAATGGGATYTTAAGTAATAAACTAAGTAAAGGTAAGTGGGCAGCTGCTGTTCTCACGTGCTGCTGCCGAGCAAGGCGTATCAGGTGCTGGGCTAAGAGCTCGCTGAAGGCTACTGAGTCACTTGAACACTTCTTTTGCTTGCTGCTAGAGCTGACCCCCATTTTCTAAGAGTAAACAAATGCCCTTTGATTCCACCCTAGTTATACATGTTGATAGAATTATTTGGCAAGATTATAAAGGAATACAAAGATCAGTTAAATTAATTAATTTATTTTGTATAATTTCATCTGGACAGTGCTTGTGATGTCAGAATTTTTTTTACATAGACTGTATTGGCTTCATGGTTAGAGATCTCTCTATGTAATGACAGATACAAAGAAAAGATTTTTTTTTTTTTTTTTTTTTCCTAATTCACTTAAAGCTTTGGGGGTTGCCCGAGCATATAGTGTTGCATCAAAATCCTGCTGTGTTTGCAGCATATGATTTTCATATGAAGTCCAAGTGTAAAAGCAGCTTTCTTGTTAGCGCACACAGTTGATCTAAATCCAAAATGAAACTTGGGCAGCAAGGAAGGACATGTCCTTGCCATTCAAAATAGAAAGAAAAATTCATGTGTATGGTGGAGAAATGTGAGTGCAAAGGTGTGCTGCCAGGGGACTTGGTTACAGAAGACAAGCAGACAATCGGCTCCTGTATCTCTGTATTTACTTTTTAAACACTGCCGTTAGCTTTTCTAACTTTAATGACAGGCTGATTAAAGTATTTTGTTAATCTATTTTGAGAAAGCAGCAAGTCACTTTGTGTATGATTTCAACCCTTTACAAACTCAGCTAGATTTTTCAGGAGTGTAAAAGGAAACCAGATTCCTAATTTTCATTGAGTTGAATAACAGATGAGAATGCACTTATCGCTGAACCTGGGAATTTCTGTCTTTGAAAGCTCTCTCTGTGATAGATGTAGCTGTATGCTTTTAAGGGTCCATTCCCGATTGCTCCAGCAGAGCAGATGGTTACTGTAAGCGTGTGCAAAGTTGCAGCATTTCCTTAGATGCAGGATCCTGAAAAGTCTCCACTGAAATCTGTAACATATTCATAAATCAGCTGCTTTCCTCCTTAATGCTGAAAAAAGGGATTGACTTTTGCTGTAAAATCACTAGGTGAGGATGGGGGAAGACAGAGCGATAAGAAGACTTTATYGGTAGAAGAATGTGAGTGTGATACTCTAGGATCCATACTGTTTAAGCCTACTAAGCCTACTTCCAGCTATCGCTGTTCTGTGGACTCTGGGCTGGGTCTTGATGGTTTTCCTAGATGTGAACCACAGTTGAACAAATGTGCCATGATTGTGGACACAACTTCTGTACTTCCAAGTATTTCCTTTAGGAGGCAAACTGGAAACTAAAAACAAGTATTTGAAAACGGGTTAAGCATGTCTTGGCTGTTAGTTTGCCTTACTGTTTTAGCTTTAAGAGTTAAGATTAACTTGTAAATCAGGTTGAATTTGAATCCTTATACAGAGATGGTAAAAGTCATCTGTCATTGGGGTGGGGACTAGTAACTTCCATGGTGAAACTCCTGCTTTGTACTTGTGTTTGGGTTTCTGCATTCACTGATCACTCAGAAAGGGCAGGTTAAAACAAACCCTGTGCACCTCTCTGCGCGGTCTCACGTGAGTAAAATCACCCTTTCATGTAAATGACTCTCCATAGGTTGCCTGTTTCAAAACTGCTTTGCGCAGTCTTTATGCAAAATACTACTTACTGGAAACGTTCAGAGTGTTGCATAAAAACCAATAGCAAGTGATATCATAGATGCAAATCTGGAGAATGAAAGTATGTCCTTAGATAACTACATTCAGAGTATTTATAATAGTCTTGAGCT
Source organism: Phoebastria nigripes (assembly GCA_035582835.1). NCBI lineage: Eukaryota > Metazoa > Chordata > Aves > Procellariiformes > Diomedeidae > Phoebastria > Phoebastria nigripes. The sequence goes on along the minus strand of JAYKAV010003388.1, from coordinate 1,282,840 downwards.
GGGTTTTGCTTAACCTCTCCTGTGGGGCAGCCAGGCAGTTCCAGATGGTCCCAGGTCCTGTAACCCCCCAGAAGATCCAGGATACTTTGGTTTCCTTGCACAAGTCTCCAAGTGAACATCAAGTGAACTTTAAGACAAAGCAGCATGACTTTTTAAGTTAAGACCTGGCTAGGAAAATTCCCCGCCTGATTCTAAACACATCCTTTCTGGAGATGTTTCAGAGTCACGTCTTCCCACCCATTCCCAAACCTCACAGGTTTGTACCATGAGCATGCTGCAGACCTTGGAGTCCAGACCAGGCATGACTTTACTAGTCATTTCTACTGCTACAAAGGAAATTAAAATGGTTCCTAGCTGTTTTCTGAATCTGAAGGGACTTCTGTGCCAGTTAACATCAGCCTTCTACATCACTCAGTTGTGTCTTTTCGCACATAGCAAAGTTTCTTCCTCTTGCTTCGACTGGGTTGCACTACCTGCAAATCAGCCAGCAGTGTATACGTATCTCGACAGGGATGTGTACATAGCTAATACTGAAATGACTGCAGACAGGTTACCAATCTGTTAAAGCATTTGAGTACATCCTTAACCTGAAATATGTCTATGGATTATATTTTTATTATTGTTATTTGCATTTTAGGCAAACTCAGGAAAAACATGCTTAAGAAATCCTATTCAAAAGAAAGAGTACTGAATGCTTAAGGCTTCCCCTGGCTGGGAATCATATACCTGAAATGGAGACTCACTGATTGATGTTGGTGTCTGACACTCACCATCGATGCCTTCCACGGATAGCTGCAGGCCAAGATTGTGTTGGGGATTCACCACCCAGTGATTACTGGTTGCAGTAATGTCAAACACCAGCCACCCTTCTTCTGCAGCCCAGATTGTTCGAGAGTCAAGCAGGAACAAATCTGAATCCCTGAAAAAAAGAAGCATAATTCCCAGTTACCGGGCTTTCCACTGGAGTCTCTATCGACATTCACATACATGCTTTAAGCAACACACTTGGTCGGCCTTTTCAGCGATAGGCAGATTATGCCAGAGCTGGGCTGGTGTGCTTTCCTGTCTGATCACCTTCAGATGAAGCGCTTTTCTTCTCTTTAAAAAAGGGAGGATGGGTTGAAGCAGAGTTGAGGTGGTTTTGGGTTACTTTGCTGTTACAGTTAACCTTGGAGCTGCTGATGCAACTTCAGAAAAAATGCTTGCCAGGCACAGATCTGCAAAATTATTGTTTGCATATGCAAACTTGGTAATTGGGCAGACAATGCTGCTCATTATCCTTTCCGCACATAATTTCCTGACTTTTATGCATAATTGTAGCATTGGTGCAAGCCAGCTGGAACACTGGTGTGCATATATTAACATATGTAATGGTTTTTTAAATTTGTTCATCTGAGGTTACAGATAATTGATTGAGGCAATAACCCTCTGCACAGTCACAGGTCTGCACTACTTTGGGTGGCAATTTTCTTTCAATTCATTGCTTGAATTTTTTAAAGGCCACTGCTGGGTTATTCTGGTTGAAGAACTAATACCAGAAAATGAGAAAGATCAGAAATAGAGAGGATTTCATGCATTTGAAAAGGGTGAAATCATTCTGGATTTACAAAACATTTCCTGGCAAATTTCTGTAAAATGAAAATTTGAGAAAACACAGGTTCTGTAAAGGAAGGAATCTTCTCTTATCAGAAATTAAGAAAGAGATAAAACTTGGATGAAAAAATTGCATAGTGGTGCAGTTCCTTTAAAAAAAAAGACTTTACAAGAAGAACAAAGAAACACGGTGGAAGTGTCTAGACAAGTCCAATAAGAGCTGCTTTTGTACTGTGCACAAACATGATAACTTGTTTAAGTGTAATTATATCCTTTTGAATGAAGAAATATCCTTGGAAAATCCTTTAATCATGTCCTCAAAGCTTAAAGAAGCCTTATTAATTTTGTCACTATTGATTTGTCAGTGCAAAAAATATAAATAACTTAGTTTATACAGTGCCTCTTGTTTGCATGAAATATCAAGTGATCAAAAATGAATCTGAGAAGTGCTGTCAGCATAGAGGCTTTTGTCTTGTAGCTTTTAGTGATTCTTTTCCCTGTGAGATACCAAGAAATTAGAGGCTTTTGTCCCACACAGCTGACTCAAAACAGAAATGGAGTTTTATTGCAATGTTTTTACTATCTAGCTTTCCTTTCAACCTTTGTGGGCCAGGGCGTATAAGAGATGATGGCTTTCCTCCGTGAGCTAATGGATGTCGCCGCCTCTGGCTCTGTGCTGGCTTACACGAAATTAAACTTCTGAAATTAGTTCCCGCAGAGCACGTGAGCACGTCGCCCAGCGTGCGTAAAAGGAGGATTCTGTCGTTTCATCACCAATGCACGATGGTATTAACCTTTGGATACGACAGGGCTGAATATGTAGATACAGCCAACGCTGCTGAGGGTGCAATTAGTGCTGCATGTGGCAGCCTGAGGGAAAGCAGTGGCTTTCTGTGTCAGCTCAATTAGAAAGAGGAGGCAAGGTCTGATGCTTGCAAGAGATGTTTTGCAGGCGTGGGATTGTAACAACTGCAATTCCTCCCTTCACCCAGCACGTCCCTGCTATGGAGGAAGGCACGGGAGAGGGAGTTTTGCTTTCTTTTAAACAAAGTTTTGGTTTGTGGAAGAAGCCCTACATCAGAATTGAACTTGCTGCAACACTTTCTTGCTAACACATAGGGGCCCTATGGGGGAGTATTTTGGTGATGTTTGGGCAGCCAAAGCAGGTGGCTCAGGAAGGGAGCATGGTGCAGCGATGGAGAGCCTCAACCCAGGTGTTGGGAGCTGCTCTCTGAAGCTCAGTCAGCTTTGCTGGGTGCACCTAGGACAGCTGAAGATAAACAGTACGGATAACCCCCTCCTTCCACATACACATTAGTTACAGGAATGTAAGATGCTTGAACTCTAACCGGGGGACAAATTTCCTGGGGTTTCATCCCCACCCAGAAGCAATGGCCCTGTTCCCACTGTGCATGACGCAGCCGTGTGGACACCTCCCGCCCTTCCCTGTTTACAACACGCTGAACAAAACGCATCCCAGAGGAGTCGAGGACGAGGGAGTAGTACGGATTGGCCCGTTCCAATGGCTGAGTCCAAGTTTCCAGAAGTAAAGGGTTTTTATATTCACATACTGCATCATTTAAGCATGGCCCCTGACTGGAACTCATGATTCACACAAGGTTTAGTTAATAGGGACTTGGCTTGCTTGGTTTTTCTCCCTTGTACTTTGCAGGTTGAAGATAATAGCAATAATGATAACTTTTTTTGTTTTTAGCTACTGCTCAACTGCAGTATTAGTCAGAAAAACCAGCCTTTAAGCTTCCCATGCTGACATGATGCAATCAGGGTAACCAGACAACATGAGGCATCAAGTACCAGGGTGAGTCAGTCTGGGAAATTGTATAATGCGTTTGTTTTCCTGTAGTTACAGCAATGTACAAACAATAGGCCTGGAGGGGAAGCCTGAAGTGAGAGAGATCAAAGGGACCCACTAAAGGGAAATGTCCTTCCCACACACACTTGGAACATTTGGACCCAGAAAGGCCCCGTGTCAGATGCTCTCTGGAGAAGTTCAAGCACTCCTGGATTAGCACTTTCCACTCTGGCCCACCAGCAGCAGCCAGGGATGGGATGCAAAACCTGACTGGTGTTGCAAGCGAGGCTCCTGAGACTGTGGCGCCTGTTCTGATGAAAAGAAACCTCTTATTCTTTTAAAAAGAACAACCTCCCTTTAAGCAAAACGCCCTGCTCTCCAAAGACTTATGGCAAACGGCGTTAAATCACTAGCCAATAGACAGCAAGCCCTTTAGACATCATTGTTGGACAAGACATAATAAACATAGCAAAGAAATGTTATTCTTCTCAGACTTAAAATTTGCTCTGAGGGCTCCCGTCTAATGAGTTGCCATATGAGACAGTGCTAGTTAAGTCTAACTAATGTGGCTGGTTTGGGTTTTAGGTTTGAGATAAAGATCTAAGCACAAAGGAAAAAGGTTTCTAGTGCACATCTCACCCTCTGGTACCTTACCTACCAACTGTACGCATATTTAGAGCATTCTTGGAGCAGTGTGAATAATGGCTCTGCAACCAGGAGGCAGAAAAGCACTTTGGTTCCTTGGCCCTGCATTCAATCCCTTCATTTGAGAACTTCAGAGCATGTGAGAAACTGTACTGAACCTCCTACCAGACCAAGAGATAGGAAGAGGCACGTGATCCTCATTTTACAGAAAATTAAGCTGGGACATGGAAATGTTAATGTCTAGATTAGAGTTACATAAATGATGAAGTCTGGATCCAGACCACAAGTATGTTTTGTTGAGACCACATCAAAATGGCTCAGCGTTCAAAGTACTTACATCAGCGGGAGTGCCAAAGCTTTTAGCAATGATAAAACTCAGGGCTTTCAGCTCAATTTTTTCAAGCATCGGGCTGTCGATGGAGCCTAAGATGAGGACAGGAGGTTGGCACTTGTCTACTGATCGCTTTGGTAGTGTCTGGCGCTGGATGCCAGAAAGGAGAGGCACCTCCCGTTAGCACTCCCAAAAATTTGTCTACAGGTCATGTAACTGCTGTGTGGTCTATGAAATTTCCTTAGCGAACTCGGTGTTTTCTGGACTCAAGGGTGAATAACAAGTATTGCAAAGTGAGGGTGGCTGAGGAGGATGCATGTGAGACCGTGTCTGGAAAGCAGATGGGGTTATGGCGGTGGAAGGGCTGTAGCTGTCAAAGGGCTGTGTGTCACCAGGCATGTGGAGGGTGGGTGGCATGAGTGGGGTAAGAAAGGGAATCACAGRGGATTAGTGGAAGAGAAAAGGACTGGAAGAAGTGAGGTTTGTGGGGGTGAGTGGAGAAGTAAGGGGAGACAAAATACAGAAAAGGCAAGTAGGAGTATCCTGAAAGGAAACAGCGAGGAAGAGAATTGCCACGTTGCAACACAGTAATTCTAAGATAAGAAAAAGGATTAACAACCAAGAAGCTTAATGAAAATAGTACGTATGGGCTCTTTGCCTTTTGCTGGGGTATTTTTTTRGCCTCTAGGATGCACTTTGGTTCGTAGCCATAAACACTAGAAACGTATCCAAAAATCAGAAGTGCAGTATCTCTCCTAATCACCTGCCTTGATGAGTTAGGGGATGAGAAAGAACATGGACTAACAAGGAGACTCAGTGAAAACAGGAGTTGGCAATTCTGCCATAGCAAGGGAGAACAGGGGATGAAACTCTGCATTTATAAGCTATAATGTCCATAGTGCTCTAGGGTAGCCCTCTTACCAAACAGCACCTGCTTTTGCGTCTGTTTTCTTCACTCACTTTCCCCATCCACCTCATCAGCTCTGTTATTTCAAGCTGCTGGTTGACAAGGGGTAGTAAACACTAATGAGCACTGCCAAATGGGATAAAAATAAATGGGAAGAAGGACAGGCAGCGGAAGAGAAGGTGACTCTCAGAGACTTTCATTACATTGCAAGCCAAGCTGATTTCTGTGACGTGCTGGCACTCRGGGTTGGGGGCAGACTTGGAGCCCTGGCTCACCTGGCTGTGTCCTGGCAGCAGCCAGCCCAGGGCTACTGCCAGCAGGTCCTGCAGTCCCCGGCCTGCGTTCAGGTAATCTGCCAGCCCAAAGAGCACACCGAGGCTGCCCGGCAGCTGCACCACTTTAATCCCTACCTGCTAGTTTGAGGAATTACAGATCTAGCAGTGTTTTAAACAATAACCATACTGTGACACCTTGCAACAGACTTCGAATTGCTTTACAAATATGGGTCAACCCTCCCGCTTCCGTTTTAAAGTGGGAAGCACTTGAGGCACAGATATGTTAAATGTCTTACTGACTCGGCATAAACAACAGCCACTAAGCCAGGAGCATAATCCTATCCCGTTGACTGGTATTCTAACCCRAGAGGGGCTGTCTGGGTCACAGGCATGGTGCAACATAGCAAGTTTACTAACAGGCAGCCCAAGGACAGAGCTGGTATAGGGGGATGGGGCAATTCATGTCCAGGTTTGAGCAGGTGGAGGGAGGAGAAGGCAGAAGGGGCATCCTGGGAGGGTGAGAGGAGATCTGGGGTTAGAAGACATCTGTTCGGATTAAAAAACTGCAGTATCCAGATTCCAGTTTGCTTGGTGTCATTGCTTAAAGTCGGCTGCAGCTGTCCAAAGACAAGCTTAGGAAAATATTTTTCAGACTTTCCTACTTTGAGAGGGCCCCAGGATCTCCCTGGGCCTCTCCCTGGCACGTTTGCAACACCCTCTGTGCACAGACCTGATGCAGCCCTCCTCCCCCACCTTCCCTTCCCCGCACGCCTGGGATCCCCTGCTCATCCTTCCCTCTCCCTCCCCACTGATTAAACCCTCCCCATGCCCCCGGGGAGGAGCCGCCAGCCAAACACAGCCTGGGGTCCGCTCCAGGTGAGGGGATGGCCACAGCAGGAATACAGTTTGCTGGAGGTGGTTTCCAAGGACTGGTCTGAAAACTGGCTGTACTGCTAGTGAAACAGATCTGTGTAAATTTTGTTGAATCTTGGGAGAAATTAAATTCACTTTAAAATTTCAGCAGATTCTTAATTCTGTTTTGTGTGTTTCTAGCAGTCGTGTTCCCTTTCCAATGTAGTGTTCGAGAAGGGTAAGATCTAGGTTTCAAAGACTGATTAAAAGTGGCAATGGGAGTTTGTTCCAGAGAGATGCAACATGTTTCCTAAATATGAAGCCTCTTGTAAAAGCAGTGCTGAGAGAAATGAGGTTATATGTATATCTCTGACACTTTATATACAGCTGTTTCTATTCAGCATTGAATCGCTGTTCATTAGTGCATCACTTAGCTGAGCAAGAGCCCACTGGGGTATGCAAAATGCCTCCTGCAGCTACTCAAGTGCCTGTGAAGAGTTGTGCCTTGCTAAGCGAGTTCAAGATTTGTCAGAGGTTTTGCAGGCTGCAGTGGCTTTTAGGAATGGTCTGAAAGAGATAACTAGATGCAGCTCTGTTCTTGGAGAGCTACAGGGTTTCCATGCTAAAGTTCCCTTGCTACTTGCTAAGATGTGAGTACAGTTATCAACTGACTTGCAGATACATCACAAAAAAACCCCCAAAGCTATTGTCAGTACCTTTCTAGATGCTGTTAGTACTTGCAGATACTGTCATGGTGCTGGGGCACAACGTTAAAACAAACTATACCCTTCTTTGCTGCGCCATCCCTAGAATGATCACACTGGTGCTTACAAAAGCTCCAAAAAGAAGGCACATCTGCTTCACGGGTTGGGTGGGCCTAAGCCTTTCTTAGTTACTAGAATTACATATTTCAACCCACAACATGGAAACAGACTCCAATGAACGGGAGAAAGGGGTCTGGAGAGGGGCTCAGGTTTGATCTGGGTGCAGAAGTGGTGTAGTTTGAAGCACAAACTAAAGTGTTCCAGCTGCAAGTCAAACCCAGGAATGCATCGTGCAAGATCTTATTTTTCTGTAGGGCTGGTAACATGAGCATTCAACTCRTTCACTGCCTTTGAAGCCTGTGAAATCCGTAATGGCCACAAAGTGAACATGTAGCAACTACATTTCAATTACCAAAGGCTGGTCAAGTACCTAGCTTTATTCTCTCCCGTAACAAAACTCCCATYGACTTCAAAGGGGTTGGGATTTACTCCACAGTGGAAGTGCTGGGTCCAATGAAATCGGAGATGTAACTCTGGGACGAGGTATTTTAGCTTCTGAAGGTGCAGACAGATGGGCAGGATGAAGCTCTGATGTTGAGGGGAGCTATACAGCCTGCATTTTTTCTGCAGCTTCAGGTTAATAAATTGAGGATGATGCCCGGACTGATAATCTGCCCCAGAACTGCATGGGCACTTTTTGAAAATACACAAGTTCCTATCAATTGCAAGAGGAGTTAGGTATCCAACCTGCTTAGCTGCTGTTAGAAACCCCACTACATACCTGCGTGTCTCTTCAGCACTTAAGTCCCTCTGAAATTCTTGCTTTGGCCATTGCTTACAACAATGGTGGAGAGTCTGAGGGTAATGGGTATTTCTTTTGCAAAGTAGTTCACAAACTATTTCATGATTCCACTGTAAAAGTATCACAGTTCATTTTTCTCAGGCTCATATCCATAAGCTTTATTTTGACATGTTCCCTGCTTAGGTGCYCGAGATAAATGACCTTCAACACCTTGTAGCAAGCCTTGTGCCCTGTGATGTGCGCTCCCTAGCAGTGGAATCTGCTTTGCTTTCCCACAGCACCCAAGAGGGAGGAAGAGGGAGGAGACGGAGCCTTGAGCAGCACCCGGCTCCCTGACGGCAACCTTTAGTTCCCACTAGCAGGGTTTGTGACCACAAACAGGGACTTGATGTCCTGCTGCTCAGCACCCTTCTCAAGCCAGTCACTGGCTTTATAAAACTCTTTCCCAGGCTTTTGGGTGAGTGAACMATGAAGACCAAACAGAAGTTTGACGTGAGTCACTGGACTTTAAGTTATGCACACGAAAGCTTTGAGACGTTTTATATTAGTCAAAACATCAACTGTTTTCACAGTGTTTATGATATTAGGAACATTTTTGTTCATGAAGGTACTTGTTTGCTTAAAGTGAATAACTGATGCTTTGTGCCTAAAGAATGCTGTACATGCCTTTTTGTAAAGAAGATGTTGCCAGTTTGAAAAGCTTGCCTTGCAATGGATTCATAGACTTGGAAAGGCCAGGAAGAATATTTGAACATTTAGTCTGGTTTCCTATAAACACCTGTAATAATATCTTCAGTTTGACAGAGATATAATTTCAGTTAGTCAAAGTCCAGAGCGGCATATCATCTGCTACAAAGGACAGGGCTGGGCTCTCATTTTTACTGCCAGGGTCGTTAGGTCTCTATCTGCCCATGACTGAGCAGGCGGATGGAAGAGAGCTCCCACCCTGTGTTCAAATGTCGGCACTATTGAGGGGCAGGATTTCAGAAATAGTCTGCTGTGGGTGCAGCTGTTTGTCTGGAAAGACCTATGCCTGTATTTTTCACCGACAATAAATTGCAGACAAGAGATGTTGCTGGTTAGATACCTACCAACCTGTCTGAACTCGTAAAGCAAGTCATTAATTGTTGAACTGCTCGTACTTATGGTTTATTTGAACTGAGGGCACACCATCACACCCTCCAAACTGGAGGATCATCTGAGGTTTAACTGAAAATCAAGCCTTCAGTGTATCTGATGGTCTCTTCACCCTCAAAGGAAAAAATCTCCAGTCAGCCTCAGCTTGGGCTTTCCAGCTGCATCCCGTGCTGGTTTTGTGGCCCTAGAAGCTGTCCTGATCTCTGCTGCGTRTTGCTGTGTTATGAAGGAGAGACGATGCTGCGGCTGCCTCTGGGGAGCCTGGCATTGACCTTCTGTGCCTTGGTGCACTTAAACAGGAGGTGGACGTCGCAGGTGGGGGGCACAGGCCTGGAGAATACCCGGTGTTTCAGATCCCAAAAGGCAATTCCAGCAACCTCCTGGGAGACCCCACTGCTCTTGTATCATCATAAGAACACAGGGAGAGGGAAAACCCTTTGGTTTTTTGTTGGCCATTGTACCTGCCGTGCTCTAGGGAGAGGAATCTACAAAGCCAAATGCGAGCAAAGGTTTTCTTGCCTGCGTGGGGGGGAGGGTTTGGCTTTGTTTTGCTCTTGTTGCTAACAACGTCAGATGGGTCTGACTTCCAGCCTGCTCAGGATGAGACAAACAGCCAAGGAAGCATCAAAGTGAATGGGTGTTTTTTGATCAACATTGGAGAGAGTTTGTTTTCTTTCTCCACTTGCCCAATGACACACTGACTTGGATGACTGGTCTGTGACAGAGCCGGTTGGAAAATGTCAGTGGAAAAATGCAGAAAAAGAGCAAATATTTTTACAAATGTTAGCGACAATATTTTTACCTTTGGTCAATCCAAACCAACAGGAATATTTTTTTAGGACAAACTGTTCAAAACTCACCATTGCCTGTGCCAAAATGTATGCAAAGGGTGAATACGCACAAGCACTCATTAAAAATAGTGTTCCTGTGGTGAATATGATGCAGTAAAATTGCATATAATCTTGTAGCTGGAACATCTGTATAATTAGCAAGATTCCTCACCTCTTCCAGCCAGTGGTTCATGTATATGCCTGCCCTTTGCATACATTTTTTCCTTTAGGAATAAGAATTTGTGAAGGAGACAGTCTGCAGAAACACTTGCTGCTCCACACAKAACTGTACCCAGTGGGTACCTTGCAGCCCTCTCTAAACATAGTTTTAACAAACCTGTGGATGTATCATTGTAAAATTAAGGTAATAAATGTCATCCTAACTCTGTCAGTAAGATTCCTAGTGGGCACCTACCTCGCTCATCAGGATCTGAAGGAGAACTTCCCTGGCATCTGATGAGGAAGGACATTTACTCCAAGAACAGGTTTTTGCCAATTCCCTAATGCCCTGGCACACTGGTTAGGGCCTCTTCATCTGCCAACACATCTCTCGCTTCTGCTCTTCCCAAGAGTGAAAAGTCATCCCTGCAGGCTTGTACCTAAATAACCTACTCAAGAAATACAGCAAAGGGAGGCTTCTATCTCTGGAAGGGCCTAAGATGGAATAAACTTAAATGCTTATGGTAAACAGGACATCTAATGGGTCCTATGCACATTTGTGGCTTGTTGCCTCCTCCTTTAAGAAAGCCTGGTTAAAATGTATAGTTTGAATTATCATTGTTTGATAAAAATAGATTAATATTAGCATAGTCCCCAAACCCTGCAAATAATTGTGTCATTAGAAATGCCAAGAGAACCATGAGTTTTAAGCCATACAATTAGAATTTCAGATGTGGAAGAAAACACACCAGTGGTTAAATACTTTTACCATACAGCAAAGCCGGTAGAAATTCTCACCATTTAAAAATGTTGAAAAGGTCTCCTGTCATATTTCAATTTTTTTCTGCATTTTTATTAGCTCTTATAAAAATATAAAGCCAGAGTCCTGATTACAGTTTTTTTTTCTTACCCTTTTGGACTTTCCCCTTTTTAAATCCCTAGTGTTTCTCTTTTCATAAACCTAAATTAGGGCTGTAGTATTATTACCCCATATTTAGTAGTCCTAAAGAATAACTTCTGACTAGCATGTGACTGTAAATACTTTTCATGTAAATAAATGCAATTTCACTTTTGGTAGGATTTGTATGTAAAAGAAATATGTGCAAATGAAACTAAGTGCCTTTGATAAATGGTTTGGGATTGCTGATTAATTGGAACTAAAAACAGATGAGAAAATTGAACATATGTTCTTATTCAAGTTCCCTGGAGGATTTGTCAGGGAGCTTGGCATACATTAATAATTGCTTGGAATGGATTTAATAGCTCATCTTGTAGTTTTGCACACGCAAAACAATCAGTCAATATAAAAAGCATGGTGTCATCTGTCTTTGTTAATTAGGGATCTTGAACGCCTTCGGTAATAAAGGCTAGTAATTAAGCTACAATTAGAAAGGAAGCATTCGGATGTGGTTTTGCCACCTCAGGATCCATAAGCAGCAGGAGGAAGAGGGTAGGTCTTCCAGAAATCTTGAAATACTCTGAGTTTATGATCTTTTCCTGCACTAGCACACGGCCAGGCTTGTTGGCTCCTCAGCTACCGAGTGCTCCCAGGGACAAGAGCGACAGCGCTGGGGATGCTCCTTGGGGCGCGCGGAGGCTCACAGGGCGCCTTCTCCCCATGCCCTCGGAGGCTGACCACACATGGCAGCTACGTGCCCACTGCATTAGCATTGACTGAGATTTCACTGTACAACCCTGATGCCTAAACCCAGCTCTTCAGACACTTTTGCTGATGGCACCAGTATTTCTAAAAGTATTGGACGTAACTCTCTGMAGGAACATACTGTGCTGCGCTTTCATCAGGATTTCCCCGTGTGTCACTCACCTTCCAGGGTGCTCCTGGAGTACCTGGTAGACACTAATCTGGAACGTTTCATTATCAAAGCGTTCGCGGATGTAATCCTTATATATCCTGAACTCGGCAGCCGTCACCGCTTCCCCCTCTGGGATTCTGGAGAGATCAAACCTGAACTCTCGGTAGTGGCAGCGCTGATGGTGAAACTCTCTGTCATGCTCCACTGAAACAGAAAAACAGCCCATTAGCCACCTGCTTTGTTCCCTTTCCCCTCGCCATCAAACAAGCTTGCGAGTTGCCACAACAGAAAAGGGCAAGAATATCTGATTGCAGCATCTCATGCTGTTGTTCGGTTCATTAAAGCACGTAGGAAATACATGACTCTATCTGGGCTATTATAAGCATATATGTGTTTATCAGACTCTCTTTGAAACAGTTTTACAGCTGGCTGGTACAGGGTGTGGGTGACCATTGTGTTTTAACGATTTTTGGCAGCTTCGTGCTTGACAAGTGACTCTGGACATTTGCCACTGATAACGACCAAGCTGCTGTGGGAAGGAGCTGAAAGAAACAGATGGGGCTTTTCAGGAGTGCTGGTTCTTGGCCTGACTCTGCTTCTGAAAATTATACACACACACACACACACACGCATACCCGCACACATATATACACAAATTCCAGTTCTTGAGGCTTTTCATGCTGGAGACCCACATTCGGTGCCAGCTGAATTCGTCATAGACCCAGCGCCCCGCTTTGAAGGGTTGAAGCTTTTATTTTAAAGCATCTTTAGCGATCAGGGCTGTGAAGCAAATGTTCAAAGCAAGRACCTTCTTCCACCTCCCAACCATGACCATGAAATTACAAGAAGTGCCAGAGTCCTCCCAAGACAGCATTAGGATGGTGCGTTATCCCACCGAGTGACAGATCTGCTGTCATTCTGATGGGCAGCTGATGGTCTGGTGTAACACTGCTTGTGGATATTGAAGCCGAGGGTCAGTGTTGTGAGAAAACAAAGATTTCGAGGCTGTCCTTCAGCAAGGGGGAGGAGAGGTGTCAGTGCCCCATCCCAGCACATGAAGTGAAGCACCCTTCTTGGAACAAATTCCAAATTAAACAGACAAGTCGCACAATGGAAAATGGGGAAACAGAGGTATAAGGGATGAACTGACTTGCCAGAGGTCACACCGCACGACATTTTAAGAGCTGAGGTTTGAACCAGGGACTTCCCGTATGTCCCAGTCCCGTCGTCTGTCCACTTGACCTCCCTGCAGCTCGACTGCACAATTCAAGTAGTTAGCTCTGAGATTTTCTTGGCAAAGAATATGTGTCTTTCTACAGGCCTGATTCTCTTCTGGCAGCAGTAAATCCATTGTGTAAATCCATTGACTTAAATGGAACTACTCCTGAAAAAGAGGAGTTTCAAGCCTGAGTCTGGAAAGTCCTATTTAAATTCACAGCGCTGCACGGTACAAATGTATATCGGCACTCGCGAGGGCCTCCCCCGTGGCAGGGACGGCGCGTGGGGAGCCTCCGGGAACCGGGCTGTGTCCAAGCGCTTACACGGAGCAGGTTCAGTGCTGCTTTGCTGGCCGAGATTCGGCAGCTGGCCACGGGCTTTTCCTCCTCTCGCACATTACTTCTGCAAGGAGGCCAGGGCTCACAGTCTGCCACTGTATGATCGCTGTTCAGGGAAATACTTCAGAGCTCTTACTAATAGCTGGGATTCATCTTAGAGGAGTTTTTAGGTATGAAACCCCTAAACTTTCCAAGACAAAGGCAATTAAGTTCAGCAAATGGTTTTATAGGTTAAGCAGTCTTAGCATGCACCGAATGAACAAAGTTATAGTTGCACCTCTAGCTATAACATCTTGTACAGCCTCAGGAAGATCACTCAGTCTCTCATACCCTGGAGTGGGGGAATATTGTGAATATTCACCAGTAAAACACTTGGCAGGCTAAAACTGTCCTATAAGTGCTAGCAACACTATTAAATGTGCCTCAATCCCTTTCCTCCAAAGTATTCTCAGCAGAATAAGATATAAAGAGTATGATTTCAGTCTCAAAGGAATTTGACTGTGCCAAAATTACAGAGGGGAGGAAAAAATATTTTAATATGGAATAGCTCCTTTAACCACAACTATAGAAGAATGAATATAATGTTGTGTGGTTTTAGTTATATTACGGATAACATCACCAGGAGGGTGTAGTATAGAGAGGTCTAGCAGTAGGATGTACCAATATGATTTGCTTCCAAAGACATGGGAAGGCTGAATTTTCAAAGGAAGGTGGGTGCAGCTTTTCAGTGTACATATGTGATGACAACTACATCGGCCAACACCGGTCTTTAGCTGCACTTCATACACAAAGTCTGACAACAAACACATGAAGATGAAACTTTTTCGGGTGCTGCTAGACTTCACAGTGATTCCCACTGCAGAGCCCTAGAAAAAATATGTCATATTAGTATGAAAAATTAACAGCCAGGGTCATAAAATAAAGAGCCCCGAAGTTTGAACTTTCCCATGCTTTGCAGATGTTTGGATATAGGGTTTTGGCCTGAGCCATCTTTAGTGTTAAAGCAAACATTCCTGTGGCTATAGTCATTAAGATCATGAAAATATGTGGATATGTAACTGAAGAAAGAATCCCAAGAAACCCTTCAACTTGGTGTTTATTGTTTTTCCCCTTTTTCTTTGCACTCTGGACCTATCTGCTGACCCAGAAGTAACAAATCCTTTCAGAACTAATTTATGAGAAACACTGACCCTGAATCAACATCTGTTGGATGACTGCAGTAAATCTTATTACATAATTAAACACCAAAATCTACGTTAAAATAACGTTAAGGGTCTGACTTGAACTCATAAAAGCAAGAGTCTTCATTATGAAGGCTGAAATCCTATCCTTAATTCATGCTGCTGTGCGTTGGTATTTGTGAACATATGGTACAGTATATAGGATCGTGCACTTTTTGTAGACCCCAGTAATACCTTAAGCGCAACAGCACGAGGTAAGCAGGGGAGCGCTCAAGAAGTCTGAGTTTCCTGGGTTTGATGGGTGTTAGTCAGACCTTTGACAATACTGCAACTGGGTCGTTTCCAATTAATTACCTGAGGAGTTTGAACGGGGGGAGAGGGGGAGTGTTTTAAGAAAAAAAAAAAAGAGGAGGGGGAGAGTGGTATTTTAAGTGTTCACCAAAACAGTCAGGAGAATTGCTACAGCTCTTTGAATACGACTGTAGTTTTGCCGTTAGATCTATAAAATCCGTGATCCCTATTGACACAACATACCATAATGAGAACCTTTTGGTCATTCTTGAAGGACTTAATCTCAGCTGTTTGTCAGCCATTATGTGTTAAATGCTCCTTTAAAAGTTGCCAAGCAATATGAGTATTTGCTGGGTATACTTAATAGCCCTTCTGCCCGAAGAACTTGAACTCATGTTTGTCCCAGGTTCATAGTTCTTACAAATCACTGCTACCCAAAGGCTTTTGGTGAATGGTTTTAGCCCAGTTCCTAATTTCAAACATTGGAAATTCCAGCTCAGAAACTGTCACAACTCAAATGCCTTGGCAAGGCAGCTGCTTGGAGAGGAAGCCAAAGCTCTGGATGTGCAATCAAAGGTTGTAAAATATGAAAAGGAAGAACACCCTTGAAAAATAATTCTGCTATGAAACAGACTGTGTGTCTTAGCTGTGGGAAAACAGTGGATTTCCTCTCCTAAAGAAACAATCCAAAGTCACTCACAGGTGATGCATGTGTAAATGCGTGCCTCTCCTCATTTCTAGAAGTGGTATTGCATTTTGGAGGCACAACCACTGTAGACAAATTATGACCTAATTTAACACATGGCTCAAAAATCTGCTGGTGCAAAATAACTCTTGGGCATGGTGAGTGTGGCAGTTAATCATAGCTACGGTAGATGGGGATCATCAGACACTCCCTTTGGCATAGTCCTTTGGGAAAGGAAAGGTCGAGACGATGGGACTTGGGAGCTGTAGGATGGAGGCAGACAACAGATTCATGAGAAAATAAGCAAGACACCAAAAAGCGTGCAGGACAATTTAGGTGATCCAACCAAAACAAGCACATATCTTAGGTTAGTGGTTATCAGTAAATTTGCCACACCTCTGTTGCAAATATGCAAGTAGGCTCAGCATCTTTGAAAGTCTGTCCTTGACTATCTGTCCACAATCTGAATGCTGTACAGACTGCACTCGTCTATCTGATACAGATAGGGTTCCGATCTCTCTGAAGTCTTTTGTCTCTCCAGACTGACTCTGTTGTGGCATTATGGTGATGCAAGAGGAGGCAGGACAGCATAGTTGTGCAACAACAGGGATGGTTAAAAGAAAACAGGATGGATACATGTGCTCAGGTGTGAAGTAGCCAGGTATCAGATCCAAAAATATGAGAAAGCTGGAGATAAAATGTCGACAAATACTTGGTACTTGTTTTGACATGTCCTAAAGTGTACTCTTCAGATACAAAACTTGAAAACATTAAGATGCAGAGATGAAGAAGTGTAGTTGTTGACATCTAGAACTCGGAGCAATACAATTGAAACCAGTACTAAAAAAGTAATGTTGGACAGAAAAGCTTGTGATCCTGGTTGAACACCCTAGGGTACCCAAACTTCTAAAACAAATGACACATCACATAAAGCTGGGAAACTTGAACTGATCCCATGTTTGGTCATTTTCACAGCAAAATATGTTGAGACTAGAAATAAGAGCCCTGACTATTTTCAGCTTCTTTGTAAATCACTACTGGTAAGTGAAAAGCCGACCTGAGCTGATTCTGTAAACACTGGTT
Organism: Phoebastria nigripes; assembly: GCA_035582835.1. Classification (NCBI taxonomy): domain Eukaryota; kingdom Metazoa; phylum Chordata; class Aves; order Procellariiformes; family Diomedeidae; genus Phoebastria; species Phoebastria nigripes. The sequence goes on along the minus strand of JAYKAV010003388.1, from coordinate 1,266,122 downwards.
GGACCACTGGTTTTGTAATACGGATTGATGGTAGGCAAGGCATGATACATGACAGCAAAGATTATTTTGAGACATAGCTTGCAGTAGTTATTATTTCTCTCTACACATACCAAAGAAACCTTACCATTTTAGCCTTAGTACTGAGCGCAGTAGCACAATGTCAATCACTAACTCCATGTGTCAAGCAAAGGACCAGTGAATCACAGCAATAATTTTCCAAGAATGACTGTATTAAAAAATAATTATTACAGAAGCGTTAAAGAGCTAATCCAAACCCCAGGGAAGTCAATAGAAATATTTCCAGTAATTTCAATGGATTTCATGAGAGGCCTTACTTTTGCCAATCTACCTACCTAAGTGTTTTTATGCTCTTGTTTTCTGAAGATGTAAAAAATCTCTTTTTCACAAGCAAAGTAAACACCAAATGAATAGATTCTGTGCTCAGGCTGCCAAACTGGAAAAGCTTTAGTAATTCCATACCTCCTCCTCCCTGGCATGTTTGGGTGATGCACTTGGAATATATTTTCAATATTTAAACAAGTAAAAACTTAGATTTTCCTGTTAACACTTTCACCTGATAATACGTTAATTGTTTTTATAAGGCACTTTAAGAGTAGTTGTCTCATTTACTGTAGTGCTCACAACAATTAGAGCGCTACTTGTTTCTCATTTACAATGAAAAAAAGCACCAAAAGGAATGTGCAGTAGGGTGCCTGTAACTTCTTTACTCCCAAAAAAGGCCAGAAGGGATTTGTAAAGGACTTTAATCTCAAATAGATTAAAGGTCCTGAATTCCTGAGACTGAAAGATAAGTCAAAGGAAAATAGATTCCAAAAGACAACACCCCCTTGCCTCAGCCTCTCAGCCAGGCGGGAGACTCAACTGCAGAGCCATCAGCGGTTGCCTGTGAAACCCCTCAGTGATTTGGATGCCAGAAAAAATCTGCCACGCTCCAGCATCAAGGTCTAACAGGTTTTCAGAGTCTACCTGTGCCTGCCTGGCCCCAGGGACTGAAGAAGTCATGTAGGTGAGTTTAGTGGGTAGGAAAGTCTTTATCTGCTTTGCCTCTGATAGCTGCAGAAAATGAGCGCTATTTTTTCGGAGATGGCTGAGGGCCGGCTGGCTTGTCCTGTGAGCCTGTGGATTTTAGCCTTAGTGTTTTCATGAAAGGGCAAACTACACTTTGAGTTACACCATTTTCACCCAGCAGCGCAAAATCTTGTTTGAATTTTCCTAGAAAAATTACCTTTAATTCCCTCCATCACCACCCCTAGAGATCCAAGCCAAAACTTCAGAAACTCTCTTGCATCATTTCGGTGTAGAGCACGAGATTCCTAGAAACTGGTTGCCCTGGGACCACCAGTTCCGCCTGGGGTCCACGAGCATTTTTAGCCTGCATACGTTACTGCTTTCAAAGGGAAGGTCCACTCCTATCTACTGCTTCACCCTGCTGTCTCCCTTGGGAAATGGGTTCAACTGGAAAATAATTTTCCCTTCCCCAGATGAGTTTTCAGGTGGATCCTGTCCTCTCCCGGCTCACCGCTGTGCCCCAAGAGCAGCAGTAGCAGGAGGAGGACCAGGGACCTCCCAGCACGGCGGGAGGGAGGGCAGGGCCACCCCTTGGACTCTGGGCTCACGGCGGTTGTGAAACTGCGCTGTAAATTTTCAGGATGCCAAATTTGAGACCTCGTGATGGGATTCTAATTAACAGGCATTAAATGTTCCCTCTATAAATTGCACTTCTTTGTCTCTAAATTGGTGGATAAAACCATGTCACTGATGAAATATAGGCCTTTTCTCCTTATGCTAGTGAAGTTCAAGAAGGAGGAAACCAATTAGGGGAAGGATCCAGCGGTCTCTGCAGCTGAAAGAGCCTATTGGGCTCAGCGGGATTCCCGATGTAGCAAGAAGTGCAAGGTCAGTCCTTATATTCTTCTGAGGAAGAGGGGGAGTATAATAAAGATTGCAATAATGTCATGCCAGGCCATGGTCTGCTAAGGCACATGTTTCCCTCCTCATTGTGCTTGACAGCAAGAAGTTACAGGGGCAGTGGCAGTAAATTTATAATGGCAAGTATTTGGGAATGTGAAGTTCTGTGATTGGTTTTCATTTGCTTCATCCTCTTGGCTACAAGATTTACATGCTGATATTAGGCATCTAAAGCAGCAGTTAAAGAAATATTTGACGAAATGGTTAAAGAATATAAATTGAGAGTCCTATAAATGGAGTAGAGCAAATGTCCTGGGTTGTGTGATGGGATTTTTTTTTTTGTTTTAAACAGTGATAAAAACAGCATTTGGAGGGCTTTTTTACATTGGATAGTTGCAGCTCTCCAAATCATCTAAAAGCTACTGCAGGTTTTTGGAGAAACCTAAGGAAAAACAAATGCACCCAACAGGACAAGGGGGAATGGCTTTAAACTAAAAGCGGGTAGATTTAGACTAGATATAAGGAAGAAATTTTTTACGCTGAGGGTGTTGAAACCCTGGCACAGGTTGCCCAGAGAGGTGGTAGATGCCCCATCCCTGGAAACATTCMAGGTCAGGTTGGACGGGGCTCTGAGCAACCTGATCTGGTTGAAGATGTCCCTGCCYAYGGCAGGGGRGTTGGACTAGATGACCTTTAAAGGTCCCTTCCAACCCAAACTATTCTATGATTCTATGATTTTGGTCTGCGAGATAAGCTTACTAGAAAAATAGTCTGTGTTTTTTCTATAACTCATTAATGCATCCCATCGCCAGAGACTGCCGCCATCCTGCCACTTCTGAAAACTCAGTCTGTCCTTCAGCCACAGGCCCAAAACCCCCAGGCATCAGGGGGGTCTGGGATCACCTGCCGAAGCTCTGTCCTGACAGTCTCGTCCCTATCTGCCCTTTGCAGAAGGGGCTGCTCTGAGCCAAGGCAGCACTCAGCAGAAGGSAACCCGCACCCAGACGCTCGGTGCTCATGTACCCATTTTACAGCCACGTAAAGGGAGGTGAAGGTGATAAGCTATTTCTTGCGTAGTAAATTCAGTGTGTGGCAGGGCAAAGTCCTGCCCCGTCTACGGGTGGAAAGCAGGACCAATGCATTAATTTCAAATGAGATGAAAACCAGGCTCCATAGATCCTGATCCCCAACCCCACAGGTTAGAAACAGGGGGGTTCAAAATTCTTTAGTGCTCCTTCTGCAAAGCGATCTGGGGTAAGCATTTCTGCTTCGAAAGGGGGAAAAAAAAAAGCCCTCTGGAGTTAATATTCTTCCTTTAGCCATCACTTCATTTTTTCAGCTTTCAGCATGAAGGTGGTGTTGCCAGCAAGACCACCTAGCCACAAACCCAGCAGGGAGCTTCCAAAATTCTTCTAAACACTGACTCCTTGTTATAAATTGAAAAGTGGTAATAGCAACAGTGCATATCACATCTGTGCCAGGCTTCGGGCCTGGGAAGGAGCACTCTCCCTACTGCTGAACACAACTTGGAAAGATCCTTTCAGTCCACACATGTATCAGCATTAGCCATTTCTTTGTCAACAAATCCCTTAATACGCACCCTTTCTATCATGTACAGATGTCCAAAAAATAATGGAATACTGTACTACAAGATTAAACACTTTAATGTCAGCATATGTGTTGCATGACTGAACAATGGTATCATTGTGCGTGTACAAACAGCGGGTTGAGGGAAGATGGGTTTAATTATCTCCGAAGCAGCAGCAAGTTCTTCCTGACTAAATTGAACTTCAGCTAGCAAGGACCGCTCAGGGCAGAAATTGGTATTTCTCTAACAAAATGCCTGAGCCCTTTCTGATGTTCTTCCGGTGTTAGGGCGAGTGTCGTACCCGCTTCAGGCAGGGCTTTGGAGAGCGATGTGGAGCCACCTGCTTCCCTGGGAGCCGTGCCGCCAAGGAACGCGGTGGGGGGATGAGAGGATGCTGCGAGTCACCACATCCTCTCGCCCCATGTGTCACCCAGGAGACTTTTAAGTTAAAATTCCTTAGGATGGTAGATGGCAAAGGGGAAACATAATAATTGGGAGGGAAAGGACAGAGAGAAGTGTGCATGCTGCCTTCTGCATTTAGAGACATTCCCCTGCCAGGATTTCTTTGCAGGCGCTTTAAGGCAATGCTGGATGGTAAAACTATTTCTCCTTGAAGACCATCCATGAAATATCTGGGCAGGTTATGCACAGGTAATCCATTTTCTTTTCCGAGTGTGCCCTGATTGGTACCTGCTTATGCTGTGGTTTCTTTGCTGAAATCAGAGCCAGACTAGATGAAAGGTATTGTGAAAAATTTACACGTGGGACTGCTCTGTGAACACGAAACTCTCCTAATAGTAAACAGACCGACCGTGGTGCGAATCCTGATGCTGAGTTTGCAGTGTCTGTATGTGTATCTAGGGAAAGCAAAGTTAAATAAGCAGGGAAGAGTTCTGTTTCTTCAGAATAACTTATTCACAGCCTTAGCATGTGAAACATGGCAGCACATAGTGCTGCAATCCATCTGCAGCTGCTGTAACACACTGAGGATGGCTGCGGGATTTGGGGGGTGTGAAGGAATGGAGAAATGGGGGGGTGACAGGGGAAAGAAATAAATAGGAGTTCATGAAGTTTTTCCTTTAGACAGACTCCCTCTATTTCTACCTTCATCTTCCAGGAATCCAATATAAGGAAATCTCCTGCAGGGCCTCCCCTCATCAGCTTCTCAAATCTTGTTTCTCTTCGCTCCTTCACTGGGAAGGGGGAACCCAGGACAGTGCTGACCTGGGGATTTGCCCCCAGCAGCTCTCCCTTTCCCAGCACCTTGGGGGTGGCATTTTTCCAGAGAGACAGAGAGGCAAACTGGGGACTGTGGTGATGCCGCAAAATGTGGCTCCTCCTACGTCCTCCCAACTGGCCAGAGTTGTGGCCATCACAAAATGTCTCAAGCTCTCGTGGGGTCACTGGGAGCGGGGTTAACTGAGGCTGGTATTTGCCCTCGACAGACTGCACCACGTCGTGCAGCACGTGCAACAACACTGCAACACGTCGTGCAACAACCAGGTTGTTGCTTCTCGCTGTGTATCTGAAAGCTGGGGATGCACCTGGACAGCAGCTCGGAGCCGGGKACTCCTGCAGCTCCCTGCAGGGACCGTGGGCTGCACAGGGCAGGCTAAGGCAGCTGCAAAGCTTCCTGCCCACCAAAGGCAATCGTAGCTCTTCTCTACACCCTCCTCTAGAAACGTCCCTGTAATCAAACTGAGCAGTGACCAAAATGACAGGTAGAAGCTCATCATTACTGCTGCTTTCTTTTCTTTGTCTGCACCGTAATGCATAGCATGGAATAATGCAGCCTAAGAGCAGAGGCGTGCTGCTGTCTAATACATCCCCTAAACCCTAAGTCCTCTGGATGCAGGCGTGGGAGGTATGTGAAGACACAGGAATACATTTTTCTTTTCCCTCTTTGGACAGAGATGACTGCTACATTACACTGCTCGCTCTCTCTTTCTCCAAGTCGGGGGACAGCAAGGCTGCTTTCCTGGTGCTGTGAAATCAGAGAGTTGTATCTGGTGAGGCTAACTTCATGGGGAAGCTGTGCCAGCATTAGGTCTGAACTCCAACTCACACATTTTGCCAGTGCATCCAAGGGTCAAGAAGATAGTGGCAGCCTGGGGAGGAGGGGGAGGAATCAGGGACGAGGGTCAGGATGGTGGAGACCGAGGTGGCAGCCACAGCGCAGAAAGGGGTAGTACTGGTCTAGAGGAGAAAGCAGGGTGAGGGGTGTCTCAAGGGGGAGGAGGTTGCAGAGCACAAAGAGGGAGAAAAGTTAGTGACAACATGGTTCATTGAGAAAAATAATCCCCCCGTCCAACCAGCAGACAAATGGGGCCCAAGGTGCTTCCTGCAACCTGCTCTGAGGCTGGAGGCCTCTCAAAAAATCACTGATGCAAAAAMCAGCAGTCTGCCCTGTCTGCTTGTACAAACAGCGTTGAGCAAATGAAAACACATCCCCAGGCCCAAGGAAGGAGAGACAAGTGGCTAAACAGATCTGGTCAGAAATAATGTGTATTCAGCTAGGGAAGATAAAAGGCAGTGCGAGAGACTAATACAGGGAAACCTAAAATGGGCTATTTGGGATGAAATGCAAATTTTGCAATAAAAAGATCCATTTATGGATCATGACATCCAGGTCATTCTTGAAAGCTTCCAAGTATGAAACAGTTCTTCTTCAGCTTGGACCAAATTTCAGACCAGGGGAAGGCAAGAAATTTTCCCTGAAATGTTTTTAGCCAGCTCTAACCTAACCTCAGGTAAAGGAAGACAGCCCACTAGTGACTGGCAGTCTGGAAGGGTGCTCATCCTTGGAGGGTGAGCGCAGCAGCACTGCAAGCTTCCCTGCTCTTCTGAGGGTGTCTGCTCGTATCCCGCTATGTGTACAAGGGAAGGAAGCTGAGAGCCTGCAGTACAGGCACCCTGATCTGCAAGAAAGCATGTGCAGAAGACATGCAAAGCAAAAACAAATCGTGATATAGTAACTCTTCAATGTAATGATTTGATCATGCAAAGATGCGACAGCATCAAATGATGCTCTTGTATTCCAGTAGCTACACCAGGGCAAACTATGAAGGCTTCAAATGTATTTGATAAATTAGATACTGTTCATAATAAACAGCCTGAGTCAGTAATCTTGGGAAGGTCACTGCCCAAGCATCTCTGATGTGTTTATACAAAACAGACAGAAATGGCTAAACGTACCACTAATGCCCTGGAGAGCGTGTTCATCCACCGTTTACAAGGCCAGACTCCTCTGCCTTACACTGGGGCAGTGGGAGAGGATATTGCCTACCAACTTAGTTCCAATTTTTTCCAAACCTTGCTTCCAGAGCATGAAGAACTTTATGAAAGTTGTGCTCRTAAACTGATGCTTTTCAAGCTTATATGCTGCTAATTATCTTCCACTACATGATTTTTTCAAGTTGCCTTCTGCTCCTTATTACTATTGGTGTATTATTATATAGCATAAAGTTACTTAATACAGCAAAAGATTCAACAACATTTGCAAAACTGATACAGAAAGAAGGACTGGATTCTAGACTGGTACAGCTGGTTTAAGGTATTTTAGAAGTAAATGAAATCAAATGAGAATTTATAATCCTTCCTGAGGTCTGGATTCCATCAGACTAAACTCATTAGGCATTAAGGTGCAGGTGCAGCTAAATAAAGGATTGTTCTGCTTTCCTTAATACCATAGATTCACATCTTGAGTTCAAAATAAAAGTCTTTTAAAAGCACATGTATATATTGTGCATCTACTGGCAACACTTGAAAGAGCAAGTTCAGCTGATGGAATCTTCAAATGCCTCATTTTTGTCAAAGAAACGTGCCCGTTTCTGCACCAGCCGTGCTAAGGGACACGAGTGGAGAAGTGGCTGCACATTGGCCTCTTAAGGCTTATTCATTTCATTTGCATTAGACTTCCTTTCATCTACTGAACAGCTGCCCAAATAAACAACATAAATCTAATTAATCCTCCTTTAATATTGTATTGCCACAACAATACCAGCATCCCCCCAAATATTCCAGAGTTTGGGTCTACACCTGCACAGGCTCTCTGGGAGGAACACGGCAGGAGTCACAGGCGCAGGGAATTGAGCCTTTTTTGTGGTTTACTGTGATAAAAGGAAATAATTCAAGAACCAGTTTTCCAGGTTTGAAACCATATGACTTGCTGGATTTCTTAGCTGAAATCCCAGATTCTGGYTTTGTTGAGAAAGTAGTTTGTGGGATATTACAAAATAACCAGTCAATATCAGACATGTGGCCATCAGATAAGAATCTCAGCCTTTGATTGTAATCAGCAACATTTCAACTTGGAATGTATACACTCTGAGCTGTGCCATAAGACCGCGATCAGCTGGACCTTTTGAGCTTGTCTATGCAATAACAAACATCTGCGCCTTTCTCAGTCAGGCAAGCGCTGGGAGATTAGGGGGCAACAAACTATTCAGGGGAAAGGTCCATCTGCCCTGGAGGGGAAATCCCTGCAAGAGCAGAGCTCGTCTTGCATCCTTACTGTTATATCTATTGCATGTTTTTCAGGTGTTCTGTATGTGGGAGGTCCAGTGATATTAACACAGTTTATAAGCCAGGATTATTAGATAGAAATACAGTGTTTGGAGGGATGGGAGGAAACATTTCGGAAAGTAATGATTAGAGACCTCAATTACTGCTTAAAAAGATACTCCAGAGTGCCCTTTCTCATGAAAGTGGGACTTCGTGACCTATTTCACATTTTTCTTTGAGATCATCATGTTTCCTCTGTGCTGCCAAGATAGCTGAGATCAGGTGGGGCACTGAGCACAGCCTCCTGGGCTTGAGACATGGGAACTGGAAAGGAGGTCACTGCCCAGCAGCGATCCTCGCTGCCAACCRCCGCACATTCACTCGCCGTCTTTTTGCCTCGTAGCTTATGCATACGATCTTTTTGCTTTCTAGGAATGTTTGCTGTGCAACGCATTTATTTTTATGGAGAAACAGGCAGGGCGCTGTTTATTCTTTTAATAATTTGGTATATGGGCCTGAGAACTATGAATATTAAARATCTCTAAGTTGATGACATCCACATACATTTCTGTTGGTAGATGTAAAATGCTAGTGTCTTAGAGTGATGGCAAGTTTAAACTATGATTTCAGAAATGTCCTCAGGAAGACATATATATATATATTTATGCATGTATAGAGTGTGTGCATGTGTCCCCTTTACACTTTAAATGTTGGTGGCCAACACCCCAGGCATAACAGCATCTGAAGGTTAGGAGAAGATTTATTTTCAGTTTAATTCCCACCCACGATCCCTATTATACAAGAGGAATTCTTTTTTTGGTACAAGATAAGCCCATCGGTGACATCAGCAGCACCTAGCCCTGCATACCACGCTGCGGATCGCAGGGCTGGATTCCTGACACTGAGCCTCTCACTAGGGTTGGGCCATCCAGGCCTCCTGAGTCAGCCCCTAACAACAGCATTTTCTGTTTTGTTTTGGGTTTTTTGTGTCTTCAAACACAATTTTGCAATTGCAGTTCTGGGGTAAAAGATCAGCTGTTGTAATACACCCTCGTGTCCTCACATCGGTTTTGTATGAATGAAAGGAACGCAGTTCACGTCCTGTTGCGTGCAACTATTAAAAATAGCACCAAAATGAGAGTACGGCATTTATGAAAGTGTCTCTCAAGAAGCAGGAACACAGATCATTCTTCTCCAGCTCAGTCTCTTGCCTACCAGTCGCTACTCTCAGTTGCTGGACTACAACTGCCGATATGGGGAGGAAAGACTTTCAGAGTATGACACACTGACTTAGATTTTTCCCCTACTCTAATATCTTCAGTGAAAGAGCTCTCATCTCACAGTTGTGGACTAATGAGCAAAATGACAGTTACTGTTTTCTAAAAAAATATTTGGGTTTTGCTTGAACGTGTTCCTGCATCATTCTGGATTCTTTCATGTATTTCTGTATTCCCTGTGTCAGGTTTTAATGTAGCATAACGGCCAGAGATTTCTGTGGATATGGAGTCTAAGATTGCTGTAATTTGATTAGAATGCATGCCACCGAGTTGCAGGAACTGTTGTATTCAGAGGTCAAAGTTGTGTTCACACCAATGAGAGAAGTTTTACACCACATGTCCAATTAGCTGCTCCTTTTCACCTGTCTCAGGAGACAAATGATTCATCACATAGTGCTGAAATATCTTCATCTTCTGATTTGGGCCAAGATTTAAAAGAGTGGTTACTGAAAAGCTTCTTTTTGAGTTGAAGAGAAAGATCTGTGCTGAATGATTCTTTTTCAGCTCTTCTCTTCTGCAGTTTATTACAAGTATATTTGTGTAATTAGGGGGCCCAGTAGTAATGTTGTTAAAATACAAGTGGGCACATTTATTGTTTCCTCCAAAAGGAAACAACCAATCTCCAGCAGTTCTGGTTTTGCCTTGTCTCAACTGACCATTTACTGCTTTATGTAGCTAGCAGATTGTGAGGCTAAAGTTACCTCTTTTTTTTTTTCTTTCTATTTCTTTTTGTTAAAAAGAAAAAAAAAAAAATCCTCTCCTTTCTCTTAACAAATGCTGGATTTTTTTAAGGATATGGTCAGAAAGGGGAACTTAAACTCAGCATGATGTTTATAGTGCCACACAAGCTTCAGGAAAAGTGATGTGCAGTACTCTTTATTAACATCTAAAAAGTCTCTGTGGGATTATAATTACTGCACAGTAATAAACAAAAGTAGCAAGATTAAAATGTTCAGAATATTTTGAGTGATAGAAGCAATAAGTTTTAGCCTTGAGAACCAGGGGAGGAGCAGCTTGCTAGCGTCGAGCACGCGGGTAGAACAGATACGATTAGGAATTGATTCCTGTTAGTGGTGAGTGATTATCATTCGTGGCATTATAGATACTTGGCTGATGTAAAGAAATCGCTGTTAAAATACTGATACAAAAGTATTTGAACACTACTAAACTGTAAGCACCAGAATTCAGAATTTCTAAATTACAGTAATTTTTAATCTTCCATTTAAATGATAAACCTGAACTTGCTTTCTCTTGGGGTGCCGGAGGACTCATTAAAGTCAATGGGCATTTCAGGTACACAAGCAGTGAAATACTGCCAGCCCTGTTCCTAATCCTTACTCAGTAAGAAACTTGTCTTTCCATTGGAATTATAACTCCCAGCTGCTGATGCTGTATTATTTTATGAGCATTTTTTAGTAGTTCTCCCAGGGTTCTTCTGGTCTCTTTTAAAAAGTTTTACTGCCACTGTGCTGTGGGAAGAACAATTGGTAAAATCAGAGGACCGAGGCAGCCCCACCGGTGCCAACGAAACGAGGTGGCTGAAGGCAGGATTTGGCCCAGTGGCTCTAGTAACAGAGTCAAAGCTTGACCTGATTTACAGCCCCCCAAACTTGGTACAGACACTGTGCCAGCTCCTCAGATGGTGTCAGTTGTGGTGACTTCACTGCTGGGGTGGCCTTGTGCCAGGTTGCTCCAGCTGAGGATATTGCCTGGTGACATCAGTGGGTTTGCGTGGAGGTGTAATTCAGACCAGCATCGCGCGTTGGGAGGTTGCAGCCTAATGAGAGGAAACTTTTTGCTCATTTGAAAGGCAGTCGTGCACAACAGGCAAAACTTTAAAAAATGATGCGCTGCGAGATTATCGGCCTGACCAGCGCGATAGTGTTCCCTCTTCATAAAGAGCCTAAGAAGGCACTTGCTCGTTTTAATTATTATTTAGAGGGAAGCGGTGCCTTCCCTCTCCCCCTCCCTTTCTTTTCTAAAAGGAAGGTAGCTTTTAAGAGCTTGCCATGAAGATCTAAGCTAAAGGATTTTCTCTACTACAAAGCCTGCATAGTTTCCCAGGCCAGGTGGACCCGATAGCACTGACTGCATGCTGAAAAATCTCATCCCCGCCCTTCAGGCACTTTAATTGTAAGCCTTTCCAGATACACTGGATAAACACTGTCAAAATGAACCTGAAAGGGTTGTTGGTGGTGGTTTAGCCCTTAAATAATTATGAGTTTGTCTGTCTAATTACAGCATAATCTTGTTTAAACTTGGATGGCTATTTGCAGTATCTTTTAAATGAGGCGGAATCAGAAACAGTGAAAAACTGAAAGTTTGCAATTCTTCTACTTCAAGGCAAGGAAAAAAGAATTTTTACTCCTGTAAAATTTAATTCAACCTCACAACAAAAGAGTCTAACTTGGAAGCTACTGCAGTAAGATAAAGATGATGAAGAATAGCGTGGGACCTCCGAGATGCAACAGAAACTTAATACTCTACGGATAAAGTTTTTCAAACAGTTTAGAAATAGTTTAAGGTAATTTACAGGAAGACTTGAATGACAAAGCACATTACTTGAAGTGCCTTTCCTTCACTAGGCACTTTCTAAATTCTTTCTCTTTCATTTCTTTACTCTCAGGAGACTTTTAAATCCAGTGAACCAAAACAACACTTTGTTTGTTGGTATAGCGCAGGGCTGGCACAGATGGCAGGCATTGCACCTGCTCCAATAAAACGGGAAAATTGAGAGATAAACCATAGCACTCATTAAGATGAATCTACTGAAACATGAACAATTTGTATTTTGAATATCCTCCAGGAATAAAAGGAGAAATACATAAACAAACCTTGTTTTCACCATCATCAGTTTAACATAAATTTGTTTAAAGGGAACTTCACACTTGTTTCATGTACAAAGACAGTACATACCACTAAAGAAACTATGATTATGCTTGACTTTCTTTAAGAAAGCAAATGATTTTATCTAGCTACTCCTATTCTTTTGAAGAAAAATTATCTGTTGGCAGTTTAATCAAAATCAGTTAATTCCCCTATTCCTAGTTGTGGCAGCTTTTCTTACTTTTACGTTTTCTCATGCTGAGTAATATCACATTCTTACAATCTAGTCCATAATGATCAGAATAACAACATAAACAGAAGTCCTTCTGCTCATCTATTAATAAACAACTAAAATTATTAGGTGGGGGGAACTGTTTGGATAGTTAGCAAAAAAATTCACTGCAAAACAGTTTTTCTCTGGGCACAAGGAGTATGCTATGTAATATCTGATAGATTATTAAAAAATCTTAAATGAGAAGGAACATTAAGTAACAGCTACTCAAAGGATAAATTTCTTCAAACATTCGCCTTGATCATCAGTGGTTGTGCTGTTCAACATCCCATATATCTCTCTCTATTTCTCTCACACATACACACACAAGCATTAAATATAAAATGTCATGAAAATTCCAAAGTATCATTTAACGTTGGCAGCCCTGCGCTGTAAAGCCATTTATATAAAACTGTGGTTGGCAGCTCTCACTCTTCCATGGGAACAAATTAACATTGGCATTCCAAACACAGGAAAGTAAGGAAATTAGAAACACAGTTTATATTTGGCCAGTGCTTTGAAATACTGTACCATGCTACTGATGTCAATTAATGAAAAGCAGAATTTTGCGGAGAGGGTCTGGTTTTGAAACACATTAACACACGTTAAACATGTTTGCACAGGAACTGGATTGTAAGCATCTCGGTTCCAAAACAATAAAGCAATTACACTAAAACTTGTAGTCTCAAAGTTGCCATTAATTCAATCCACTCAATCTGGATCACTACAGGATTTTCACTGACTTCAAGATGTAGTCGACACAAATGTTTAAAATAACGTGCAAGGCATGGTATTGTGGGGCGTGCACATATGAGCTCGCACCCAAGATCCTCTTATATTACCTGCTGTAAATCAGGTAAATTTATGTATAAAGAATGGAATTGTACAACGTATACCCAAATAAAGGGAGTCTTGGCAAACTTTGTAGTTTTCATCAACAAAATAAGGATTTCTGAAAGAGATATTTGAATTAGGATCAGTTCAAACTTTGCTACCTGCAACCTTTTTCTTAGCAAAGATGTTCACTGGCAAAATCTTAAAACACTTCTGGTTTTCACATGTACACCAAAAAAATCTAGATGGCAGTTTATCTCCTGGCACAACTCCACTGACTTCAGTGGAATTACTGCAGCACGGAATTTGGCCCTGCAGTCTTTACAACACACTGTTTATTTGTACTGTGATTCAGATATTTTGATACCAGGAATCTTTCATCACTGAAGTTTCTCCATATGAAATATGTCTTGTATTAAGAAATATCAGTTTCGCATTTTTGTCAAACATTATTTGTTAAATTCTGTTTGTTGCGAAGATGGGAATTCAGCTGTAGTCCAACAACATGGATTGGGCTAATAATGATAAGCAGTGACTAATAGCAGCTAGTTCAGGTTTTGATTATTTGCAGCAAAGGAAGCCTCCCTCAAAAACAATTTCAAGATTAGGAGAGAAAACTGTTTGAAGCTCTAGCAGAAACTACTGCATGCTCATTATTTCAACACAGGGGCATTTCTTTGGCCCAATTCTGTTCTCAGTTGTGCTAGTGTAAATCAAGAGGGAGTTTATGGGAATTACTTTGGACGTACAGTTGTATAAATGAGACCATAGGGCCAGCTTCAGTAGAAATTTGACAATTTACACCAATGAAGACCTAGCCAAGAATTTTCTCTTGGGTTTCCGTTCTCCAAACATATGCGTGTGCAGAACTTTATCCATGTGATTAGTCCTCGTGAGTAGTCCCATTTACTTCAAACAGTTGTAGAATGAAAATCTTCATCCTGAAACTAATTTAAACAGCTCACTCATTTCTTTAGAAGTTCCTTCCCTTTAGAGAAGAAATATATACATATAATAGCATATTTTATTTCTATATATATATAAAAATATATATATATAGTTAATTCACGTGAGTATTTTGATGCAGGCCCCAGAGAGGAGGACTGTACCACTGGAAAGGGCTTAAAATATCATGGTCTCTTAATGCTGTGTATCAACAGGTAGTCTCTTTATCTGGCATGCTATCAAAATTTGCTTACTTGCGTTCTTGCTCAGATGACTTCATCCATCATTGCAACTTCTCACTGGTATTCATCCAGTTAGAACAATTTAGAGGCATAAAACTAAATGTGTTATCATTTTAACCACAAATTAACAGTTTCCATATAAATATTAGCATTTCCTCACTTGGTTCAAGGATAGAAGCCATAATGGCACTAACAGTATATTTGATTTAAACTAATTAAAAACAGAGGCTCTTGCAATTTAATATATTGATTTTACCAGTGGGACTTAAATCTTTTATAATAAGTGTACACAGCTGCACCACTCACCCACCGCCACTTTTAAACCTAATCCCTGCATTCCTCCTGACAATAACATGACAGGATCCACACATCCCAGTATTAGCCTTAACCCCGGTGACACTGCCAGAATGTATTAAACTAAAACATTGCAGTGTCCTATTTAAAAGGAGCCTGTCAACAGCTCTGACTAGGCTTTAATAGTTATAATCTTTTTTTTTTAATTAATGTTTCCAACCACTTGTGTAACCTTCTCTCACACATCCCTCCCCCCCCTACCCAAAAATGTGCTTCAAGCTTATTTACAGACGAAAACGTAACGCCTGGCTTCATGCTGCCTGCCCAGAGGCCATTAAACCTCCTTTGCAAAAGGAGCGACGGGGGGATGCGCACACACACACACAGAGGCAAAACCGACAGCAAGCAGAGCTCGGGTGGGAGCAGGTCCTGTACGCTTCACTTGTGCCTAACTCCTGTTACAAGCATCACGAGATCTGGCCATCAAGGCTTGTCTCCTTCAAAGCACTTTACAAGCTGTTGTGTTTTGGCTTTTAAACTACAGTTCCCGGAGAGGGCTTCACCTCCCCAGGACAGCCTGTGTGGGAACGGAGGAAAGACCCTGCTTCTGGGATGAATCCGCCGCAGAAGCGTGCGAGCGGATGGGGACAATTTCCATGTCCTTTTTCTTTGCATGAGGACATCTGTCCTCGGCTGCTCCATTCTCTGCTACCGCTGCACCCGTATGGCAGAGGTAAATAGTTCCTGTTCTGTTCTGCCATTTTGCACCTGAAAATTAGAAAATGAATTAATTTCTCTCTAGAATAGGTCTGTACATTCAAAGAATACCTGCTGGTTGCTGCACAGTCAGCGGACTACTACTTTAGTTTGCTGCAAGCTTTCTGCCTTAGCTAATCTTATACCACCAAGTGTTGCATATATCCATACTGTCCAAACCAATTACAGGATGTACCTGTTCAGGCTTGAGAGCTTACAACAGCACTAGGTGGAGGAGAAAGAAAAAAAAGCTGAGGGCTTGGCCTAATGTATGGACAAACCATGTGATCATGACCAGGCATCCAGGGCTAACATTTAATCTGCTTTGTTTCAAGTGGGAAATATGTGAAGATCAAATAAGTTCAAATCCAGGTCAAATATCCTTGAAAATCTTTGATTTATATAAGCAGGAAAATGAGGTTTAAAAGAAGTGATTATGAAAGGGTTACTAAAAACACAGCTGTACGCGTACTCTTATATCTGAGGCTCTCCAAAGAAAAACTGT
Source organism: Phoebastria nigripes (assembly GCA_035582835.1). Lineage (NCBI taxonomy): Eukaryota > Metazoa > Chordata > Aves > Procellariiformes > Diomedeidae > Phoebastria > Phoebastria nigripes. Next base: position 1,250,152 of record JAYKAV010003388.1, on the reverse strand, counting down.
GTGACATCTATATTAACCTTTGGCTGTACACCAATGAAGGCCTGTAGTGAGCTGGAATGCAAGGCAGCCCCTTCCAAATTTTAACACAAGCCAGGTTACAGCTGCAAATGCCTGCAGCCCGTGCTCACTTTATAAAGTATTCCCCGAAGGAAATTTTTTAACTGTTATAGAATCTTTTTCTAATACCCTACAGTGTTAAAGCCTGTTATTAAAGGGCAAAGAGATGGTTCTCTATGCCAAACACTTGTCAACAAAAAGGATAGCCAGATGGTATGAAATAAAAGGAAACTTGGGGGCTCTTCAGCTTCTTGATTTACATTAACAAAAGCCACTTTCATGTGCTCCTTCCAAGAATGACTAATTCCCCCCCCCCCCCTTATTTTTTGCCAGGATTAAACAATGTTGTTCATTTTATAATCAACCACGAGACAAATTAACAAATTGCATATCACTTGTGCCGACTCTTTTAAAAAAATATTCTAAGCAAGTCTGTTTACCAAGGCAAGATTACCCACATAAGGACAACTCAATTATTTTTAGAAAAGAGGGTCTAAGTAATCTAGGGGATGTCTACTCCTTAGTTGCTGTTTATAAACTCGAAATTAAACTTGTGCAAAAAATGCTTTGCGTTTTTTCAGTTCCTAAAATGGATCAGTTTGTAAACTGTACTTGGACAGGATCTGAAACAAAATTCCAAATACTGAAATTATAGTAATAAATTTTATAAAATTAGCCAGTAATTAACTGGCTAACTTAGACCGCTCCGCCTGAATTCTTTTAATTTACATGTAACTTCATTCTTGACACAAATCCATTCCCCATCCATCTTAGCACAGGTGTAAGCTAAGACAAAATGTAGCCTGTGAATTAACTGGTTATAAATCTAAATCTAATTAATTGTCAAGATTTTACAGTAACATTACGTGCTTAGTACAAAGCTCCCTGCAACATAACCCTGAAATGGAGCACCTGTATTCTGGTTCCTCCCTACCAATACCCAGTATAAATTCTCTGGAATAAATATACACAGTATCTCCATAGAAATCAATGTGTGGGGGTTTTGTTGTTGTTTTTTTTACTGTGCAGCCCAGTAAATCTTACAATGTAAATCTTTTTTTTTTTTTTTTTTAATATTTTTTCCTCTAAAGTTGTACGACTAGATAGATGAAGAACAAGAATAAAGCAAAAAAGTGTATTTGTAGATTAGCATTTGGAAGCCTGGAATAGCATGTTTTATTTATTGAATTTAAAAGTATTATTTCTTTACTCACTTTTACTTCCTCCATTCTAAAATGAGACTTTATTATGCCATGACACTTCCTCATTGTGATGGCTCTAGTATAGTAATAAAAGCCTACCTGTGAAATGCAATGCTCACAGAGTATCTCTTACAAAACCAGGACACAGTTTACTACAGTCTGCATTTAGCAATTCAGCCCTGCTTTAAAAGGGATCATTGTCAAAAGTCTCCAAAAAAAAATCAGTTCTACAATAGATCTTCTAATTTTCCCTGAATGTCATAGAAAACTGTACATATCAAAGCAGGTGTTGTATTTGACTATATATGGGAGTGAGTGGCTGGTCTAATTCATTAAAACGTCCATAAACAAGCCGGTCTTTGTCCTATAGAGATGAAAGACCGATGACTATAATGGGATGAAAGGTGTGCACAGTGATGAAGAAAGCTATTATAGATCTATGTCCTTTTTAAACTCGTCCTGGCATGCACTGTTGACAAGGGAACAAAACAGTACAGATACACCTCCGAAATGTGCCTTGCTGGTAATAATTCCACCTGTCCTTCTTAAAACTATGGGATTTTGCCTGTGCTATTACTACTCCCTGACCATGCTGACAGCAATTAAATAAAATTATAATTAAGTATTTTGCATAAAGAACAATTCCAGATTTCTAAGCAGACTGCAAAACCCAGCAGGTCGAAATGAATGAATATATCCACTGTAGTCATCACATCGCATTGGGACGTCAATTATTGATTACGTACGGTTTATACAGGTATAACCTGCTCTATAAAAAGTTCTCACGTAGAAACAGACCTGTCCAAAATGGAATTTTTATTTCAGTTTATGGGTCGATTCCACTCCTTTTTATTCAAAATAATAAGGGATCTGAACATTAATTCCTTTCATGTAAAACTTCCACGGGCTGCAAAGATGACTCTTCCTTCCATAGGAGGCATAGGACAGGAGCGCTGCAGTTTCACTGATGAAAGTTATACAGTAAATAACTACACCCGAGGAGCAGTGCTGCTTCCCCAGAGCTAAACTCCCTTCCATTAGGTACTTACGTATTTCATAAAGGTTCCCTCCTCTCTACCGAAATGGAAACAGAAGTGTGAATTTTGCTATTATTATTTCAACAGCCTTTGTATTCTGTTCGGGACTCTCCCTGCACTCTGGTTGTACATGGTGTAGGACCCAAGAACCACAGAGAACAATGTTAGCAAGATCACTCTTATCTCTAAAGTCAAATATTTGACCGCCATTGGTACTTTTGGCTGCTCAAATATTTGATTTTAAATGTATCATTGCTGATCGGCTTAAGTATCTAGCAGCGATTAGACAAACGCTGTAATTCCAAATGGAAAGCACCAGCGCTCTCAAAGAGTGCAGCCCCCAGGCCAGATGTAATTCAGAGCTTCCCACTGTGAACCTTATGGTAGTCAATAAGGAGGTGCAGCTCATGCAAACTAGAGATCTCCCACAGCGTCCCGCGTCTCCCTATCGTGCAAGAATTGTGCCGGGATGGCTACCATGTCTAATAATTATTAACGTGTGCCACAGAGCCTTTACAGCTACTGGTGTTTTTCAGTTAGTTAAAGAGCTGGGATTAGAGAGGTGGTGATTTAATCTTTGTTGCCTCTAAAGTTCCAGACAGTGGAAGTGTCCAGAACAGTGACATCCGTAAAGGTGTTAATGGATTTATTGGCGATGGGGGTGTCTGTAACCCCTAGCGGGTTACATGCCAGGGGAGGGCTCCTCTTGCTCTTTGCGCGTCCCTTTGTTTGGGACAAAGTTTGAGTTGACCTTGTTTTGGAAATACTATTCAGATTCTGTCTTGAACTTGCAGGCACCCAATCTGTACGTGTGGTGGTTTCAGAGTTGCACATGATGAGGTCTAAAAATGGATAGAGTGAACCAGGTCTATAATTATATATTTAAAATAGAATGCTCAGCCCGACAACGTTTTACTCAAATCCGGCCAAGTCAGTCCACACGGGTGTGCAATCTACAGCAAGCAAATAGAAATCAGATTGGGCCGTGGTATCCAATTAGAGAGGCCTAGCAAGCCACATACAAAGCATGCCAACTTTTGTATCATTTGCATAAACCCATCCACATGTGCTTGTGAAAAGAGGCGAGTTAGCTGCATAAACCGGGGTCAACAGAAAAAGCTGCAGGAGTAAATAAGGATTTACTGTGGAATCCCTCTCAAGCCATTAGGAAAACATGTGCAAGCAGCTCGGCCCCTTCGGCCGAGGGAGCGCGGCGCTGGGATGCCGCAGGGAACTATCCGTCTAGGCAGCCCTGGTGGCTCTGCATCCCACACAAGTGCCAGCCCGCCGCTGGGAGCCGTGCCGGGACCCGTGGTCCTGCCTGGGTTTCATGTCTTCCTCGGCGGTGCGGGATGCAGAACAGACCTGCTAATCGTCCTGTTCAACTCCTACCTGCAAATCCAATTTCTGAGGTGCGGCAAGTAACTATCAAAGGGAGAAGACGACGACGAACTTAAGCGTGTCAGCGTGCAGGGTGGAGCGTGGCAAGAGCTTGTGGCTGTCCAAATGCTGTGATGGAAAGTCAGAGCCCTCTCCACGTTGCTGCCATATAATTACCGCCTTGCAAAGCAGCCGCTCTTCCAAGGGCCGCTACCTGCCCTTCCTTGCCCAAGTGGGCTGCCACCCACCCGACCCACTGCGGAAAGAGCTCCCTACCGGGGCCACCTGCGCCACCAGCCCCTGCCCTCCCGTTGGTGGCCAGGGCCCTGCTCCAGCCTGCCCCCGGCATGGTTCCCCCGCCCGGTCACCCCAGATCCAGCCCCGGGGCCTCGCCGAGGGCAGGCACTCACCCAAGTTGACGAAGCTCATGACCATGTCAGCCTCGGTGAGGAAGTTGCTGTCCTGCAGGCTGGCCAGGGGCGGCCCCTGGGTGCTGAAGATGGGCTTGTAGGGGTAGGAGAAGCCCTCGCCCTCCTCCGCGGCGGCCCCCGCCGCCCCCTCCTCCACGGACATGGCATTGTAGAGGTCCAGCATGAACATGGGGGCCGAGTTGTGCTTGCCGTGGAGGTGGGGCCGCGGGCGGTGCGGCAGGCCGAGGATGGAGAGGATCTCCCGCTGCATCTCGCGGCGCTCGGGGCCGCGCAGCCGCCGGTGGATGAAGCTGGAGTGCACCTCGTTGTCCACCGTGAAGTCGGCGAGGACGCAGCGCAGCCAGAGGGCGGGGGCGGCGGCGCCCAGCACCAGCAGCCAGGAGGCGGGCTGCCCGCGCCCCGCCGCCGGCATCGCGGC